>WEIU01023079.1:53386-99727 GCA_013389925.1 Aegithalos caudatus | reverse complement strand
GGCCGGGCCCGCAGCCCCCGCAGCCCCCGCCCCGCCGCGGCGCTGGAGGGGCTGGGTGTTGGCGAGGGGTTTGTGGCTCTTTCCCGGCTCGTACGCTCCGTTGCACTGGCGCGTTACATAATGTGCGGGTACAGACGTGCCGCGGGCTCTGCCTCTGCACAACTGCATCCGCACCCGGGGCCGCTCCGCGGGTCCATGTTCGCTGCAGCGCTGCTCTGGCAGCGGCAGGAGTTCTGGCATTGATTTCACAAGGCGTGTTTTAGGGCCAACCAGTCACATACATGTTGGAAGGATACGGTCAAGGGTAAAGGGAGAAAAAACAGTTTCTTTAGTTACGAGGAATTTATCTACTGTTTGCCTTCCGCTTCTACCGTCGCTCAGTTGCTCTCGGTACTGGGCATATATTTTCTTCTGGTTTTCCCCTTCTGCCTTTTGTATTTGTGTGTGTAATTCACTACAGATTTTTTAAAATTAACGATGAGTATCATTTTCTTTTTATCTCATGAATGGATTTACCCAATTTATATTTTATATTTTTCCTAGTGTGTTTTTCCTTTTGGCTACAATACTAGTTGCATTGTTGAATCTGCAGCCCTGATCAAGTAGCTGATTTCTCCCTACACTGCTAATTTTATAAGCTTGATTTGTTACTGATACACTTCTGCTGGAGATAGCAACAGACACACACACAGACGGGATGCAGGCATTTTTTCCCACAATAAGGCTAACATAATACAAAGCAGAAAGCATCTGATTCCTGTAAATGATATCACTTCCAGTACTGATATTATCAGCAGAGATGTAGCATTGGCGAATTATAATAATGAAATAATTTCATGTGAAAATCAGTATACCATGTAGAGAAAATTTTCCTATAATAAGAAATCTTAGACATTGTTCAGATTAGAAGAGTTTGCCAGTACATCTAGACTGGTAAATTTGCTCTAGTAAGATTTGTTAGAAAAGGCATATACATAACTTGCAGCAAAACAATAATATTCAAATCATAATTTTGACCTGCTTTAATAAAAATATCTCTACAGTCTTATTTTGAAATTTTAGCTTTCAATATACATGCACAAACATCTCGGTGCATTTATAAGATCAGACAGTGGTCAATTTAAAACTTTTAAATGTTTTGTTTTTCGTATATACCCTTTACTTGCAAGTGCATAAATCCCTGATATAGTTATGTTGGTAAGGGAATAGAATAAAAAAATGTATCTGTGGTAACTGAGTAGTCTAGATAATAGGATAAAAGAACAATAACAAGGTGTACAGGTTTAATCTGCAATTCCATAAAGAACAAGTAGTTACTATAGAAACTGTCACATTACATGTATCTTTAGTATAGTACTTGATACGTGCGAAAAGGCATCTTCCACACTCTAACCAACTGTGGCAGCAATAAAGCACCAACCAGCACCATCCTGGCTGGGCCCATCATCGTTTGCATGCTGTCTACAGAGAGAGCAGTTTTAGGTGTTTGCCACTGCTATGACAAAACACCTGCTTTCCTCCAGCTTTGAGGGAGGCACCCGAGCACAGATCAGTGAAGGAATTACAAACATGCAGTACCTGAGTAATGGCACGGGTCTAAGAAGTTTAGGAGCCATTATTTCAACACCACCGTGTGGGAGCTTGCCGTTGATTAATGGCAGAGTTAAAAACCAACTCGCCCGAAAAATGCCTCGTCAGATATGTCTAAGTTTTCTTCAGTCTTACTTTGTCTTGCATCCAGAAATTCTCAATTAGGGCCCTTCAGTATGCATTGATTGCATTACATGTAGCTAAGCTCCCACAGGCATTTAAAGAGAAATAAGTCTCCAAATAGCCTGGACAGGTGATTAAATGCCAAAGTCAAACAGCACAGAAATCCAGGTCCTTAGCCCAGAACTCTGAATGTTGTGCTTTGTAAACAGATAAACTGAATACATAGAAATAACTACAGAAAGTGAATAGTTTGTGTGGAAATATAAAGAGTAATTTTAGGGACCTATGGCAATCTGACTGGGTTTCCATTTCCTCTTCTGTGACAGGGAGGTCACCATTTTTCCCCCACCAGAGCAGGCTTGAGTTTGAAGGGAGCAGCTTTTGACTGTTGAGGAGCAGTGTCCAAGACACAACCCCCTGGGCCCATTGGCTGCACGAGTTTCACTCAACTTGCCAATGCTATTCATTAACCAAAAGCCAAAGCCTTGCCTGTTTACTGCTGCTTTCTGCTGGATCAATCAAAACAGATGCATTCGTACATGTTTATTTTGAAGACAATAGTGCTAAAACAAAAATGTGCTCTTAAATGGAAAATCCCATAGGGATTTTTCTAATCAATTACCCTTTATTATACCATGACAACATGAAAATATTTATATGCACACATGCAATGTTCTTGGTGAATGTACATCTCCAAATGATAGAGGGTAAATTGAGAGGCCACATCTGGTCTGTAATAAAAATATAATAAAAGACATTTTGTATTTCATTCAATCTTCTACCAAACACTCTCTTTTTAACAAGCAATTGTAGATCTGGGTTAGATATTTATAGACAGGTCTGTGATTCTCTCAGCATGAAGAACTGAACAGAACATTTAAAGGAGAATAAAAAGGCTGTATTTTTATTTTAAATCATTTTTCTCACGTGGAAGAATTTAAAATAGCATCATGTACAGATGATTTGGATCTGATATTTATATCTATCTGATATACTGTTGCTTTGTATCAGTGACTGTGAGATGGTGGGGAAAATCATGAATGTACCTTCTATCAGGTGGTAGCAGCCTGACCTTATTTGGCTTCATCATCTCAGATGAAAATTCACTTTCTAGCAGGATTTCACCCTTTTATCTTCTCTCACCCTTCAGGTAACTGAGGGTTTCGCTTAATATCAGCAGTTTATTCTTCCTATGAGAGCAAATCATGAGAGACATTTGAGAATATGAATCCAGACAATGCATTGCATCTAATATCACAATCAACTAAGAAAGAACTTTAAAAAGAAAACAACAACCAAACCCTACAAATGTTAAGTGCTTTACATCCCTTCCTTCACAGTTCTATTATGCACCTACTGTGTCTGCAGCTCATTGTTTCAGCTGCAGCATTAGCAGTTGCAACTGAAGCTAAGTTGAGAAAAACAAACATTAAATCCAGCAGCTGGAGATGAGCTGCTCTCCCAGGGCCCTGCAAGATACCTTGGCTTTCCTGTGCAGGAAACTTTCCACAGCAGTCCTTGCTTATCCTAAGCTTTGGGATGAATCCATGAAGAAAGCTACAGTGATACTGTGAAATAAGATAAAAGAACATAGTTCTTTGTAAAGAGCCCGTCCTTCAAGGCTGCATTATTGTTATTAAAAGGAAAAAAAACAAGGTGAATTAAAGTATTCTTTGCTCATTTTTCACTATTAAGGGCAAAGGAATGGGAAAAAAAATAAACAAAAACAAAAACAAAACAGCTCAAATGTTAACCCAAATTGGGGATCACTTAGTAAAGTATACAACAAAGGATCTGTGAAGGTTGGACAGAAAAACATCACTTGAGATCAAAATACAGAGATCTTTGGGAATTACACCCAGGAGATGCAATTAAAGAGTGCCAGGAATTTTTTTGAAACCAAGACTTTTAAAACAAATTGTGCCAGCTTCAGATCTTCTGTTAAAAGTGGTCTGAGCAAGGTTGTTGGTAATTCCTAGAGTACCCTGTTCCCTCCTGCAATCTGCCTAGTTGGGGGTTTTCCACTTCATAAGAATTAAATAAGAATTAAATAAGAATTTTCCACTTCATAAGAGTAAATATTCACTGGAGAGTGGCTTGAAAGTAGGTCTCTCCCACCTGAGGACATGGGTCGGCATTTAGTGGGGTTTTAAAAGTTTTTGTACCAACCAACAAACAAACAAACAAACAAACGAAATTATTGGTTTCAAATATAGTTTGTTTTGCCACTTACATTCTTACCAGCTGAAGAAGTATCAAATTGGGCCCTCAGAAAGATTATATATATTTTAATAGATACTTAGAAAAAATGTTATAATCAGAATTCACATTTTCTTGTATCCTTTAAGCATGTGGTTCTTCATGTAAAAACAACAAGATATAACTACAATTTCATTAGGCATTGTTATTTATCTGTTCTATAACCTCCTTGTGTCTAATTAACAGAAATTATTTGGTAGCTAAAAAAAATAAAAGGCTGCCAAATTTTTTTGAGGACACAAAGGTAGTTCTGGGAAGCTATGGAAGAAGAGCTGGGATCCTCCAGGTAGCTTTACTGTGGGGACTTCAAATGCAAATCCCATTCTTTAAAAATCTGGAACATTGCAGTCAGGACTTAGTAACTGGGTTAGACAATTGTCCACTTATTCAATCTCAGGCCCACAGGTGGTTTTGCACCTACATAAACTCTAAGAGTTTCCCACCTATCTACCAACCCACCTATAAAGTACAAAGCAGACACACAAAGTGTGTTCTCTGTTTCTGTTTAGGAGTGTTTTGAATCCTCAGTATATAATGTTCTTAGACATAAGTACATAAGTAGTACTGTTGAGGTGCCTGTGTTTAATCTGGTGTGTTTACACAAGCTAGACCTTATATTTTAGTCCAGGTTAAGTAACAGCTTCATTTTGCTGTTTTTCCCAACATTTACTAGGGAGGTACTTCAAAAAACAAATCATCCTCAAAGCAGCCCACACCTTGGCAGGCTTGTATTCAATTGGGATTTTTGAATTTTTCACTGCTTGAAATAAAATATAGGCTAAAAGACATTGGAAAGCACTACTGTAGAGCCTCAGTCAGAACAGAATGCAATTTACATTGAGTAGCAGAAAGCAGTTTTCCTTAAGAACATGGCTTCCCATGGAAAACATGGAATCTGCAAAGTAGCAGGCTGAGGGGAGAGGGGAGGCTCAATCTGCTTTTCCACCCAGCTCCACTCACGTCGTGCAGCCATCTGGGCCTGTGGTTCCAATCAAGATGGGTTTCTTCTGCTCTCATTTCAAACAAAATTGCCAAGCCAGAGCATCTGAAGCAGAAAAGGATTTCACCCACCTGTAGTACTGTATTCTTCTTTTCAGGAGGTTTTATCAGTTCTCACCAGTCAATTGTGCTCATCTTGGCACCAGTGGAAGCAGTGTGAATTGTAGGATAAAATTGCCTTATTGCAGCTTTGCCAGCAGGCCTGACCAGCAAATAGAAGCAGTGGATTTGTCAGCACTATGATTTCTCCAGTTCCTTCTTTGAAATTTCTGTCAGGTCATCTCATAACATAACATAACATAACATAGCATAGCATAACATAACATAACCTAACACACATCTCCCACCCTTCTAACAATGTAGAAGATGTAAGAAAGAAGTACTTACACAACGAGACTGAATTCATGTTCCTATTAATATTTTCCTGTTATCTTCTATCACTGTTTGCAGTCTTTCAGTCTGTTCAATTTTCAGTCTGTGCAATGATTCATATTTTCAAACAAGTTTAGGTTAATTTTCAGGACAAAATTCTTCAGAATCTGACACATTATTAATTCCAGATATTTGGTTGCTTTAAGCCTCTCATTTTTAATGCTTGACAGTAGCATAATCAAACCTCTCCAGGAAACATTCTCATTCATATACCTCTGTTTCTGATGGATTGCCATTTAGTTGTACTATGGAAGTTCAGAGAACACTTGTAGCATCTTAATGACATATTTCTCCTAAGGAACAAAACTGAAAAAAATGCTCTCTAATGCCTGAGTGTATGTGGGGTTAATTCACTGGTTACAGAGGGTGAACCTGAAAGATAACCAAGATATTTTAGTGGTCACTTGGCTGTGTAATGCCATTTTGTAATGCATTCCAGTTGCACATAACTTCCAGATATAGAAATTTAAGATAGTTGAGAAAACTCTTTCTGGAACTTCATTGATGTTACTTTAATTATTTGGCCCTCTGCCCCAAAAGAGGAGAGATTTCTTTTTCTTTCAGTCTATTTTCTCAGCAGAAGTTCTGAAAACTTGCAACTGTGCATTGCTCTCACATTAGGGGCTTGTAAGACAGTTGGACTTAAAAGTTTAAAACTCTTTTTATTAGTGTAAAATGGCTGCGGATGGTTACTCAGCTATTCAACTGGCTTGGCTGAAACAAATGTTTGCCTCCCTCCTCCCCATCCACTCCTTCCAGCCCAGCCAGCCAGCGAATCATCTCTGTAGGAAATGAGCTCTCACATCTTTACAAACCTCTGTGATGAGGCAGACCTTTCTCCACAGGAATCTCTAAAAATTGCTACAATGGGAGTAATAACCATATGAACATTTGTCAAACTGATAATGTCATGTTCACCTTCCAGCATCAATTTTTCTGTGACTGAAACTTGCTACAGGAATTGTTAACACTTGATACACATGCTTGGTATAAAGTACAAAATCCAAGATTTAAGTGTTTGTGGATGTGCCAGTCCAGGTTCTCTTCTGAATGTTTTCTGTCAAGCACAGCATGTCACAGTGGGTACTTATGGAATCTGAAATTCAAGAGTCTCTTATGGTTAAAGGCTGCATTGGTCCCTCTTAGTCTCATCTTAGAACTACACATGTCCATTACTGACCAGCAAAAACAAAGGCTTGGAAAATCTGAAATGAGCCTCAGTGGCTGAGGCTCAGCTTTTTGGGAGTAGTTATCCTAAGGCTTTAATTTTCTCTACAGTTATTGATCTGAGGACTTTGGCACAAGTAGTGCATGTCAGATTGTTTTCCTTCCTTCATGTATTTTGGCAAAGTCTTCCCTGTAAAGGAAATTAATAAATTTCAGGGTGACATTTCTTTATTCATCTAAAAGAACAAGAAAAAAAACCCCAACCCTCAGGGTGAATTTTTACAAATTTTTTCTTTGATTTTTATTATTTTTTGAAATTTATAAAAGTATTTTTTCAGAAAAATAAAATCTAAACCACTTCCCAATTTGTGTGATTAATCTGCATTGAAGATCAGTGAAATGCATGCTCTGTGTGTGCACATGCATTCACATCTTTGGGTACATAGGATGACTCTGAGGGTGTCTATAGGTGAAGTTACAAATTTAGAAAACTTATAGAATTTACCTAAAAGGGAGGTGCAAGCATCTGGAGTTCAGCAGGCAAAAAAATAGCACAGCTTATCCTGCAGCTTACAGGCAGACTATGAACAATTAGAGCTGGGGAAAAAAAAAATCACCTTCATTTTGATTGTTTGCTTTTTTGTATATGATAACAAGTCAATATAGCCTCAGTAAAAGAAGAAAAAGTTACTTTCATTTTGGAGACTGCTTTCAGATTCCATATGAATGAGCAGCATCCACAGTTGCTGGAGTATGTACTATAGTCCTAACAGAGAACACATTTCATTATTTCCACCTTTGTGTTTCGGGGGATTTCCCACTGAAGGATCTGACACTGCCATCAGTCAGGACAAGGGGACTTGTCTTGGGCAGTTATTGATCTTGGACTGTAGATAATTCTTGTACAAAAACAGAACCCAGGGTTTATTTATCTTTTTGGAAAATTTCTATGTGAAACACAAGTCTGTTCTGTCTAATTCATCCCCAGAGTTTTTAGAGATATGATAGAATACATTCTGTAGACTAACATTTTTAATCACTCTTCTTTTCATTGGCCATGAATGATTTAAAGAGGTAAACCCACTCCTTTCAAGCAGGTGGTTGCAGGCAGTCTTAATTACTCTCAAAATGACAATTTTTAAAGGAACCTGTTTCTTGGATTACTAAATTATACCAGAGAAGCTAATGCAGATATATCAGATGTAGTTTCTATGTTCATTTTTTCTGTGCTGCTTTGATATTACAGTTGCACACACTCTAAAGCAAAGTTTCTAAAAACAAAAACAAGATATGCAGGAATCTCTTTCATTCTTTACTGAGGCTTAGGAATCTCTTGTTTATCAGACCAATCTTTCCTGTTCCTTGTTAATGCTGGAAACATTTTGGATTTTTAAATCATCCCCAGAGGCTTCCATATTATGTGTTCCTGCAGGGTACTGCTGACTCTTTAATATTTTTATAACCTTAATTTCTGTCATATCTTCCATTCAGACAGCATCCCAAAATCCTGAATATTGTAAAATTTTCAGTGGCTTCAAAAGCACATCATATAATGCTTTTATAAAGCTTATAAAGTTTTATAAAGCTGTTGTATTTTTAATGAGGATCTGACAGACACTGTTGTTAAGGTTGTGATTTTCTACCTGGCAGATCCCTAGGGTTCTCATAAGATAAATGCATCCAGCCAATGCTCCCATTTGAAATGGTCTGGTACAGAATTGTTTACTACTTCTAGTCTGATCCAAATTCTGCAGTGTTTTCCTCAGTTCTCTTAATATCCCAGTAGCTCTCCAGTTTATGTAAACAGAGACTTCCCACCCCTCAGTCCTTTCAGATAAGAGAGATAGCCTCTGTCTCTAGGCACAGTCATCCTTTGGGACACTGCTGTTTGTTCCTGTTAAATTGTCATGGAAAGACAGAGAACTGTTCTTGCAAAGAAGAGGAAAATATTCTGATTTTCAAAGATGTCAACAGAATTCTCCTCTTCACGTGGAAGGCTTGGTGAAGCTGATGGGTTCTAGGCAGGTGAGTTGTAGTTCATTGAATGTGGTCTGCCTCCTGCTCCAAACTCACCAGGAAGTGCAGCTTTATAGTATTTCTAGTATTATATGAAACCTACTCCCTGACACAGCCATAATGCTGGAAGTACTGAGAATCAAAATGCTGAATCTTAACATTAAATAAGCTACTACAAGGTTCATAAACTGTGCTCTTGTGACAGGTGACTCAGAGATCTTCCCAGAATAAATGATATTTTTTCCATTTAAACAGTAGTGAGCAAGGAGTTGTTAAGGAAGGTGTGCAGGGGCAGCATCCCCTGTGCTCATCTTGTCACTCAAGGTACCACTCCTGGCACAGAGGAAGCATCACCCGAGCACTGTTTGCCAGAGTCTGTGATATATGTGGCACTCACAGGGGTAATAAACCCTTGCTTCCCTCTGAAATGGTGATGAACTATTGCAGGGCAGGCAAGAGAGCTGCTGCTCGGGGAGTTTTGTCAGGATCACTTGGCTCTTCAGTCAGTGAGCTCGCCCCAGGGCTGTCCCAGCTGGCTGTGATGCCAGGCAGCAGATTCCCTTCCCATGGCTCTGCTTTGCTTTTCTTGTGTGCCCCTTCCTAAGCACAAATGCCTTTATTGAGCATTTCAAATAGTTGTGTGGCCATCACAGAGAGAACCCAAGGTGCCAACAGAGATTCATATTCTAGAGAATCTGTGTTTCCCTATTATTTTTCTATGTTCTGCTACACCAATCATCACTTTGTGGCCATGCATGAGGCACATGCTTCAGACCAAAACAAACATTTTGAATTGAAAACCAGCATTTTTAAGGAAAAGGATTTGCAATGTCATTTGGTTTATGTAATTGAAAACCAAAACAAAACACCACTGTTATGTACTGTAAATAACTCCTTTGTCTTCTACAAAATTTAACTTGTTTCCATGCCCTGCAGCCATACTGAGAGAACAGAATAAATGGCAACTCCTCTTTGGGCCTATTTGAAAAAAAAAATCAGGAGACGGAGGATGAGAGTGGCCAGAGAGTTATGAGAAGGAAGAGATGAGTGCTCAGATAAAACACAGCCCAAGGGAAGATTACAAGTTCTCAGAAAAACAGATCAATAATGACGTTAACTATGCAGCTGCAAATGCAACTATTTGCATTTTGAAAACATTTTTCCCAACTACTTCACTGAGCCCAGGGTATGTAGAACACTCTCTGCAATAGACAAATCCTCTTTGAAAGGGCATTTTAATGAAAAAGTCAACATCCTGAGGATGCCACTAGTTTTCAGTACGTCTCCTCAAACCCCCAGCTTACCTTCCCCTCCTATTGCTTGCTCACTAAGATCCAAGGATCTGAGACCACTCTTATTTACAAGTGACTCCCAAACAACTTGCCACTGATTCTGCCTCCTCCCTTTTCCCTCCCTAGACCTTTCAACCTGTGCTTCCCCTGGGAAAACCATGACGAATTTCCACGTGGAAATTTCAGTCTCAGTGTTAGGTAGTCTATTTTGTTGTTGTTGATGGCCTTTCCTGTCCACCCTCTTTCTCTTAACCACATTGAGACTTTTGACAAGGTCAAGCAATTCATCTTTGTTTCTATATTTATATCTGGGAAGCTCTCTCTAGTTGCACGACAGCATTTGAGCTCAGACAGCTTGATGAAAACAGTAGACAAGAAAGCTCCTGGTACAGAGACCCAGCCTGGTAAAACAAAACCAATTTAGGAAAAAATTAGAACATCACAAGTATTCAGACAAAATGAGCACCGGTAGCCCCAGAATAAATACTTCTTAATGGCTGTACAAAATCAAAGCTGTTCTAGACAACATTGTACATTATCTCAGCAGCTTATGGACACAGACACAAAGTGGATTTGGTGGGTTTCACAGCCAGGACTGCAGTGCCACAGTAAAGGCCAGCACCTAAAGAAGTTTGCACATGAAGTGCAATGAATGGGGGATGACAGAGGCAAAGAAAGTCAATGAACATTAACTGGAAGGGATAAGGGCCACTGAAAGCAGCCTTGGCTGGATGAATGTATTGGTGGAATATATTAAAAGTAATTGAAGCATCCAGACATGAAGAAGTGAAACCTGAATGCTGGTTATACTTCCTGGCTGTATGATGGTAAAGTGATCAAGAGAACTTTGCAAGGACGTCTTGAAAAAGAGGGAATTGCAGCAAAGTGAAAATGAAACTTAAGGTGATGGGTTACAAAATGGCTAATAAGCATTTGAAAGCAAGTACAAAAAAATAGGAAAGAGCCGAGTACATCTCCCAGCACGAGGGAGATAGAGGCAATGCTACAGCAGCAGTTGTTAGAGCCAGATGGAAAGTTAGGTTAAATCAAGCAGTGGTTTCTCTGGGCTCAAACCAGAGTGTGTCTGCACTGTGCAAAGAGGGTTTGCTTATGGATTGGCCCAAGGAACACTGGGATCCACGTGAGTTAAAGCTACACACAGGTGTTTGTGACAGGCAGTGTGAGCTTAAGTCTTTCACCTCCGATTTACTGCTCTTCCTCTGAAACTGTACCTCCCAAACTGAGATTCTCTACTGATTTCCACAGCAATCCAGAATTTAGGACTGCATGCGGTGACTGTCAGCAGCCTGGGGATCCCAATTTCATGCACTCAGGCCATAACGTTTCTTTTAATAAAAAACTTCGGGAGGAGTTTAAAAAGTTGCCTTTGAAAAATCTTGTATTTCACAGGCCATTTCAAAAGACTGTTGGGAAGTGTGGCTAAAGGAATTCTGGATATGATTTAACTGCTTTAGTCTGTTTCCTTGGGAGCAATTCACCAGTGGGTTCCCTACTGCCTGGCATTCCATAGGGCATGGAGAATTCCCAGACTTATTCCTGCTGTTGGCTAATCTGCCAACACCTTTCTATACTTATAATATACAATCCAAACCCCAGCAATCCTTGTCAAGAGGGTTGATGCTGGTGATGGACGAGCTGGGTCTCCTTCCCAGGGACCCTCCAACAGAGTCCTTTCCAGAGCAATAGTGCAGGGGTCCTTTATCACATCCTTCTGCAGGGACAGTATAAATGGGCTGGAGTTACTCTTTGACAAATTTCTTTTGTTCCTCCAGGGAACAATATTGGGTTAGTTGGGTTTTTTTCACTGTGAAAGCACCAACTCCCCTGTGTAGTGACACAAGAGCCACAGCTTCAAAGAAGATTATTCCACTTTCCTGCTTTGCCTGTCTGGCACAAAGAGAAATCCTTGTTTGTAAAATGCTGTTAGCCTTTAAAGCGAATTGTCATGGAACTGGTTTTCCTTATTTATTTGAATTCTCACAGAAACTGACCCCCAAATGTAGCACGGGTAGTAAAGCTGTAATATCACCCCAAGGCATTTCTTTTTCTTGGCATTGCAACATGGATCCTAATAAGTCAGTAACGTGATTCAGTATTAGCAAAGCCTCAGAAATACATACAACAGTGTATACAATAACCTCTAGATTAGAATCCTGGTTTTTACCCAATTATCAAGGTGAGAGATTTCTCCTATGCACTACCAAGGGTCATTAAAATCTCCTTCCCACTTGTCTCTGCTGTGGAGATTAATTTGAAAATACCTTGATGACTCTTGTACACAAAACTTCCTATCTAACCATATATGAATCACTTTGAAAAGAGCCACATTTCTCATAGCAACCAAAGAATCAGTCTTAGCAACAAGACAAGCTGGAGAATTTTGTTTTCACATAGTTGCTTGTGGACAGTACGTTCTGCTTTCCCCTGACATTGCTGTTGCAGTGTTGATTTAGTAAAGGATAAGAAATGGTACAAATCAGACTCTTGCTCATAGCAAAGACATCACTTTCAGGGCAACTTATGATCTCTCTGCCTTTGAAGTTATATTTTAGGAGCCAGTGCAAGAGTACTGACTGCTCAAAGTTCAGAATTTAAATTTTTGCCTTGACAGAACTACTACAAAGAAATGTGTGAGGAAGCTGACAGTTCCCAAAATCTTGACTTCCCCTCCCAGAAACCACCCTGGAGAATCAAAGGACAAGCTCTAAAGGCCAACATCTCTGCCTCTCTTAGCATTTGTTCATGTTGAGAACAGTTAGAAAGGCTGCATAGAAGGTGACTTACTAATATATACATATATATATATATATCTCCTATCTTTTCCTTGCAAGGATAATTTTGGGAGAAATATTATAGAGAAACTGGGAACATCAAAGCAATTGTCACGTTGGTTATTACCTGGTCTTGATTTATTTAGAGGAGTTTTGGGGAAGCTCCCTGAAAAAACAATGCTAAGGTAAGATTTATAAACAGGGCAGTGTTGGAGTAGTTTCCATCTCTCAATCCCACTTGTGTTTAAGGAAATGAGTTCCCACATGTATTTAGATCCTCTGAAGAAATTCCAGGTGCAGGGAGCAATAGTAACTGCACTCAGCTCTCATTCCTTCCCTGTCCCCTGTGCAGGGGCTGGTGCTCTCCTGCGGGCTGGTTTGATTCCCCCACTGGTCCTGAAGCTGAAGATGGAGTTGGATGAGATCCAGGAGCTGATCCTTGATACCCTCTCCAACTGTCTCCGTGTGGAGGTTTCTGAAGCCCTGGCAGCTGGTGCTCTTACTGTGCTGAAGGAAAAGCTCTCACACCCCTCCACAGCAATCAGGAGCAAAGCAGCCTGGGTCCTCTTAGAAATCAGGTAAAGAAACCTCTCTAATGCTTAAGTCCAAGAAAGAGCTAATTCCAGGAGTAAATAAATGCCATTCATTTACAGCTGGGTTCCACTACACACCAAAGCTGCCACACTTCACACGTAAAGCACTATCAGCCTGACTGCACACATGGGTAAACCAAAATGGGACACATGGGGCTTTAAAAATTCCTAACTGCTATAAATCACTGAAGAAAGCAGATGCTGATCAGTCATTCCTTCTCCTTCTGTTTGTTTTCAGTATTGGCAGTGGAATCAGGATTTTTTTTTCCTGGTACAGCACTGCTAGGAAAAAATTCTTGCATGAAAAATCTTGTAGAAACAGGATTCTGACCATTGTGGAGGCAGGGAGAATCTCCCCTGTGGAATCACTGCAGCCCCTTGCTAGGCTTTGTTCCACTTCTTACACACACGCCACGACACAACACTCCCTTATGTTTTTGAAAAGTGCTCTCTCTCAGAAAATTAGAGGTCCTTGCAAACTTTCACTGTGATTGAAGACAGAAATATTTTTCTGCCACAGGCTGCCACATACATCAGTGATGAATCAGAAAAAGCAAACTTTATATTAAATTTGTGTGTCAGAGAATGGATGAAAGGAATAACCTCAGTCCACTGCAATCAGAAAATATGTTCAACAAATGCCAAGTTTAAAAAGGTCTGCAGATGATGTAGTTTACGTATCAGCTGGCACTACACATTTCCATGTCCTATAATCAAGAGAGGTCTTAGAGGAAGAGTATAATTAACGTGAGTCATAGAAAGAAAGCAAAATGCAACTGAAATATGGACATGGGCTATGGTTTAGGTCCCTGCAATGGCTGAGACACATTAAATGTTCTCCTCATTAGAGAAGCTGGAAAGAAAGAGAGAAAAGTGATCTGGGAGAAGAATTTATTTCATCCCTCTGATTTAGCAGGTTTTTAAATCTCCAGAGACTTCACCAGCCAGGTTTGTAACTCCATTGAAATTAGGACCAGCAGCATCCTTAATCCTACATCCTGCTACATGCAGCTGCCCATCAGTGTCCAGTGTACCATGGGAAGCTTTTTAGAAAATCCAGATATCGCCTAAAAATAGCCTAAAATATGGCGAAGCTCGTGCAGGCAGGTCCGTGTGTGTCCTCGGGCCCGTCGGAGCCGGTGCGGTCAGCAGGCAGAGCCGTGCCCCGTGCCCCGGCAGGACAGTCCCCCCGGGGCACAGCAAGGGGACACTGCCGGGGCCACAGGCAGAGGGGCTGCACGGGCAGCAGCGACGCTTCACCAGGCAACTTCACCATCTTCTCTACGCAGCTCTCATGCTGAGGGGAAAACCGCGGTGTGCGAAGAAGAGGTGATTCCCGTGCTGGTGAGCCTGCTGGAAGACACGCAGCCCGGAGTTCGAGCTAGCACGACAGGAGCGCTGATGTTTGCTCTTGTTACACCTCAGGGTGAGAGGCAAAGGCACTTCTGTTGGGGTACCTCCTGGAAATCCAATTCTAGGGCAACTAAGTAACAAAACATTTGTCCTCCCCCCACTCAAGCCCTCAGTTTCTGACGGTGTTAATGCTCGTCAAGAATCTCTAAGATTGGGACATTTCTTTATAACTGTCTTTAGCAACTATTGTTGCTTCGTCACAGTGCCTAGGGGGGACAGGATATTTCACATTTCATTCCCCTAAGTAGGTCAAGAAGTTATTTACCTCACCTGCATCATTTCCCTCTAGTGGGGGAACATTTTCCAATCAAGTCCAGACCACACAGAGATCCACAAACCTGGAGCTACACTGAATCAGCGGTGCTCAGCAGAGGAGCGCTGCTCTCTGGAAACATTCTGGGATTAGAGGCAGCTCCTCTCTCACAGCTGGGAGAGCAATGAATATTAATAAGGTCTGTAGCTCTCCCAAGTAACTTACATGACACAGAAAATACTAACTGCTAAATTTCCAGTGTGATGAATGAGTAATTAGACATAAAAGACTCAATAACAGCAGTTGTGTTCCAGTCCTCCTCTGCAAACCTTCCTCCGGCTTCCAAAGACACCTCAGGAGTGGATCTTGGTCTTTGAAGTGTTTTTAAAAATGAAAGACTGGTGGATGGTCTTGAGGGCATCTGACACACTCCGCTCCTCCTCACCCCCCCTCCGAAACATAGTTTCTTCTATCTTTTGGTGCCTCGGATATTTTTAGATAATTTGTTGCAAATGAAACACTAATGTGCAAGGCTGATAAAGTTAACCACGAAAGATCTTCTTCCTTAAAAATAAACAGCCGGGAGCCAACCTCGGGCTCTGGAAGAAGAGCATGTTCTGCCTCTGTGCGCTGCACCTCCAGGGCTGTTCAGAGCCGTAGCCGGGCAGGGAATGAAACGTGTCAGTCCAAGAGAACGATGATCAGATGGCACATAACACATTTCAAAGGCAGTTTATTTCCCCACAGGGAGATCCTCAGCCATGGGTGCTGAAGCCATTCCACCTTTACTGACGCTGGTTGCTGAGGAAACCAGCAAAGCGCGTTTGAATGCAATCAAAACGCTCACGCTGCTGGCTGAGCTGCCAGAGGGCCGGCAGACACTGCTGGATCACAGGGACACAATTCAGCGGTGTCTGGGTGATCCCAGCGAGGCCGTGCAAAGAGCTGCCGAAATCGCCCTCACCGTGATCGACTGGAAACCCTTCTGCAGCCGCGATCTTTTCTAGAGATCTATTGCCCTCTGTTGTTGTCTGGCTGTAAAAGGTACGGGATTACATGAGACCTTCAACACCAGAACTCTATTCCTCGCTTATTCTAGATCAGTTCCTCCTGAAGAGTTATTTGGCAACAGTTTCACATCTATATTGCAGGTCACAAGCAGAAAAACGGAGAAGAAAAGTTAGGAAGTGTGGAGTTTTCCACTAGGAGTTATTGCCCAAGTTACCAAGATTTTCCTATGATACAAGACACCAACCATTTTTGTTTTCTTCATTATGTTCCCTCCTTTTGTTTTTTTTTTTTTTAAGCCTCGGCCTATCAAACACTAATCAATAATTAATTATATTAAAAAGGTTCAATCAACCCATCCAGCAGTCTTGTCTGTACTGACAAATTGATCTAACAACAGGAATTTACATGAATTTTGCTGCAAACATTTGTGAACGTGAGATTAAGACCCAAGTCAGAAAGCCTTTACTGGGGTAGCCCTGGGTAAAGGTGTGTTGGGGCCTCTCCAACAGGAGAGGGCTCTGGTCCCTAATGGGAATTGCTCATAATAGGGAACAAAAGCACCTCGGGGTTTGTGCTGAAGGGCAGTGAAGTGGTGGGAAGTTTCAGTAGCATTTTATTTACTGGGAGTACAAGGCTGGTCGATACAGACACGTTGCAAATTTCTGTCAGCAGTTAGGAGAGTGTAATTTAAGAAACTTCAACAGGAGGCCTGGCAAAGAAATAACACAAATGAGCAGGACAGCCCTGGCCATTCTCAGCCACCAAGGAAGATGTGACAGAGAAGCTAGCACAGCTTCACAGCAATTCCCATTTGTTTTCACCTGGGTTTTGTTCTTACGTGGGAGTTTTATATCCAAAACTGTAGCTACAAAGAAGCTGCATCAGGTCTATAAAAGGGGTTATTTGTCAGGGCTGCTTTTCCATTCAAACCCACGGTCACACTGCAAGCTGCATTACCCTTACACACAGTATAAACTCTTCCTGTAGGAGTGATTACAGTTAAAATGTTTCTCTTCCACAACAAAACCAAAGGGTGAATTTCCTCTCCTATAAAGATGTGACTCAAAAGTATTGAGTCAGTTGGATTCATTCCCTCCAGGCAGGATCTTGAAGGAACTCTGCCTTTTAAACACATAAGGCACTCGTTCATAATACATATTGGTGCCAGAGTGCATCCAACTCAATAAGAGAAGCCAGGCAGCTTTAATAACATGCTAAAGGACTAGAGCAGCACAGTGTAGGCTCAGCTGCTCTTACAGAACTGCAGGAAAATCTGGGAACAGTCATCATTTTAGCCCAGGTCCAACCTAGTCACAGCCTTCCCCAATAATTCAGGTATTACCCTTCAGTGAGTTACCAAAATAATTAGCTTATTCACATGCAGAAATAAGACCATCCACACTGAACTGCTCTGACTAGAAGAAATTGGCTTGGACCTTAAGTACTGCATTCCAAGTAAATGCCTGATCAATGCTTTAAAGACAATATGAACTGTTCCCAAAAAAGCCTCTACATGGATCAGTGTTCTCATCTTACACACTCAGTACAGAAATGGAACAAAGCCTCAGGTGAACTCTGAGATATGGGCACTACTGGGGCCCTCCCACATGTCAGCTTTTGTGTCAGCAATTCTTTGGCACTGTTACACCTGACAACATGAAACCATCACACTCCAAACACGACAGGAATTTCCTTGGGCTCTACTGACCACGTGCTGCCCCTGCAAATGCCAGAATTTATAGTCTGTGTATGGTACAGCCACAAACCACTGTTAGCTGGGGTTTTTCTGCTTAGCTGCATTATTGACAAAAAGATTGCAGATATAATAATCAAAAGTCACATGCTATGCTGAGGGCTAATTCCCTGGTTTGGGATGAGAGACAAGAGTCCCCATTTCATGAGGCTGGGAATTAATTAGCACTGTAGGTGTTAGTAAAACAATTGGCTGGATCAAAGGAACAGCAGATGAACACTTTCCCTGCACTGACTTAGCTTTCAGTCAGGAATACTCCATAATAAAGCTGCCACAGACTTGGTCACAAAAATGCTGAAGATCTTTTTGAATCACTTCCTGCACATTATAAATACTTTTAATTAACATCTCAGGATCTGGCACCTCATACCCTAATTAAACTCACAGTTTCAAAGGAGATACAGCAAGTCTCTGGTTTTAGCACTGTGCCTTCCCCAGTGCTCTGTGTTCCAATGGCTTTAGCATCAAGGCAGATTTTTAACATCAATGAAATCAATTTGCCTTTTTAGCTTGAAGCCAACAATTATTAAGGCCCAGATATAATTAATGTGGTCCCAGATCAATACTGGAATTAATGCAGTTACACTCTACACAGATTGAGTTTTCAAATCAATTGCCCAACAATCCTCAGCAACACCAGGAGACAAGACAGCTGCATCCATGGGAAACAAGACTTCCCTGTGAAGTCTTGTGTCCTACCCTGGCAGAGGTCACATTGAATTTTTTCTAACAGTTTCCAGAAGGTCAGGAATGTTATGGGTCTTTGTTCCTACAACTACAACCTCTTTTCCCTGTCCCTATACTCTTTCAGAAGGCCAAGGGGTGGAAACCATTCTGTCCTGTCTGGAAAATTGCAGCTTTTAATTCCATCTTTTCATGTTTCAAAGCAGGGAGCATATTTGCTTCTCACCACTACCTTTCCTATATATATAAAAAAATTTAAAATCACATAGGAAGAGATTTGTCTGATGACAAAATAGTCTGGGAAAGTCAGATTTGGCTAATGACATTAAGCCAGAAGGGCAGAGACAGCTACAAAGCTAATATGCTCAAAGCACAGGTCCTATTTTTAGCAAGACAAAGTTTGCAATTTGAATGAATAAAACCCATTTTAATAATTTGTTTCAGCATAGCTTGCATATAAGCTACGTTATTAAAGTTATAGGCTCTAATGCTGTAAACAAAAATGCTGCACAGAGTAACAAGAAATTCACACCTCAGCTTGAAGCTTTTCCAGGTACCTTCAGAAAAGTAGGGGAGGTGCTGATCCAGGCAGGCACAGCTGCTCTGGCTCATCTCTGCCAGCTGAGGAGAGGCTGGGCTCAGGAGCTCCAGGGGAATAATTCTCACAGCTGCCCATGGTAGATGGCAAGAAGGAATGTTCTTCACAAAAAAGGCAAGCTATTTTATCAATAATGAGGACAATAATGAGGCACTGCTCATACTGTCTTGCATCAGAGCAACTGGTAGAAATTGGAGTGAGTGGAGTTCTGCTCTGTCCTTTAGGTTCTTCAGCACAGGCCCATGAAAATACACACCACATGAGAAAATGCCACGGATCACCAAATGAAACCAGAGATTTGTGCATTTCTCATCTCTTTCAGCAGTGTATTGCCTGCTGTAATTAAATCTGGGACTAGGGATTCTCAGTTCAGCACAAGGGAAGGTCTCAGATTGCTGCTCCCTTCCCTCTCTGCAGGCTCCCTGCCCCGCAGAGAACACTGCAGTGCAGGGCACACACACCTGTAGCTGGCACATCAGACCACAAAACAAATCAAAGCACCCAGCAGCTTTGCTGAGAGCAGCTTTGCTGTCACTCCACAGGCTGTGCCCAACTCTTTTCTGTGCAGTCTGTGCCCAGAAATGTCAGCTCTAAACTCCTCTGGCTCAACACTTCAAACCAATGAGCTCAAGTACCACTCAAATACAATGACTGACAATACATGGATCTATTGTTTACCTTTGCTCCTTGTTTTTGTGTTGGCTTTTATTTACAGGAACAGTCCTGGTTTTGCCAGTGAAGGAAGGTCAGGGAGCTGAGGCCCCTGGCAATCCCTGCTGCTGCTGCTGGGCTCCAATCACCACAATCACCTGCACCCGAGGAGCTCAGCCTTGTGCCATGGCCTAATTCACCATGGCCAGGCAGTCTGCTCAAAACCAAATCATGGGCACTGCAGATTTATTCCAAGTGAAGATCCAGACCTTCCCTCCCCTGGCATTTCAGTGCATGAGGTTTTTCAATAATGAAATGGGAATAAACCCAAATACTGAGTTCTAAGAAAAAGGGTGTTCTCATCATCATCAATACTACAATTTTTGAGATACTTGGATACATTTTTGTGGGTGATACAGACAAGTGAGCAGTGATTACTCTGTTTCAGGATTTTTCCTAAGAACTATGTACTATTTCTTAAATGGAAAATTTTGTTTAGTGTGTTCTCTACAGAGCACTGTCACAATTTGCTGACAGTGCCACTAAGTGCATACTTCATTTTATTTTGTTTTGTTTTATTTTATTAAAATAATTCTGTATATCTAACTAAAGTCCACTAAAATAAGCTTTAACCCTGTGTCTTACCTGACAGGGTAAGCTGGGAAGTTTCAAGATTCCTGAAAACAGAGCTGTGTTATGCTGTGTGCTGTGAGCCAGAGATTTATTTGGAGCCTCACCAGTAACCAGAAGTATTTCAAATGCATGGTCAAACACTGGGGAAAAGAGTGTGCCCACAATTCCCATCTCTAAAGCATGACAATGGCCAGAACAGTGGAAGCTGCTGCTTTTATCTGAGTGTCCCCAACAACAGCTCAGGGACAGCTCCCCTGGAAACTGAAGAAAAGTAATTTTCTTCCTTAAAATCATGAAAGCAATAGCTACCAACCTAAGTTAGCATTTAATGTTAGCTAAACATTATCATTTTACCCACTGTTCACAATATAAGGCAATTTTTCTTTGAAATTCTACAAAATTACAGGAGTCAACAGTAGCTGTCAGACTTTATGTAAACATTTGAGCTCTTCCCTGCACAACATCCACCTTCAGAGCAGAAGGAAATCAGGTTGCTGAGGACATACAGGGAATATCCCTGGGAAACTGTGGGTTAGATTTTCAAAACTCTCTAGTTCTGAGGAGCAAAGTCATGCAATGATGCCTGATTAACCAGGAGATCATCCAGAGGCTGCTCAGACTGCCAAGGAATCACTTGTGTTACTTGTCTTTATCCAAATAGATTTATAACTTCACTGTATTTTTGTAGAAAAGAATTACAAAGATGGATCGGGGCAATCCTCAGTGATGCCTTCCTTGTTTGTTTTTCATCCATTACTATTACCCAGAGCCAAAACCTAGACACCAAATGAAGTTTCTCTGTCTTCCATCATATTATATAAAAATCCCATCACTTTGTGGACACCAAATACTTCAAAATATACAATTATTTTAATACATACAAGTCATCATAGCTCATCAAGTACAATTAATGCCACGGTCTTTAAAATACTCTTATCACTGTGTTAAGTGTAAGGAAAAAAAGCTTTGCACTGGTATTTCTGAAGCATTGATTTGATCTGGCCTATGCAAAGGACCCTGCAGGGATTATGCTGAATAGCATCAGTTCTACTGAAGAGCAGCAATTCTGCAGGAATCCAGAGCATTTGGGGTTAGATGCAAATGAAGCCAAGATCCTGCCCAGGAGATGATTCAGAAGTGGGAGTGATGAAAGCCCAGGAGGCAGAGCAGTGTCCTGTGGCACATGCAGGGCTTGCTCTGCCTTCCCCTTCAGCTGCACTGGCTGCCAGCTCGGAGCACCCTGTGGCAGAGCCTCGGGAATGCTGTGGGACAGCACAGCCCCACCAACGCGTGCAGAAAGGAACAGGGAATTGTGGCACTGCCTGACTCAGCAACCAGCATCTTCTTTCTACGCTCCATTCCCCAGGAAGCTGAATGGGATGAAAAGAAGATCTATTGCTTTTTGCTTTGAAGTGTTAAATCTGTCTTTTCCTGTGTCCCCAGCTGGTACCAAACTTATCGAGTGGAGACAATGAGCCTGGTTTAGCTGATATCCCACAGCTGTGACTATTCTCCTTCCTGAACTGCTAACTCATGCTGCCTTGCAGCAGGAATCCTATTTCTCAATGAAATCTTCAGAGGAAAGATTTATAGCTTTGCAGAAAAGCAGTACAGAGACCTTCAATGTATTTGCAAAATGCAGCCCAGCATTCCAATGCTGAGGATGTTTCACCGTGGGCTGGTTTGTAGCACAGTCCATAGAGAGAGGCAGTACATTGACTCCAAGACCACAGTAAAGAGGTCCTGGACACACCAGGGTGGGAATTGATCAGTAAGAAATATATATACACACACATAAATATATCTTTTAAATATATATAATATATATAGTGCATATACATACTGTATTAGCTGTGTATATATAATATATGTATTTTGTATAAAAAGCTTCACATTCAAGTATAGGTATATATTAAAATAACGAGAGGAGGACATTTGGAAGTTAACCTTAAACACATAATCTGCTGTAAGCAAAATTCTTTTCAGGATCATCAAGGCATGTGTTCCCCAGTTTCAAATCTGATCAATTCAGAGGTTAGTTTCCACTGACAACCGAGAAACACAACCCAGTGGAAAATGAGAAAAACGGGGGAACACTGATAATGGAAAGTTATAGATAGTATCAAATACATTGATATATACAGAAATCCTTTACTTAAGATATCCCATGTTTGAAGGGACAAAAGTAATGTTTTAATTTGAGTTTGTAATACAGTCCCTCAGTGATTGTGGTTTTTTTGCAATCAAATTATCATAGCCAAAGGAAAAGGAAAATCGAACGATCAGAGGAAGGGTTGAAAATCAAAACAGTATCGTCAACCCTAAAAGATAGTCCACAAAACCTGATATAAATATGGCTCACACAGCCTTGTTCTGAACCTAAAATATGAAATGTATCATGAGCAGAGAGAATATTGGATGGAAATTCTGAATCTCAGTTAGCCCTGAATTGGTTCAGTCTAAATAGAAATTCTCTCTCTTGAAATCCCAGTGGCCTTCATCTTTAAATTGTTGAAATTATGATCATAAAATCAGCGAGTAAATCACTCTGATGTTTGACATATGTAGATGATGAAAATACAATGTGTATCTAATTGTGTAAATCTACAAGCCATCATTTTTGCTTGAACAATGCAGTACAATTGCAGGACTGTGATCAGGAGGTTATGCAAAGTAGGCATGGCAAAACACAGCCACAGTCAAGAGGATGATGCCATTGGTATTCACAATGTTTCTCCACAGTGGCTTTTCACTGGTGTCTGTCAGTTTCTTCTTCAGTGCCTCTTCTTCCTCCTTGCTCAGTTTGGGACCCTTCTGTTGGTCCAAGCCACAGAACCAGTTGAAAGCTTTCCTACAGCATCCTGGCTCCTCCTGGTTTTCCTCATTTACTGGAAGGAATAACACTCTGGTCAGGAAAGGTGAGTACAGATCATGGCACACAATTGATCTCTGGGACTGAGGACATTCCTGTTCTGATTTATGGTCATAAATCAGTGGAAGCATTTTCATACAAAACAGTACAAGAATCAAGTTAATATTGTGTTTTCACAGCTCACCTGGGAAAAGAGGGATTTTCTACATGTTCTGTAGAAGAACTGAACTGCCTTTTGCAGCCCAAAGGCTTGGCCTGGTATTGGAGAAGCAAACTACGCTTCAAAGCTTAAACTCCATTTTTTAACACTTTCTACACTCTTAATTGAAAGACAAATAAATTAATTTGAGGATACTGAGGAACTTGGGAGCAGAACCAGAAACCCAGTAAAGAGAGGTGGGTTTGCAGTCTGCTTTCATGGTGCCTTCAATCCTGACCACAACCCACTACTTCCAGGTGAACTCATTCCAAGTGCTGGAGTCACACACAGTTCTGCCAATGCAGTTCTGACTCTGACCCAGAGCATTGCCATTGGTTTAGTCCTAGAGCTGCCACCCAGCTACTAAGAGAATAAGATTTTCTCTCTTCAAATCCACTTCACTTTTGATTTACACTGAGCTTGAGAGATTGGTAAAGGCAGCTCATGAGCCATTTGAATTTGTGGGGGCTGAGGATTTGTTATTGGGGGGAGGGAGGATGTCTTTGACTATCAAGCATGTTAATGTTCCTTCAGGAATGAAACAGGTATACTCATATATATAAGAGAATCTCTGGTATTCAACAATTACCTGATTCATCATCTTTTTCATCAGCTCTGTCCTGCTCCTCATCTGCGTCCAGATCAATCCGTTCTTCTTTGCTGTTCCGCAGGGACCAGCACAAGCGGTAAAGCTGCCACGGAACAAAAGGACTTGAATTGATCACAGGCTGACTACAGAGACACCAGCCAGCCTGGCCAGCACCTGAGCTGGCTGTGAGACACAGCACCCCAAATGTCTGCCATGTCTAAGGCTATCAGGAGTCACTGAAGATCTGTGACAGGTAAATGAAGATTATCTCCTTTGCTTTCTCACAAGAGCTGTGTGCTGGGGGTGGCTGAAGTGTTGAGAGGTAACACCAAGGACAGCCTGGTGGTTTCATTGTGTTCCATTTCTTGAGCAGCAGGGCTACAGTAATACTCACATGGACATCAGGGATGGGCTTGGTCATGAAGGAGACTCCCAGGATGATGATGGCAGAAACCCCAAAGAGGATCAATGCAAAGTAAAGGTAGTGAATGCCACAGATGATGAAGGGGCATTTGGAAGGGGTCACACAGCTGCCAGTTCCATAGGCAAACTCTGCGATCATCCTGCTGAGTCCAGCCAGCAGCCCAATGATTAGGCCCCAGAAGGCACCCTGCAGACAAGGGTGTGACAAGAAGGGATCAAAATGAGTCATTTCAGGCATGGAAATAAACTCTGAGCTCTCAAACAGTTGCTGGAGGAAACATGGATGTAGTTATGTGTTACAATGGCTTTGGCATGTGGGTTTTAACCCAGATGCTTTCAGTGATCTTATTTACAGCTCAGTGTGTGAGTGCAACTGAAAGGGGCAATGGACAGCTCTGAGATGTCAGGCACACCTCAGGACACCACATCCAGACCATTTCTCACAGTCTGTCTGGCTCAAACAACTCTCTCCTTCAACAGCAAGGTTTCAGCCATGGATTGCACATCCCAGGGGCTGTTCTCATACCTTTTTACCTTTGAAGGCTGAATCCCTGACAGCTCTGGCATGATAGAACCAGCCAGAATATTGTGTCATCCTTCCTGAAATGTGTGTCTGGTTTACCTGCTAATGGCTCTAAGTGTAATTACTTAATTCTCTGTTGCTGGGTGCCTGCTGTACAGTACTCCAGCCCAAAGTGTAACAGACATAGAGGTATATGTGGACACAAACTGAAATATGGGAAATGCTGTTTAAACTTTTTTTTTTTGTTTGTTTTACTGTAAATGTGCTTGATCATTGGAACAGGTTGCCTACAGACACTGTGGAGTCTCCTCTCCTGGAGATATTCAAAACTCAACTGGACAGGATAGGTAAGAGGTGATTTGTTTGATAAAGCAGCTTGGTAGCCAATATCCTAAATGATAACTTTTAAATATGTGCCCATAGATTATCCATTTAACACACTTCTTGGCAAAGTGATAGGTAACCTAAGCTTAAGAGCTATCTATGAATTCCTAGGTGACTGTTTATCTTTGAGACTATGAAAGACCTTTTTCAGACTAATCTCTGAAACCTGAGGCTTTGGGGTATGGAGACACAAAATCCCTGGGCTATACTGGGATTAAAATAAACAGGAAGAAGTTGCTCATAACAAAAGACAACAATAACAACAACAAAAAACAAAAACAAAACAAAACAAAAGAACACAAACAAACAAAAAACCAGTTCTCCCAATTCCTAAAGGAACATGCAGCATACCTGTTTCCTAATTTGCACTTACCTGCTCATTGACACGCTTGCAGAAGATACCAAGCAGGAAAACAGCAGTAATGGGAGGTGCCAGGAAACTGGTAATAGACTGAATGTAATCAAAGAGCTGCCCACTCTGAGCTGACTGCACCACAGGAACCCAGGCAATGCTGATGCCAATTAAGAGTAACATAAATGCCCTGTAAACATAGCCAGATATTCAATTAGCCATCTGCTTAGAAGGATCTATGATCTATCAGAAAGAAAAAAAACCCAGCAATTAATCAATAATTTACATGTTCATTTTGTATTTCAACTAGTGAAATCAATTATAATGGCAAATTAGCACTGAACAAACAAAAGAAATCCAAGTTGAGTATTGTGTATGTCAAATATCCATCAGCACATGGTTAAATACACAATCAAAACATAGAAAATCACTTTCCTCCTGCGGTCGTTATGTCCAGAGACAAATCAATAGCAGATGAACTAGAACCAGTTCATTGATGCTGCAGCCTGGTGCAGCACGGAGCCCAGGAAGATAATTTAAAAGGTTTTCCTTTGAACAGCAGTGGCAAGCAGTGAGAATTAGCTTGGCTGCTTCGTGCACACTGTCTGCTCCTTCGGGAGCACGGCGTGTTTTCCCAAAAGCAGCTCTGGGGCGGGACAGCCGCTGCGGCCACAGGAGGCCACTGCAGCTCTGCCAGGCTCTGCCAGGCTCTGCCAGGCTGGGATTTTGGGAGGAGGCAGCCTGTGCCCAGGAGTGCTTGGGCTCTGTGGGCAGGGGAAGCTCAGCCAGGCTCACCTGCCAGCCAGCATCAGCTCCTTCTCAGATGCCCGGGACCGAATTTTGGTGTAAATGTCCATCGTGAACAAAGTACTGGCACTGTTAAAAATGGATGTCAGGGAGCTCATAAGGGAGGCCAGCATGACTGACAGCATCAGACCCCGCAGACCTGCAACACAGAGAGGGAACAGGGATGAGCATTCCTGGAGAGCCTCAGTACCTGGCACCAGGTGTTTGTCCAACCCTCTCCATCGACCCGCTCTGAGCGTGTCTGGCACATTTATGTGCCTGACACAAAATCCTGCCTGACATTCCCTTGCTGGGCAAGCAGAGCTTAGAAAAAGCTATTTACAGCAGTGCCAGGGAAACTCGAGCTTTTAGCACATAGGTACTTCTTTATTGCATGCTGCCTGATTAAATGCTGGAATAAAAAGAAAATAATATTAAGCAGACTTTTCCCAACAGCTATAAAAATAATTCCTCTTGTTTGCAGGAGAGTCAGGCATTTGCCAAAAAAACCCACCCGTTTCTTTTACTGCCTGAAAGCCAGAGTAAGCCACTTTTCCAGGTGGTCTGGTCACAGAGCGTGGGGAAGTACTGTAGGATTTTAACAACAGTTATCAAAGGATAACTGGGGAAAGTACCAAAGCTATCAGGGAAGTGCCATGGACTCTATAATATCATAACCTGGCTTTTTTGCCTTATGAGCCTGCAGCCACCTCTGTGGGGTTGGCAGGAGGACCATGGGAATAGGCCTCCAGCTCAGAGATCCTGACAAAGAGTCTTTTATAAATCATTGGCCAAGCAGGTTATGTTTTACCTTCACAAAAAGGTAAAACCTCACTCACCATTTCAGCACCCAGTATTTGTCAGCTGAGAGCTGACACTCTCAGTGTGGAGCTATTCTGCACCCACAGCTAATACAGACATCCCTTTTGATTAATAGTAAATAATTTTAGCAAGAATTTTGCAACTAAATATGGGTCTTGGACTCCCTCTATCACTTGTTTTTACAGTCTGGCTTTCCTAAAACAAAGAAACAACAAATACAGACAGTGTCTTACCATTTGGCATAAGCTCCACTACCAGTTTTGGAAAAGCAATGTTTGTGCAGCCCACTGCGGTGCCACAGTGGCGCTTACAGATTTCAGGCACGACACAAGCCACCACATCTGAGGAGAGGATAATGAGACACTGAGACAAGGTCACAGAAACAACAGATTGCTCCCAAATTAATAGAGCTCTGTTGAACCACCAGTTTGACAGGGTTGCTTTCATCCTTGGTTTGCTGCAGGGAGGAAGGTGATTCTAAGCATCCTTCCTCTCTAAAAGAATACTGAAAAGTGTTGCAGGTCAAAAGAAAATCAGCACTCATTTGTCAGACCAGGGCTCAACACCATAAGGAGACCAAGTAGAAAAACAAGCAGAGGAACACAAAGCCCATTCCCTGCAGCCTGAACCTCTCTCCTGTGCCTGCTGCCAAACACAGCCAAACTCTCTGCTGGTCAGGGAGATGGGAAAGTGGCATTTCCCTATGTTTGCCCTTGGGACTGCCTGTGGCCCAAACCCTGCAGTCTGTGACTGATGGTCCTGTCCCTCCAATTCCAGCAGAGTATCTGTCCTGGACAGCATTTTCTACTCATTCAGTCAGAGTGGAGCTGTAACAGACAGACAGCTGGGAGGGATGCTGTGGAATTTCTTTCCCCTAAAACAGACAGCCATAGTATTAGCAGAAACCTGGGCTCAGGGAAAAGAGGAAGGCCTGTGGCTTCTAACAGTGCAGTTAGCTGAAAGTCCCTGGAATGTCTGGATGAGAAGATGACAACCTAACAAGTATTTTGGAAGGGACAGAGAGATTGGCAATGAAAGGCAGGCAGGAAGAGCTTTGCATTTCTGTATCCTTATCATACCTGGGTACAAAATCCGGCTGATCATCCCAGGCATCACTATGATAAACATGGGCAAGAGCTTGAGGTACCCACACATGACACAGCCAGCCTTCACATGGGACATGTTCTTGGCAGAGAGACATCTTTGGACAATAACCTGTCAATGACACATGGCAGCTATAACATTTCCATGATCACACCATGCCGTGTTCCAGATACAAGGTACTTCTTAACTTCTGTGATAGCAAAAGAGCCTATTTAGCATTTCTGCCACTAAGGAAAATGAAGACTACATGGAAATCAAAGGTAATGTCTGAAATAAGTAAAGGAAAATATTAGTTATCTGGTGTGTGTTTGAGAGGTAAGATTTCTCTCACAAGATGCTTTTAAAGCAGACAGACTAAAAAGCCAAAAAGGAATATTTAACTGAGCAGTAAATACAGTTACATTGGGGTTTTTTTTTCAATTTGTTGAGAAATCATGAAGATGATCTTTCTCACTATTCAGGATGCAGAAAGATCATTTGTTAGAGACATTCACATGTTGCAGGTGCAGGAGCACATTTTTCTTTACTCATGTCAGTGTGATCTCTTAGGGAAACTGGACAGTAGGTTTTAGAGAGAAAGAAGGATGACTGGGGAAGAGTCTCCAGGTTGAAAGACCAGACATACAAAGAACATCCACCCAAGACTATGCAAGCAAATATAAAAGTGCACAAATAGGAAACAAACTTGTCTTACTGAAAAGGGAACGGTTTCTAGACCCAGTCTAACAAGTGTCATTTGTTGCATGATTTCCTAAGTAAGCATTCACAGCACAACCTCTCTGTGTTTTCACACATGGTTACACACAAAAAATGAGAAAGGAGGCAGACACACTGGGCAGAAGTGTGCAGGAAGATTTGAAAGAACACCCATTCCATTTTCTTACATGTGAGAGGTGTCTAGAAACCAGGAACTGAAAAGTCACTGAGCACTCTTGAAATAACAGCCAGTTTTGTGGCCCAGCTGTACATTAGAGGGAAGATGACACTGGAGCACGGAGTTGTGTGTTTGGCCTTTGCAAGGCCCTGGGCTGCCACGTTACCTGATCTGTGCACCAGTACCACATGGAAATGATGGTGAGGCCGAAGACGAGCCCTGGCCAGGGCACGTCCCCACTGACGGGGTCGCGGAAGAGGTGGAAGGCGTCCTTGCGGGGGGTGTAGCACTCGGGATCCACCAGGGTGCCTCCATAGGAGATGTTGGATGGAATCGCTTCCATGTACTTCTGCATGAAGGCCTCGTACCCTCCTACTTCAGCAAATGCTGAAACAGAGAAAATAGAAGCGGCAATAAAGGATTTATTAGTGAAATCTCAGAGCTTGAGAGCGTGAGGAGAAAAGCCTCTTTAATGTGGACATAAAAATCCTGTCATGGGATGCTGTTTATTACCTTACACATTCACTTGTGCTTGGGAGGCAGTGACTCAGTGACTAAAGGGTTTTGGCAATATGCCTGACTTCTGGCAACAGGCCTGCTTTCTTCCCTGATAAATAGATACAGCAGCTGAAATCTTCTGGTTAAGGTAACGGTTTCACACTGCAGGATTCATTCCCATAGCCACTGCAAGATTTGTGGTTGAACATTCCAGTTTAATTCATCTGATTTACTTACCAAATCCCATGAGAATAAAGGATCCCACTACCATGATGAACGTTTGTAAGGCATCGGTGTAAATCACAGCTGCAAGGCCACCTGATGGCAAAGTCAGGACAAATGAGTTAGCCCTGGGAAAATATCTCAGGGGAAATGTTTTTTTCCTTTTTTTCCCTTTTCTCACCACCTCTGTCTTTCAAAGACCACTGTAAATAACCCTCCTTTCAGGTTTTCATTTCTCCCTTTTTTTCCACTTCTGTCTTCTCTTTCTTCAGGCTCCCCTAGCACCCCTGATTTATCACACTCCTCTGTAAACTCACCTGTGATGGTGTAAAGAGCAGTAATAGAAAGCAGGATAATTATGGCCACATAAAGATTCAGCCCCATGGCCAGCTGGATAAATATAGCTCCAGAGAATATGTCAGCCTAGAAAAGAAAAAATGATAGGTTCATCAGTGTTTAGGTTCATGATGACATTATAATTTCATGATGAGGGCATTGAAATAAACAACTCTGTCCCTTGTAGAACTGCACAAACAAATCAAAAAGAAAATAGAAGCCATTTTTGTGCACCTGCCAGTGTCCCCTCAGCACTGTGGAGTTCTTAGTACCAGAGGTGTAACACTTCTCAGAGAATTTCCAGGCCTTTTTTAACAGGGTCATTTTCTCTGGACAGCCACCTCATTGCTCAGTACTTAGGCACTAAGAGGCAGATTCAAAACAAACTGCTTAAAGCTGAGTGTGAGTTCCATTTGCTGCTGTGTGTGGGGCTGGACTGTCTCCAAGGCACGGCACAGTTCTCTTCCTTCAGTGCCACCCCACAAATCTCTCCCTTTACTGCTCACATGTGGCATAGCTTGTCTTGCTGGTTTGGGACAAACAGTGCATTTGCATTAAAGGCAAACATTTTATACGGTTTCTATTTTTAAGTTCCTGTTAGAAGAATTAGCAGCAATTGGCTAAGAGAGGAGACGTTTAGCTCTTGCATAAGAAAGGAATTGTTCAGGTTTCAGAGTAACACTGGGATGTTAATCCCATTAAATCAGTTCCTCATTTAGAGATAATTGGCATCAATGTTATTTATACAAGTTTGCAATCAGAATAATCTGCCCCAGTGCACTTGTGATGCCTTACTGTAAATTGTGAGTTCATTAGAGGTTGCTGCTGCTGGGCTCCTCCCTTTGCAGGCACCCCGAGGGCCCTGCACAGGGACACCCGTCCGCAGCTGGCACCGGCTCCCCGGGGGGTTCTGGAGCTGTAGCAAGGACACAGAGCTGTGCCCCAGCCCTGGGCTGAAGCCTCCCACAGCAGCCCTGCGGGGGCTCCAGGGGCCGGCCCGAGCCGGGGATCACAGCCCAGCCCCGCTGCTGCCCCGGGGAGAGAGGGCACACGCACAGCAGGGAGTGACACAGCCTGCGAGATGCCGGGGAGTGAAAAACCATCTTCATCAAACACTGAAACTGGGACTGCAGGGCAGGACCTCGCCCCGGTTCCTGCCGAGGAACAGGGAAGAGGCCGGACCTCTGCAGCCTCACTGCACTGGCAGCAGACAGCTACCCCTGTGGAACAGGGGGTGAGTCACAGCAGAGGTCCCACCCCCAAAACTCTGCCCCTGGAGCAGATTTCTTATGGGCTTTAGTTTGGAACTGGGAACCAGGGCCTTTAGCTCTTACCCCAGTGGCTGTCAGACCATATTCTTTGCCCCATCTCTCTATGCTAATTTGTTTCCCATCTTTTCACACTAATCAGTCCATGTTCCATACCTTTCTTTTATTGTTCTTGGCTTTAGTTTAGCCTACGTATCATTAAATATTAATGATCCTAGAATGATTCCCACCAAGAAATGTATAGTTAATTATTGAGCATTCTGGGAAATGTACCAGCTTCTTCAAATTGCTGAGTTATCTTCCAGTTTCACTGCTCCTCCTCCCTAGTAAGATTACTGCCTTTCAATATTTCCTTGTTTCTCCATTCATACTCCTTTATAGACAGTCTTTATCTAATCTCTTATTAGAGTCACTCTTTCCTTTACACTACAGGCTGTCTCTGCAAAGGCAGGGATCACAAAGCTGGCCAGACACGTGCCAGCTGAGTGCATCCTGTGGGTGCCAGAGCAGGGCCACCTACTCTTTACCCCCTGCACTGTGCACTCCTAGGAGAAAGTTATTGTTCTCTTCCTCTTCCCCCTGGCAAGTCTATGCCTATAGATTTCCTACTGGAATTATGCACAATGAACAGAAAGAAAATGCTGTAACAGATTTAGAAGTTCCGGTTTATGATTTCTGATTTCTTTAAAAACATTCAGACCTTAATTCCCTTTTGTCTTGTCACAACTTAGTCTATTATTATCCATCAATACTTTATTTTTACCAGACCATTTCCTTTGGCATAATGACCAATAGCATCAACACTAGTGGCTAAGAAGCCTCTGCAAGCTGCTATGGGCACTACTCACAATGTGCTGGACACTTAGGGAGCAGGTACAGGTGAGGCCCCTGTATGACAGAAATCCTTTAGGCTCAAAAATCACATGTATCCTGATCCCAAGGATGAACTCCTTGCAGCATGTTCTTGTCTGTCAAGTGGCTGATTAGCCACGAAGCAAGGTAAGAAATCACCAAACCCAAAGAAAATGTGCAGGGTAATGCTAAGGACATTGTAGAGATGTGCAAAGGGAACCTGATCCTCACATGGCGGTGGCACTGTGCCAGAAAGCACAGCAGGAGTCACACAACCTGATATGTGATACTGCTCCCTAGAAAGCATTGTTATAATTATATTATTAAGTACATTACATAATATTTCAACACAGCAAGGAAGAAGCACATGAAATAACTACCTCAGAAGCGAGAGATGCCACTCTTCAGCAAGGCTAAGGGACAGTGAGAATCACTGCTGGGTGTGACCTCCCATTCAGGGCAGGGCAGAAGGTCCTTCCCTATCAAATCCCAGCGAGTCCCAGAGATCACAAGAGAGTGTTTGCCAAGGCAGCACTGAAGGAAGTAAGATACAATGGCTTCTCAGCACGTGGATGTGTTTGGATATGCAACGTGTCTGTGGGGAGGGAGGCCTGGGCTCCCTCCCTGTGCTTGCACCTCTCCCCACAGCACAGTTCCCTACAGCCAGCAGGGAACAGCCCTTTCCTCCCTGCTCTGGCCACCATGTGGATACGGTATTGCACAGCATGGCAAAGCAAAACCCACTCTGAGATCCTCTGACAGCACCTGAAACCTCCAAGGACTGGCTGCTCTGCCTAATCCGAATCAGATGGAGCAGGTGAATGAGTCCTGGGCAGACCCTGTCCATCCAAAGGCAGGACATGAGGCAGCAATGCAGAGAAATGTTTGTGCACTACAGGAATCTCATTTGTACAGGCACAGACACTGCCAGAGCTGCTCAGGGCAGTTGGGGGAAACAAAAGAAATGCTTAGAGGAAATTGAACACCTTATTTTTCCCCTGCATAGCACAGAGACCCAGCTCCATGGCACTTCCCAACAAACATCTGGAATTAATGGGGAAGCTGGGATGGGCCTATGGTAGAGTGGGGCCCAGGTCACTTGCTGCTCTATGGATCCCTTGACAATGGAGAGGGTGTTTGATCCTCATGACCCACACTGGAAGCTTAAATGTAGCACCTACTTTTCCTGGAAACTGAAATGGTGAAAAATCCCATAATCAGACCCTTAAGCATAACACAGGCTGGAAATCAAAGGTGGATAGTAAATTCAGAACCTACACAGCACCTTGATAGGCCAACATGTGTTATTGAAAAAGACTGAGTCACTGACTGGAGGAGTTTCTCTGCTGCTGGAACGTCCAGAACTCTGTGTCATCTCCAAGGAGTTCTGATTATAGTAGTTGAGCACAACTCCAGCAAACTTTCTAATCCTTCTGAAATATACAGAAATCCAGCTCTGAGGCCACCTCACACTACCAACCTGTTTAATTTATAACCCCTCTAAGGATCAGTTATCATAGTGTGAGAATGAGAGCAAAAGGCCAATCTTTTAGCTTAAATTGCACTATTATCACTCAGCTCCCATTCAGAGGGCAAAGATTAATCTGCCATGACAACTTCTGCAAAACAACAGACTGAGGTATGCCTGAACTGTGGACTTCTTTTGAAGCTTGGTACTTTCAAGATATATGGAAAACACAGCTCCCTTTACTACTCCACAGAAATACATCCATTTACTTAATAAACATTAACTTCATAGCACCTTAAAGTTTACACCAATTTCTTGCTCATTAAAAGAATCTCTCCTCTTCCCTCCTTTCAGCTCAGCTATTATAATTTCCCTCATTTACATTTCCTCACTCTTCCATTTTCTAATTCCTGTTATTCCTTTTTTATCCATACTCCCCTTGCTCTTCTCCCTCATCTATATTACTGATGGCATGTTCACTAGAGGATACTAAAACAGATAAATATGAAATCTTGGAACAAAAACTCCTGCCCTGGATTTCACAGATCCCCAAGGTAACAGACCATAAAACAATACAAGTTTCCCTCCACTCTGATGTTTTCTAGAAAAGAGCAAATGTAAAAGTAAACCCTAAAACTTTAAAAAGAGGAAAAAGTACGACAAGCATCAAGAGACACTGCCAGGAAGAAAAAACCTTGGATTGCAGCACAGTCTCACTGGACAGAATAAAGAAAACACAAATTCATACTTTTACAGTTGTTAATTCAGCCAGGAGCTCCAAACCTGAAATGGTTGACCATTTGTTGTTGTGAGAACAATACTGTAAAAGGACATTGCTTTTCTTTAGATCAGTGTAGAATGGAAGAAAATGCTGTAGAAGTTTCACTTACTGAGATCTTTGTGAAAATATACAGGAACAGGGAAAGGACTGACAGGTAGATCTGGATCCGTTTCCCACCAAAACGCTTCCTCAGATACTCTGGCATTGTCACCACCTGGGGATGTGGAGATGTTTTAGACAATGAGGAACAGGCACAGATCAAATTAGAGGAAGATTTCTGGCACTCAGATACTGTTAGAGTGGAGCACAAAATTAGGGGAGCTGCAACTGCAATTTCAAGGAAGAGCAGCTCCAGGAATCAAAGGAAATCAAGGAGAGAGCACCAAGTACTCCTCAGCTGAGGTCTCAGAACAGAGAATCCTCATTTTTCAAGTACACAGCTATAACAAAGTGCTGCTCTGGCACACTAGGATGTCGTGCCACTCATAATGACTTTGCAATATTCCAGCCCTGAGCTGCAAACATGAGCAGCAAAGACAAGTGGAATGGAGTGGTTTGACTTACCCCAGCTTTGATGTAGATGGGCACAAAGATCCATCCCAGAATCACCACAAGTATCAGAGCCTGCAGCCAAGACAAGACCAGATGAATTAGCCTCCTGTCTCTAGACACTGCTCCCAAAGATCATTTATCAGACCCAACAGCAGCTAGAGACCAGTGAAATCACAAAAACCTGCGTACTGCAGGGGTGTGAGGGGAGGAGGTTCTGCTCTGTCCTTTGATTTACAGTTGGAAATGTGGGGATGAAATCTTGGCTAAAAACTTCATCAGGTATAATGCAGCCTGGGTTTCATGCTGGCTGTGCCAAAGGAGCACACATGATTAGGTATTTTCTATAAAACCAGCTGATCTCTCCTCACAGGGCTGCCCTCTAGTACTGAATCACAACTCCACCAGTGGCACCAGACTATCCCAGCTCTCTTCAGAGCAAGCCCAGGATGGCTGAATGTTTTACAACAATTTCATAGACCGTGCAGGATGCACCACATGCAATTTGTAAAATATTTTGTATTTTTCATATTACAATTTAATAATGTTGTGTATCCATGTGCATTCTGTGAACTACCGACCTTACTGTATAGCAGTGCCACCCACAGCTTTCTGACTTGAATGGCTGGAATGCTGTCCAATATTGAGTTGCACACACTTAAATTCACAAATATAAAACAAATTCCTGCCCTCAGTGCTGCACTCTGTATTTATTTTGCCCACAGGGCTTAGAGGGCTTTTAAACTATGTCTTTTAAGTTCTGCCCTTAGGTCAAAACTGTAAGATGGAGAAGAAATACTGGGTCAGCTTCTGTTGTCATTCTGATACAAAATAGAAATCATTTCAATGGAACAGGGATACACAAGGATGACAACAGTAAATTTGGTATTACTTTCATTACTTCTGTTATGTCTGTTAACTGTGGCACTGTAAATCATGGACTCTGCAGTGTGTCTGCTCAAACAGCCACAGACATCATTGCTGCTTCCCAGCCAAGCATTGCTGTACACTGTGCATTAATGTTGGTCCTGCAGGAATCTCCCAGGAGATAACGTGTTAGCGCTGCTTGAAGAAGGATATGGGCCCTAGAGATCTGTGTTATCGTTTGATTTGCTTTGTTCTGCTGGAAAAAAGAGGGAGAGTCAGGTCTGCCACAGGCCTGATACAATCAAAAAGAGGGAGCTGAACAGATAAACTGCACATCTTGTACAGTTCATTTTAAGTTTTGTCCTTTTCCTTAAACATTTATATCACATCGGTACTTGATTATTTGCAACCTCCCTTGCTAGGGAACACAAGCCAAATCCCTCGGGGTGGGAGGACTCTTTCACTGCTCAAAAGTAAATATGAGGGAACTATCGACCTGTGGAGGCTCATTCAATCTTTTGTGTCGTGGCCTAATCCCTCCCCGAGGGTGAATTAGGCACAACAACGACATTGTCAGCCGCACCCACAGAGCCTGACAACGCAAGGAAACGGGCTGCAGTCCTTCTCGGGAGAAAAAAAAATGCTGCTGCCGTTTGCTCTGATCCTGGTACTCCGGGGAGCTCATGTAAAATCAGCTTGGGTATCTCTGCCCTGGACTGGAACCATAAGCAAAACACGTGCATAATTACAGGAAGGAAAAGGTAAAGAGGAAAAGATTTTTGGAATGCAGGTGCTTGTGAAGGATGTTCCAAATTCCTTACAGCCTCTGAAGAAATCAAAGCCCCTTCAACGATTTCTACATAGCAAAATGCTGCAAAAATTTCCATGGATTACAAACCTGATAATTCTTCCCAGCATCCTGCAGTCTGAAAATGTTCTTCACAAATACTTTAAAAGTAATGAAAAGATATGCAAAGAGAAGGAAACCCACCAACTTATTTGGTTCAAATGCTTTCTAAAAAGCCTCAACCAAAAAGTGTAATCTTTTTCCAGTGGCTTGGATAGGTTAAGTACCAGATTACATTGGCTCTTACTGGTCTGTGCAGAAAACAAGTGTTGCCAAGCAGAAACTTTGACAGCCCTAAATTATCAGGCAATGTTATTTTGATTAAGCTCTGCAGATAATCCAGATATTGCAAGTACTTTCACTGACATATATGCCACTTACATTCCACTCAAATCCTCCCATGGCAATTCCTCCAGCTGCTGCTGTTCCTGCTATTCCCACAAAGTGCCCACTGCCAATGTTGCTGGCAAACAGAGAAGCACCAATCTGCAAAGAGAAAACACAAAAATTGGATCTTATGTTCATGGGAATTTTTTTTAAAATCCCCTTCTTTTGGCACACTGAATTCCTGCCTGTCTGTGACGGTGGTGATGATGATGAGAATGACTGACAACAAACTTCCTTGATAACTTCCAGGACTCCTACTTACTGTTCCCACTGAAACCAGAGCCTCCAGCCATCAGATCTACAATAGTGAGGGAGAATAGGACATTGAATAAAATACCTTCCAGCTGAATCAAAAATATATTACACCAATATAGATTTAAAAATATTTGCAAAACTTGGGATGATATCCAAAAGGCAAGGGAAGAAGACTGATCTTCCTGATGTTCCTTGTTTGAGGAGGAAATGACAAGGGCATCCCCATTTGTCAAACCTGCACTCCCTGATCCATATTGCACAGCCTGTGCATCCAAACATGTCATTGGTGAGAGCTGGACTTGGTTCACTTTTAGCCAAAAAGTAATTTGATTACTGAATTAAATTCTGAAAGCTGCATAGCAGAAATGTCTGCTGAGAAAACACCTCTGGAAGCTACAAACAATAGCAAATGAATGAGTTATATTTAAGAAGTGCTGGATCTTTAAGACCCCCAAATATTGCACCGATCATACAAACAGACAGTGGGGAGAACATGGGAATTGATGAACAGGAAGAGATTAAAAATGAAAGGTTCCTGTTGGTTTACAGACAGGCAGGAGCCAGTCACAAAGATTTAATTCTTAATCAAGTATCTTAGACAATAGAAAAGATGAAAAGGAATGAGCTTCATTTCCTGCAAATGAACACATTAAAGGCAGCAGAAATACCCAGTGATAATTTACTGGGTCAGGTACTGAAGGATGCAGGGTGAGAAGTCAAGAATGAAAAAGAGGTTGGATAGGATTGAGTATTGTGGGCAGAGGACAAGGAAGATGGAGAAATTCCAAGATGAAAAAAAGGAAGTGAACATTTTTAAAATTCTTTTCTCTTTTTTTCTTATGTTCTCTGAAAGCTTAAAAAAAAAATCCACCAACAAAAAAAACCCAAAACAGGGTTAAAAAGAAAACCACACAGAAAGCAGGCAAGGGAACTTCTGCTGACCTCTCCTAATGCTCTCATTTAAATAATGGAATATCCTGAGTTGGAAGGGACCCACAAGGATTCATTGAGTCCAACTGATTTGAATAGCAGCAAATATTCAATCAATGTTTCTGGAAGCACAGGGACAATCTCCTGAGTTTTGGGAAGATGAAGGATTTCATAGAAATCTACCTCAGCAGAGCAGATTTATTCTATAGAGCTATGCCATAACCAGAAATAGCAACCACACTCTATAACCCACAATACTGATCTCTGATAACAGATTATCCTCCCCCAATTTTTTATTTGCAACACACAAATAAAATTTAGAGGGTTCCACTCTTTCTTTTCCAGGCTTACTTTTTTTCTCTTTCCTCAGTTTGATCTCCTGATTGCTTCAAGTCTTTTTGCAGTCTTGTTCTTTTGCTGTGACAGGAAATTTATGTTTCTAAGTTCACTTCGTTCTGGATTTGGGGTGGTTTTTACACATTTCTAAAAGTCAGTTGTGCCCTACAGAACTGCAACCAGTTTGTCATATGACATTTCTACAGGACTGAAAAGTTTTGCAACAAACATTGGCAAACAAAAGACCTCTGTTTATTCTAACCTCTTTGTGACAGCAACAGTTTTCCAGAAGTGATAGTGAAGAAAAAAGTACCATTTATACCAAGCATTAGTACTGTTGCCCAGTGCTTTCCTTGGAGATAAATAATTAAACTTAAATCTAGGTTAGTAGAAATGCAATCACCAGAAAATATTAACCACATTAATCTCTGATTTTATTTAATGTGTTCCCTCTTCTGTTTCAAAAGCTCAAGGACAGATCCAAATAACAAAAGCAGCTAAAGTAGAACTTTGAGAACTGACAGGAACAAGCTTTGGCTCAGTGCCTGAAACCCCAGGACATACAACAGGCAATGCTGCTGATGCTGTGCTCCCAAATTTATCTAAAATACTATTGTATTGAAAGAAAAATACAAAACCAAACCAATGCAAAACCACCAACACATTCAGGATGAGTACAAGGACAAAACAATGTGAATGCAGATCCCACATTCACATCCTACTTTCTTTTTCTCTGAATTAGGGAACATCCAGTGCAGCAGAACTTTATGATAAATATATACTAATAATGGATGCAATTTAAAAATGGATTTCAGTTATGTCATATACCTGGGAAGGGAGAACATGGCTTCATAGCCAGGAAAATGCAGATTACCCTTAACTGTGCAGCACAGTCACAGCAAGAGTGCTGACCAAATACCCTCACACCCCTTTGGCTGCTGAGGCCAGAGGGGAAAGAGATTTCCCATCTGCCATGTTGTAAGGAGGAGGAAAGAAGGAAGATGGGCTCTGGGCCCGAGCTGCCTTGCTGAAACTTACTGCTGGGGCATTTTTGTACTGGAAAGGCTGATTACTGGAATTCTTGATTTGCCATTGCTAGGTGCTGCTGAACATATTAAAAACTCTGGGCTGAAACTGGGAATGGCAAAGGGAAACAATCTTCTGGAAGTGTTAACTGTTCTCAGGGAATTGACTTTAAAGACAGATCTAGGAGGCAAGGTGAAGAAGAAAGTTGGTTGAAAGGGGAAAAAGCTGCTAAGAGGAAAAGAGGACAGAAAACCTGAACTAACCTGAGGCAAACATGGAACATTACCCCTTTAAAATATTTTAAGAGGTCAGGTCTTAACAAGAGCACTCTGTTCAGCAGAAGTACCACCACCTTGAAACAGATGACGATCACTGTTTTTTCCTGTCATTCATTAACTGTTTCACCTTGCTCTTCTCATGAACTGGAGGATGCAGTGACATCCCAGCCCTGGCCATTCCCAGCTGGCTGGATGCACCCTGCAGGCCAGTGGCAGCTGCAGTGACAGTGGCAGAATGCACAGCCTGTGGCTCCTCTCCCTGCCAGGACCTGCCAGCACATCCCCCTGCCCCTGTGCCCCTCTCCTGAAGGCATTAAGGCACCAGCCCCTTTTCCCACTGGATCCTCAGCCCCATTCCAGAGAACAGCAGGGGCTCCTCTCACCCCAGGGGTCCTGAGCTGTCCCTGACCTATCCTTGCTCCTCGTGGGTCACCTGCAGAAACTGCTTCTCAAATCCCTCTTCCCTGACACATTTCTCATTCCTATTCCTTGAGACTGTTCACACTTTTCTTTAACTAACAGCTCTTCCCTGCAACGTGTGGTTTTACTCTGATGCAAAGGCATTATTTTTCCTACCTGAGGTTTTTTGGGATCATCCTTAGCCACTTTGAAAAAATCAGTACAATGCAATATTACTGCCACACTTCCAAGGCTCTGAGACCCAAAGAAGGAAGTGTGGGGTTTTATTCTTCTTTCCCAATTAATCTGAAAATTCTATGAATTGTATTATTACCCAACTAAACCACATCTATGCAATTCCCAGTGTACTAAGCAGGAGGGATGGACGTACAATACTCATCAAAATGTCTGTGCTCCAACAAACCCAATGGCTGCTGGAACAGCTCAGGCTCAGGAGGATCTGATCCCTTCCCACTTTGCACTCTGAGACAGAAACACCTCCCAGCCAGCTGGAAATAGAGAAATTAATTTCACTGAACTTATAATTTTCTGTCAGACCTTTGCTTTGATTACTATTATTCTTTTTACCCTGAAAAACTATTGATTTAACACTTTTTTTTTTTCTTTTTTTTTTTCTTTTTTTTTTTTTTTATGGAACAAGAGAGAATAAGGTAATTTCTCATTCTACTTTACCTAAGAAAAGGAAATCCAAGATCTTATCCACAGCACAATTGTGGTTCCTGGTTCCTCATAGCAGTGTCAGATTCAGCAAGTGGGGGAAATCCTGAGACTGTAAAACTTAACTGGCTGCAAAGATCAGAGAAATCCTGCCAGTGGTCAGTTCTGATGGCCACAAAGATAAGCTGAAGCAGGAATCTGTTGGGTTTTTTTTCCTTAATTCTTCTCTGTCTCACAAAGATCTAAATGTACATGCCCAGAAACGAGCTGAGTTACATTTCTGGTTGGAGTGCCCTTGACCTGCACCCTTCCTGCCTGCTGTTCAGTAAATCTTCCTAACAGAGCTGCTGCCTTCAGATGCCCAGCAGATACTCTTTGTCCTATTGCCATTTGTGCCTCAGGAACTGAGGTGCAGAAGGTAACCCATAATTTTGTGCATAATTTTGTGCAGACGGCTCTGTCTGCAAAACTACAGAACCTGAAGAAGAAAATTCAAAAGCAGGGAAGCTTCCAAAGTTTGGGGTTTTTAAATTGTGCCTAAAGGAAGGGCTGTTAATCCTGTGAGTGGCTGCTACCAAAGCTGACTCTTCTGCAGGAACAGATTCTTCATGTCCTACAATGGCAGGAAGTGTTTGGCTGAACCCAACTCCTTCATCTGGCAAAGGAAGCTGAAGTTGGCAGGCCCATTGCTACAGAGCTGCCACTTGCCTGGAACTTCTCTGTGTCTTTTTGGGAAAAGCAGAGTGGATTTTGAGGATTTAAAGAGCCAGATAAGTCTTTCCTGAAGATACTTCCCTCAGAGCCCAAGAAACCAAAACCAGTTTCTTGAAGATTCTTCAGTTTCTATAAAAAGATTGTGGAAAGGGCACAGCATTTCATACCATTATGACTAACCAAGGACAGATTTCAGTTTGGGGGAATCTGTGAGAATATTCTTCTATACCTTTATCCCTAATTAACCACTGGAAGTACTGAGATGGCTCAGCCACTGCCCAAGGGCAGTGATTTCAGTGAAGTGACCTCTTACCTCAGCCAGAAAACTGTCTCTGGGCTTGGTTCTGCAAAATGCTGAACAACTTTCTTGGATTCTGCTGGAGCAGAACAATCAGACCCAAAGCAGGACAGATTTGGCCCAGGATGTATCTTGGTCCTACTTCATACATTGAGAAATTGAATCACAATCACTGACAAACATTCAAAACACATATTAAAAGTAGGAATAACCTCTGGCCCTTCATTACCAAGGTCTCCTCTAGACTACCAAACTAGAGATATTAGATGGCTTAAGTGAACAGAATCCCTTTCCCAGCTTGTCAGTAAGAGATCCTGATACACTGCTAATGAGCCTCCTTCCCTGTGGGGTCAGAAAAGCCACTTGTGGGTGCCCTGCAGAGCACAGAATACAGACAACCACTGAAAAATACAATTAGTTTAGGGGAATTAAGTTTATACCAAGTTTGTGGAAGGATTTTTTTTCTTCAATTTGTTCTGTTCCAGAAAGCAATTACATGACAAGGGTCATTATCCTGAAATGGCAGGGGAGAAATCTGACAAACAAGAGTCCAGTTGCAAAACAACTGCCCCCACCCTGACTGTGGAAATGCACTGGGGCTCTCCAGAACTATTCCAGGTTAGCCCTGAACTGGGCACAAAAGAAAAGTCAAAGCACAAAAGTAAAACATCACTCACAGCTTTAGCTGTTGCAGAACTGAGATCACATCTCTGACTAAACTTTCTATACTTTCATTAGTTTCCTTGTGATTTCAGCCCAGTTTGCTCTGGGTGATGGACATCCCATCTTCCTGCTAAGCTGTGGGAATTGGTGTTTTGGAGTCTCTTTTTATCCAAGGCAAACTTTCCAGGGTGATGCTGCTGACACGGTGTTTAGTTTGTGGTTTTGGAGTGCTTGCTCTTTGTTTATTTTGAGTGATACGAGGAAGAATAGCAAGAAGGGTTTATTTTTATGGCATGGGAAGACACTGCTGGCATTCCAAAGGGAAGGACTGAAGAGGAGATCTAGGACTGCACTGAAGACTAGCACTTTTGTCCAGCTGAGCTCACAGGGGAGGAGAGGGGGGATCCTGGCAGGAATTGTGGGGTAATCCCTGTGGGTTTCCCACTGGGGAGGGGAGCTAGCTGAGTGTGTTGGGTGGTGTTGGCAGAGGACTCGGTGCCAGATCCTCTCCCCCGAGTCTCAGGGGAATCATTGGGAGTTCTCAGTGTCACTGGAGCAAGACAGAACTTTCCTATGGTGAGTTGTTCTGCCTTGCTGCCTCCATCTCCATTTACATCTGCACAAAAGGATTTCATATCCCCTTGACAGGCAGACAGAATTGCACAAGGTTAAAACCAGCCCACTGATTAAAGTGACAGCTAAGTAGAGTAATCTGTTGGGGTTTTTTTCTCTTCTCCCAGAATTATGGGTTTTATCTTAAAATAACTTGGAAACTTTCTCTTTCCTCAATCTTCCAAAGGAACCTGAATTTTCTTATACATTTCTAGGTCTACTACATCAGATGAAAAAAACCTTTTACTGTCATTGGCCTTTAATCCTTTCATGTCCTTAAAGAGGCTGTCCCAATGCCTTCTAGAGGCAGAGAACAGCTCTCTGAAGCACAGGGCTGAAGGGTCTGTAGGTATTTCTGCAGCCTACTTCAAGAAAATTCTTAAATCTTTAGGGAACCAATATTTACTCTCACTCTTCTGGTCCTGTAACTGAATCAGTGTGTGGAGTCTTGACTCCCTAATCTTAATGAAGTGCAGAAACATTTTCTGAGATTGAATGCAAGATCAGAAGTGTTGAGGAATTCCATTCAAACAAATGGAATCATGTAAAACACGATTTCCATTTCCTTTATTCCAGTAATACAAAAAATGCAGGTTTGTCTAAGTTTCCTGCTTTTCATATTAAAGAGACTCTATGATCAGGAAGAAATAGATAATTGTTTCTAACATCATTTCTGCCAAAGGCCTGATGGAATGGATGGCTGAGAACACTTTGTATCTACGACTCCTGTTCTCCACCTTGGAAGATAATAGAGATCCACAGGAGACAATCAAGGGAAGCCACAGCTAATCTCTAAATACATTTAAAATATATTTTACCAATTACATATCAGAACATTTCCAGGATTTTTCTCCTTGCACAGACTAGAACTTGTTACCAAAAGTAGAAACAATAGAGCAATAAAGGGGAAAAATTCAGTAAATTAATTCCTGTCTGTGATAACCTTAAAAGGAGCCACCTTCTTTCAGTGCAATGAAAAGAATAGAGTCCAAACGTTGAAAAGATTTTAAGCAGGATGGATGAAAGGCAAAGCATTGGATTTGTCTGTCCTGACATTATCAATGCATTTATATTCAAACAAGTTGATCACATAATCAAGACACTCAGAGCTGAACACAGACAACTTCCCTCAACACTTTTCCCTGCCCACCCCGTGGCTTTATTTGTGCAGTTTGCCCTGTGACACCACATTAGAGACAGAGTTGGGTTTGCAGCCACACAACGAAGCCATCACAGCCCCATCAGTGTCACAGGGATCCTGATGTGTAAGGAGTGGAGAGGGCCAGGGGTGCAGAGAGCTCCTGTGTTTGATGTCACACAGCACTCACCGGCCACCAGACCATGCTCCGTCCAGCCAGGAAGAACCCGCCCACTGTGCCTCGGTTGGTGGAGTACATGGCCTGCAACAAAGGGAAAAACAGAGTTCAAATCATATTTCAAATGTACCAGGCAAGCTATACACAGGTGAGAACAAACAGCTAGAATGAGGGGATAATGAAACACACAGGCAGGGTAAAGTGAAAGAAAAAGAGTGGCTAAAAAGAACAACCTTATGATAAAATAATACAATGGAACAATGATTCTTTTATCTAGGTCTGCATTTGCCATTCAAGTTTCATTCCTTCACCTTTCATACAATGCGAAACACTAAGATTAAATTTAAGCAAGAAAAATTATCACTCAAGTAAAAGCTTATGTGAATTTTTCATTGGGGTGAAAAGACTTTGATTTCAGGCATCAATACTGAACATAAGATGCAAGTTTATTAACAGAAAGTCTGCAGCTTTTTTACTCAATACCATCCTGCCCCTACAGATATCTGTTTTGTTGTGATATCAGCATCGTGCCTGATTCCCTCTGAAGTTCCAAAAGAAGAAGCCAGATATAACTTCCTTTCCACAAACTCATGTTGTCTTTGTTAAGGGGTGGGCTTCAGAGGGAAGTTTCCTCCAATTTTTGTTAATGACCCTGAGCCATTATTTACTGGATTTCCATTGTCTTCTCTGATGGACTTTGAACAGGTAAATAAAGAACGAAGACCTGGGAAAATTAGCCATATATTTTCTTCTGATGAAGAAGAAAGGAAGTAAACACGATGGATTTACATTTAACTACAAACAGCAACTGAGTAAGTATTTGTCCAATAACAATGTCATCATGGCTGGAAAGAAAAGGCTCCAGGAATTAACTCAGCACACAAAGGCCTGAGAAGCCAGAGATCAGCCCTTTGTTGTCAGAGATCATTGACATAAAGTTCAAGTACAGCAACAGCCAGACTGTCATGGCAAGACCCAGCTCCCTCCTGCCAGACAAGGTGTTCTGGTGGACTGGGGCTTCAGATTTTTGGCTATATTTTTGGCCTCTACTCCTGTGCTGAGGAGGCAAAGAAAGGGTTGTGTCCACTCTGTGCAAACCCTATATTTTTGGTGCCCTTCAAAATATCACCAGGCTGTTAGAAAGGGACACTTGTTCTGCAGCTGACTTTTCTGCACTGTGAAATGTTCCTGAGATGCTCCTGCAAAGCAGAGGATTCCTGAGGGGCAATCCTTCCTCTCTGCTTGTTAATGGTCAGGTGTTCAGGTGACCAGCAGGGCTTGCCCCAGGGTAACCCGAATTCAGTGACATTCCCCTGTTCCCACCATTGTAGCTCAGTGTATTGGCCCATTCTCTCAAACGCTTCAGCTCTGGGGTCCCAGCCAGGCTCTGGAGCTGCCTCTCTGCCCCGGCTCCGGGGCTGTTTCCCTGCGCTCCGGGGCTGCCTCTCTCCCCGGCTCCGGGGCTGCCTCTCTCCCTGGCCCCGGGGCTGCCTCTCTCCCCTGGCTCCGGGGCTGCCTCTCTCCCCGGCTCCGGGGCTGCCTCTCTCCCTGGCCCCGGGGCTGACTCTCTCCCC
>WEIU01023079.1:19487-53340 GCA_013389925.1 Aegithalos caudatus | reverse complement strand
GGGCTCCCCGGGCAGCGCTGCGGGCTGGGCAGGAGGCACCGCTGCGCCCCGCTCCGAGCACAGAGGCGCTGCCAGCACCTGTCCCGGAGCTGTTCCTGCTCACAGCCACAATGGCTCTGCACCCCGCAGCCAAGGAACAGCGCCGGCAGTGCTGCCCTCAAAGGGCACCCGCAGCCTGGGCCGAGGTGGCTCTGCGTCCCGTCCCTGTCACCGTCCCAGTCCCGGCGGCGGTGCAGCCACGCCGCCACCCCACCCCCGCGCACTCGGCGTCCCCTCCCTCCCCACCCCTGCAGCTCCCCCTCCCCACTATGTGTGTCCTATGGCATCAGCTCACTGCACCAGCTCTCCCTGCAGCCCCAGTGCTCCGTGGCCACACGCCACCTCTCGGGCCCAGCCTGTTTCTAGGACGGACCCTGGCTGATCTTTACCGACCGCATCTCAAACCCCATCACTCCCCCTTCCCCGCTGGTTCCATTCCGTTCCAAAGGGATGCCTCCCTGGCTCACCATCCCCTCTAATGTAAATGAGAGCCTACATTTTGCCCACCGTGCACTTGTTAGCTATTTCAATTAAGCATCAAAATCTTTATAAAATTACACATTCTCACTAAGCTATTTTGCCAAAACTCTTTCATCTACCTGCTCATTAAGTAAAACAAAATAAAATCCCAACATACCCATAGTCCCACTGCCAGAACTATCAAAAAGTAGAGGACAATAACAGAGATGTCCGCAGCATTGTTGATCCTTATGTCGGATTCCATCCTGGCTGCTTCTCTGGCTTTCTTCTTCTTCCTCTCCTTATGTGCTTCTTGCAGAGTTCAGGTTAATGATAAACTGCTGTCATCACCTACGTCTTATATAATATATAACTTCAGATTCACTTGTCTCCAATGGGACACAAGTTGAAGCTGCTGCTTTTCCTTGGACAACTCTTTCCCAGAAAGTGCTCCTCTGTTACAGGTGCTGCAGATTTCAGTGTCCCTGCCAAAGGTGCTCGGGGTTTTAACATCCACGAGCAGATGTCAGAGAAGGAATGACACGGAAAGGAGTGGCTTGGCTGCAATAAACCTGCATANTTTTTTTTTTTTTTAAGTGGTTGTACCTGTAAATCTAGTCATGGAAGATGTAGTTCTTTTAGTTGATGATGGTAAGCAATTATCTGTGAGGAGTGACCTGGCACCTGGGGAAAACCCAGGAGTCCAAGATCTGGGACACCCTCTGTGTCATCTCAACTCAGCAGCATTACTCAATGGAGAAACAGCCCTGTGTTTCTGGGAAGGAGAAAACTTGAATCTGCTTCCATCTCTCACATGGATACAGGTAAAGATGCATGTGAACACAAGACCTGGATCCTGGGCTGAATTGCAGGCTGTTTAGGCCGTGGTGTTGGCTCTCTCTATTGTAGCTAATCAGCTTCACATCTGAGTAAGTTCAAAGTTCATCAGAGCTTGGGGCTGCTCTCCCTTTATTTGTTCCTCTGACTTCAGAATTAAGCTAAGCAAAACAACTGGTCACAAAGATGTGGAGCACACTGGTTTAGCCAGATCCTCACAGCCCTGAGTAAGGAAGCTTCCCCAAATGATGCCCATGATCCTCTATTTGAGCTAGAAGAGGCCAGAGAAATCCAGGGGATTTAGAACAATATATCCGGGTGCCAGGCACATTTCTGGGCTCTGAGGATATCTGAGAGTCCCATTCCCTGCTTGATATTGGGGAATCATTCATTTACAGCCTTTTGGGTGTAAAATGTGACCTTGAAGTTACACTGAGCAGAAGAAGCAGTGCAGGACACGGGGAGCACGGCAGGCCTGAGTGACTGTGCAGGTGCTATTTCCTCAGAGATGAAATCGAGGGCTGGCACTCTGTTCATTGGCAACGATTTTTTCCTAGGTAAACTGCCCTGTGGTAATTGTGGCTAATAAAAAGCAGCAAAGAACCTATATTACAGTGGGATTACTTACAAGAGTAAAATTTAAAAATCCCTCTGTTGTTTGAGCAGCTATACTCTTATAAAACAGTGCTACCCTTTGATAGTTTAGGCATCTCTCCCCAACACCTTCTTCTGTCCTACATGACTGTGAAATGTTAGCTTTAAATCCAACAGAGAAAAAATTAACCCTGGAAGCTGCTGCGCATCCAAAATTCCCATTAGTTCTGACCTTCCTTGCTGTGTATTTCAGTGGAAAATAAAAGACTTATTTACTAACCTTAATGATCAGGAAACAGTTTGCCTAAGATAGGCTGCAGATGGCACTTCTTTACAGAGACTGACGCATATTCCTCCGGTCCTTGCAACCAACAAAAAGTTTGGTTTTCATGAATTCCATTTCTGTGTCAGTCTACAGAGGCAAGCAAAAGAAAATATTAGTCAGGAACTGATCCAATCTAATGTGCCTTGTGTTCTCACCCCAGCATCAGCAGAAGAGAGCTCAGAGGCTGAGCACTACTGTAGCTGCTGTCCACAGCTCCTAGTGTGGCCACACCAACAAAATTCCAAGGTTTGAAACCCTACTGGAGAATCAACGTCCAAAAGGTAGTAATCACACAATTCCTATCTTTATGTACAGTGGAAAGAAACTTTTTTTTTCTTTTTTAAATTTCTGTAGGCCACAAACAGAAACTAAGCAGAAACCAGCATCATCTACAAGACTGGCAGAAGGGGAGGCAGCTTTGTCAAGGCTCTGAATATCTCATCTCCACATCCTCATATCTGCAGCCCAAAGAGAAACCTGGAAGCATTGTAGGTTGTTGGTGTACCCAATGATTCACTGCATGAATTCAGTGCACACAAAAGGTCTCTGAAAGGTCAGGCAGGTTTTCAGATTGGAAATAGGCTAAATCTTTCTTTGTGTTAAAGCTTTCAAAGATAAGCATGAGTAAATCTCCTGATGTGATGAGTGAACACTGCGTCAGAACACAACAGTCATTTCTTTTCCTCACACTCAGCTAGCAGTGTGCTTCAGTGGGTCTCTCATCATCCTGGAGGATGTCTTCAAGCAGGTTTAGGGTTACAATACTAGACAAATTGATAAATAATTTGATACACTGAGGGTATTTCCCTACTCTTGCCTGTGAACCAGGGTAATTTATTGAAGAAAGGGAGATTTAAATGGGAGTGAGAAAACCAAATAGTTAAAGTAACATAACACAGTGCCTCTGATTCGTATCTAGAATGACTGCTCCCCTCTGGATAGAGCCTGGTGACACTTAGCTTATCATGAATATGTCTGTTCCTACCTGATAGACAAAGCAGAGGATGGAGGAGAGGGCAATTAGTACAGACCAGGCAGGAACTGGTTCAAATTCCCAGCCCAGGCTGCTGATGGAGAGCAAACAGGATAAATGTCCTGGATCTGCCTTCCCCACTGACCAGCCACAGCTGTCTGAGGGGGCACAGGGCAGCTCATGAACTGTATAGAAGCTGCAATTGCTGTGTTGGCCTCAGGGATTTCCTCAGGAAATGAAACTGTAGTACAGAAAATTGGACAGTTACTGGCACTGAGCCAAGTCTCTTACAAACTTTTGTGTAGAAGTCTTCCTCCTTTTTCTGACAAATGATAAAGCAAAATAAACTAAAGGTAAAACAAATAAACTACAAACAAAGAGAAAATTGCATCATCATGCAAAGTACCTCCCAGGGAGGAGTTCCTCCAGTCTTTTCCCTGCCATTCCTCCACATCTCTTGATAAAGCAAGCAGATCTCTTTGGGGATGCTCTTCAGAAATGCTAACTTATAAAGTATCCTTTGTATAAGTAATGAAGAACAATCATAGACAAGAATTTGCAGTTGTTTTATTTGCAGGAGGCCACAGATACTATGTTAGTAAATTCTCTACCCTCCTTTGATGGTTTCCTAGTCATGGAGTATGAACTTGGAAGAGTTTGCAAGTGGACAAAATAGAAATCCAAAGACTCTCAGCACAGCTTTCCTGAAATGGTTCTAATAATGGAGGGTAGCAGTTTAGAGAATTGTTTAACACCTTTTTTGATGCCAAAGGTCCTTTTTCTCTTTCTGCAATCTTGATTAAGTGAACAAAACTTGGTTCTAATTAGAAGAATTTGTCACAGAAGGATGACAAAAACATGAGAAACTAAAATGTGCAATGAATTGAAGAGGAATTACTAAAAGGAAAAAAGATCTGAAGTTCAGTAGGTAGGATGTAGATAGAAGAAAAAAGTCAGTGGGCAAACAGGTGCTTTCCTGAAAGGTTATCAGAAAGAAAGCAAGGTCATTCTATTCTTATTCACTGAGAGGGCCAGATTAAGAAACATGAACAAACCCACGTATTTATCAAGAGACAAAAGAGAGAACAAAAATGAACACTTTCAAGGCTAATTTTCTGATTAGTATCTTTACAGAGAAGAAATATCAGAGGACATAAAAATATAGGTCTATATGCAGATAGACCAACAGGAATGAGGCAAGGAAACACATTCACTTCTTCAGCAAGTGATTCAATTATCTCTGTGTGATCACTAAGTACACTCAGCCCTGCAGTATCTCAGCATTGCCAATCTTATAAAAACAACACTCTCAGGGTGTCCTACAGGACAGGCCAAGACAGCAAATAATTTAATTTATTACTGGCTTATTCATGTTTTATTAATTCTTATATTTAAGGAGGTTAATAGGGGAGAGATGGGTTTGAAATTTCCACTGGGACTAATAAAGTTGAATAACAGATTAAAAATTACTCCCCAAAGCCAATGCAGGCTGTCACCAGATTCAGCCAACTGATGGCAGGGCAGATTAATCCCCACAAGCAACTTCTCAGTTGAGTAGCATTCTCATTAAAATAGAAGTATTAGTATTATTATTATTATCTCATAAATAATAGACTAAGTAACACAGGACATTATTCATTATCCTCATGATATAATCCATTATATTTTGTATATATTAGAGTCTTGCTAATCCTTCTTGAGATTTCCCCTTTCCCTTGAAACAATGTGTCCAGAAAAACATTTTTTAGAGACGGATACATGCTGGCCTGCCACTTCTACTACTGCTAAACCTAAATAACAGAAGGAATTATGCAAAGGAGCTGCATAATCAGCATCCCAATTCTCACAAGTATTTTGAACACTCACGTTCCAAAAATGCTTTAGGGAAAACAGGATCTCAGCTGCATAGAACCCAGGAGAGAAATGAGCAGGAGCTGAGCTGCTGAAATAATTCTCCACTTTTCCAGGAGACCCAATGAAAGCCTGAGTTGCCCCACTTGATTTTCTCAAAGCCAATGCAATTACTCTTGAACAACAGACAGCCTCAGCCTCTGTGGGTATGTTCTGATTGCCCTACAGCAATAAACAGCAGTAAATATGTTCTTATTTATTGTATCTGACAGTTTAATTTGATTAAAGAAATCTAAGTGAAGGGGGGAAAAGATCATAATCTACTAATGTCATAGCCTAATATAAATGTCCAATTTGCTCCATAGGGTCCCAGGGGCTCTTCAGTTAAAAATGTTTGTAAAGTGTTTGCTTGAGAAATTAAATGGGGACAAAATCTTAATAATACTGTACAAAATATATATGAAGCTTCTTGAAAATGAGAGAGAACAGAAAACATTGTTGGAGAGAACCTGGGGAAATATTCTTTAAGAAATCTCTGGTCAGGATAAAAGTGAAAAATTTGCCTGCAAACAAATCCCTACTAGGGGGAGGAAAAGCTAACAAATCACCAAAAAAAACCCAACCAACAAAAAAACAGATTATACAGAGACTATTTTCGGAAAAGAAAGCAGGGAAATGGCAATAATGAAGAGTGTAAAAATTTTACTGACATCTGAAAGCAAAAAAAAAATCAGTAAATTACCAGGTACATTTCTGCAGAGGTTCCTCCCCCAAAAGAAGTGTGATGCGGTCTTTGGATAGATTTTCAATGTTATTTTGTAGAAATAAGAACATTTCTGAAAGGATTTATAGCTCATGGACTTCAGATATCAATCATTGTCTCCACTAGGTCCATGTTATTTCACTCCACATGTGCACTTAGGTGAGGATTTCTCCACGTGTATCCTGATGAGGGATGACCCATCGATGGGTGTGGATGTTTCCTGGATTTTGACTGAGGCACAAGTTGGTTGCTTACATTTTTAGGTGAATGTTTACTGACAGCAGAACATCAAAAACCTCCTACTTGCTCTTTACAGGTGCAGAGAGATCTATTTCCTCACAGTGTGATGTCAGGAGCTACGCCGAGACAGACAAACTGATAATTAAATATAATAATCTCTTTACGGGAAGGAAACTCTTCAAAATGTCCTCAGCTCTGGCAAATCAGCTCCCCCAGCTGTGCACAGCTAAGCCCTGCTGCAGGCAGGTCGCTGATGGTTGAAAGCTCACGTTTCAGATGTGCCCAGGACCATCAGCATTCCCAGAGTCAGAGCCACCTGCCCCTTTGTTGCGGGAGCACAGAGGCTGATTACGCCTAAGAATGCACCACTCAGGCACGGGGAGGAGGATATTTAGGAATACCCCGGCTTCAAAAGCCTTATCTTCCCTGTTATCTGGGAGCTGCAGAGGGCAGCAAGCCCGACTGACTGGAGGAGCCGGTATTCCCAAAGCCCTGCAGAACCCAGGGAATACAGGGGCTGACAGTGGGGCTCAGTTATGGATGTGCTCCACCAGAAGAAATGTTCTGCAGGGAGAAAACCTCCCGGAGCACTTCTGAGCATTCCTGCCATCCCAGGATTACCATAAAGCAACTAAAAATTCAGTAGTGTCCTTTTTTCTTTCTCTTCAGTGGTGCCAGGCTCTTGCTCCAAGATTTGATACAAAATTAACATTTCTATCCAAACCAGTCATTACAGCAATATTTTTCATCCATCCAACCCATGGCACAATCTATAGCTACAGCCTAGAACCACATTTACTATCATACACCAAATTATTCAGCTCAGCAGTGTTAAATGGAAACAATGACACATCCTCATATTGGATAATTACACCAATACTAAAGGAAGAGTGAGAAATCCCTGGAATGCTTTTCCCTTTTCCCTTCCTTCCCACCTCCTCAAAAAAAAAAACCTCATAAAAGTCATCTTGGTTTTATGGGCACTCCACATCTCCAGTTTACTTCTTTAAAGCCAGAGAAGGGTACTATTAGCAATTCAGAGTGGGAAATCAATAAGAGCCTAATAATGAACAGTTTTAGCAGCAGAACATAACAACTTCACCTATTTTTCAAGTACTACTGCTGAAAGGAAAAGCTCCTGTGGGCTTGGATAGCTCTGACAGCCTGTTCAGCTGCCAGGAAGCTCAGGGCCCAGCAGGGTCTGTGATGGATACACAGGACAGGCCATAACTACATCCAGTTTGTGCAGCAGCTATGTTCTGTTCCTTGTACTACAGGAGTAATTCCTGTGCTTTTCTCCCATGCACTGGCACAGCACACGTGGATCTATCAGAAAGAAGGATCAGAACAAAGCTTTTGACAGCCAGCTCCCAGTACAGGCTGGGAGTGTGAGCAGGGTGGTAGCTGGGCAGGAAGATTAGCACTGATGACAGGTTCTCTGTACCTGCTTGCAGAGGCAGAAGGTGGAGAGCTTTGAGCTCTGCACTTTCACAACCTTGCAGGGGTGGAACTGGGGTGATTCAGATGCAGTTACAGTGTAGTACACTATGTTTAAGATGGGTGTGTAAAATTTGGTACACGTTTTTCATCAGTTAAGAAGTTTCCTATCATCAGGACATTGCTTATTGGAAACTGTGTTGAGGACTGTTAAGACTGACCTGTGCAGATCAGGGGGAGGCCTGAAGTCACCCCAGGCAGGAATGTGGCTTCCAACACCATCCAGACAGATCACATGCAGGGGGAATACATCCCACTGGAACAGAAGCTCACAATCTGCTCTGAGAGATCTGTCCCAGAAGTGCAAAAATCTCTTCTAACTCCTCAAATGTCAGTGGTCCTCCCTTAAGCTCATGCAAAAGAAGAGTAAATGTTTAGAGAACATCATGCAAAGATCAGAGATAGAATGGGAGATGCACATTCCAGAACATTCTGGGTGTAGCCCCGAGGGACAGTTAAGAGTTTGAGCTTCCATTTGTGCTCCCAGATAAAATTTTATTTCAATACTTTAGAGAGCAAGCAAATCACACATTAATTTTTTTAAAAATAATCTGATGACAATACCAGTGAGACCCTTTCAGCTGTCAGTGGAATAGCATGTGTGTTTGCTGAAAAACTGTTTATTTGTAACTTGTTGGAATTTTTTCCACATTCTGAAATATTCATCTTTACACTTTATTGCCACTTTGAAAAATTCTAAGAGATTTCATATCTATCAGTATTAGGAGTTTCTATAAGAAAGCTGAGTAACCAAATTAGGAAACACATAAAAAGCTACTTTTACATGTTCGTACAAATGACCTCCTCACCTGACTGAAATAGTATTTAAATTGTACTTTCTCCAAGGAGATCACAAGGGGTAGAGAATAATAATGTTGTACAATCACAGGACACCAATGTGATTTAGAGTGGCTATTATTTTACTACTTGTTAATGATTCCTTAAGAGTCCAGAACAACTGGCAGTAAGAGAAAGGAGACTCATTTTACCATGTAAGACTTTTCATCACCATCAGATGCTTCAGTGAATCCCTCACACCCTGTCAGAGCCAAGGTGACCTTTGTGAGCAAATCACTGTTAAATCACATCCATCAAGACAAACTTCAACATTCTGGGGACAGGAGGGGACACCTTCACTGTCAGAGGTAAGAGCACTAAAGGTAATTCCCTACAGCTGCACAAAGGAAGCCTGCTACTAATACTTGTGCATCCATAACAATGGGCCAAGAAATTCCCACATGGCTGGGGTCACCTCCCAGATTGTGGTGGCAGATTTTAGGTCCCAAACTGCTTGAAAATAGTGCAGTGCAGGCCCAGGTTTCAAGGCTTCCCTTCTCACTGCTTAGTCCCTGCTCCATGCTGGCTGCTGCTTTGCCAAATAACACTGGAGTCCCCACCAATAACAGAAATGTCTCTCCCAGTCTCAGGATGCTTTTTGGCACAGCCTGGCATGCTGTGTTTGAATGGGAGATCAAAAATGGTACAGTATCCAGGCACTCATGAAGCTCAAGTGTCCTTGCAGTAGCTCGGTGTTTTTCCTGACACTGAACTTAGAAAAAAGATAATATCAAAGAATAAACTTCTCCACAAACTCCTGTGTTATACAATTGTCCTGATTTCCTGCTTTGCAGAGGAAAACACATGGATATCAGGACACAGATCATTTGAGGACATCCTTTTGTGCACTGTGCTAACAGCAAGCACAAACACTGCAATGGCAGAGCACAGGGAGCAGCCAGGGCAGGGAGCCCTGCTCGTACTCCTGAGGCAGCACCTGGGACCCTGTGTCCCATCCTGGGATTTCTGTCACCAGGGTGATCCTGATAACCTGGAGAGAGCTCAGGGAAGGGTCACTAAAGAGTGAAGTGCCTGCACCACATGGCACATGAGGAGAGGCTGAGGGTCTGAGTGTGTTTAGCCTCAAGAAGAGAAGGTTTGGGATAGGAATCCAACTGTTGTAATCAAACATTTAAAGGGCAATTACATGAAGATAAAGACACTTCTTAGAGGTAACAGTGCAAGGGCAAGAAGCAATGGTCACAGACTGGAGCAGAAGAAATAATGAGTGAATATGGAAGAGAAAAAAATCAGTGTAAGTGCTCAAGTCCTGAAATAGGTTGACTAAAGAGACAGAAATCCCTGTTCCTAGAGGTTTTCAAAATCTGACCAAACAAGGCCCTGAGAAATTGATCTACCTTTGAAGGTAGCCTTGCCCTTCATGTTCTCTGGAGGCCCACTTCAAACTAAATTATGTTATCTGGAGATCCCTGACACATTTCTTTAAGTCTACCCTGCAGTACAAGGCTGTTTGACAAGCTCATCTCTGCACTCAGGTCTCCTATCACAGGCTCACAAGTCAGAGATTTGACACACATTCTCACAATTAAAATAGTCAGTAGTGTCATATACTCATTTTTTCACTGATCACTCACTGCCAAATCCTTGTGGCTGCTATCAGGCAAAGTCCCATCACACCCTGGAGAAAGCAGAGTGCACGCCAGAGCCACACTCCATTGTGACTAATCTGAGCAGAAACTGCATGTGAGCTGAACTGAAACCACACCAGGGCTGTGGGGGCAAAGTCTGGGAGCTCCTAATCACCATTTGTTCAGTTCATGCACAGATCTCTCCAGAGCTGCAGGAGAGGTGCCCAAATAACTTCTGGGCAAAGCTGCCAATGGACTTCATCAACTGACTGTAACTGATTTATTGCACCAAATTGTTGATGGATGACTTGCAGACAGGCTACTTCTCCCAGTGGTTCATAAGGCTTACCCCATTACAGAAAATTCAGCACTTTTTTCAGACAGCAATGTTAATTCTGCTCTCAAATACAGAAATGATGGTTCAACATTGGTGGAATGGCTGAGAATAAAGTTCAGGAGTGACCCTGAGTTCACTTTGACTTCTTGATCCCAAAGCTGAACACTCGTGACTGCAAGGTGACAACAGCAACTCAGGGCAGCCTTGGGACCCTGGCTGTGGTCCTGGACAGCACTTGGGAATGGCAACTAACAGCTTAGACAAGATAAAATTGAGCTACATGCACTTTATTCCTCTTATTTTGGCTAGAAATATTTCCTAGAACACAAGTACAGTGGAATTTTGGCACAGAACACCTGTGTAGCCACAGTGGATTCTTCACAAGAAATTTCTAAGTGCTTTGCAGTATTAGGATGAAAAGAAATTAACGAATCAAATTTAATTCCTAAAAAGAGAAGGATGAAGAGGAAGAATAAAGCTTCTAGATTTTAAGAACAAATGGAGAATGACCAAAAACAAACAGACAATTTAAAAATGCTACCTTTAAGCACAATTCATATTAAATCCATTGTGAGCTACCTAATTATAACATAGAATACACATACTAAATCCAGAGAAATAAAAATTAATATTACTAAGATATTAAATCCAAAACCAATACAAAATACTTCATATTTTCCTTTCCCACTTCTAATTTTTATTTTCATATTCTGAATAGAAAATGCAGGCCTGATCTTTCCCTGCTTAGCAAAGATGTGTCTTTGATGTGATTGCTAATGAGCAGTAAGAGGGGTGGGATAACAGGTGCTCAGTGCTTATGAACCCAAGAGATGAGAACATACCCAGTCCTGCACTCTCCTCACTCTGCCTGCACCTGGAGCCCAGTGAATTGCAATTCCTCCTTTCCCTCCTCATTCCCAGTGATGTCACATCCATTAGCTGCAGACTGCAAGGCTGTTTCATGGAGGTTTCGTGGCACTAATGGGGAAAGTAGATGTTAATAGCTAAAATTTTGTTTTTATGAATTATGTTCCTAGGGCTTAATGGCTTATGTTTCCTTGGCAACAAACTCATCATGTGCTTTTTAATAAGGTTTGTACATGAGCTTTGTACAGGACCATGCCAGAGATCCCTGCTGATAAGGTTTCTAAAACATTATGAATTCAGAAGAGTGGATCTACCCTTTGACAAAGCAAGGACCACACTGGCAGAAGAGAAAGAGCCTTCCCTAGTCTTTATAAAGGTGCTCCAACTGCAGGTTCCTGCTTTTATTATCTAAGTCCTTACCCATGCAATGACCATCTTAACTTTTTTACATCAGCAAATTTCATTAACTCCCTGGTTATCCACTTAAATATTCTACAATTAAAAAAAAAAAAAAAAAAAAAGCAGAATGATAAACCAGGAATAAATTTGTCCAGTACAGCTGCACTGCGGTTCATCCTAAAGAAACCTTGGAGGAAAAAAACAAGCTACTTACTTTATTTCATGTTTTCCTACAGAACCACTTGTTACAGGATATAGTCTGTGACAGAAATTTAACATGCTTTGTGATCCACAAGAGGGTATCCCACATCCACAGGAAAGAAATCCTAAACTACACAAACTGTACCAGCAAAAAAACCAGACTTGTGGTGAATTGCACAGGCACAGCTGACTCCTATGGCTGCAGTCAGCAGAGATCATCACTGTGCCACTCTTAAACCACTCCTAACACAACAAATATAAAAGCTGCAAGTCTGGAAAGGTTCAGTGATAGGAGATGAAGAATTTTTTTTGGTATCATGTCCATGGAAAAAAGTAACATTCTCAACACCATATAAATCTTGTCTGGCTCCAACCTTCCTAACACTATGAAAACAGCAAAGGTAAAAGGGGTGGAACATTGAACCTCTAACACAAAATACCAGGTAATTAACTCGTTTATATTCTTAGACTGTCATTCACATAGTAGCTAAAGCAAATAGTAAAGAGTACAAACATGTGATCCATAAGCACCTTAAAACATTTACTAACCAGTAATCCATGCAGTGCTCAGAGTTAAGGGAGGCTGACATCCATTGGCATCAGGACCAAAAATAAGAGGAAAGTTTCAATCAGCACTCGTCTGTTTGGCTTATTTATTAAAGGAATCATAAACTTAGAAAGAAACAATTCCAAATATGGAAAAAGTGTTCCATTGTTGCATCTGAACCAAGAAACACAAGAAAATGATTATTAAACATGCAGAAACAAGATCTAAGAGATAGGGAGGAAGAAAGGTGGAAGGAACACCAACATTTACAATGGAATTAATATGAGAGACACCTTGCAAATCAGACTGAACAGAATTGATATGAACAGATGAGGTGTGCACTGAACCACTACAGGTGGCACAGGGAAGGAAAGAAGACAGCAAAACTCTTACACCAGGCAAGCTTGTGCAGGCAGAGGAGCCTCTCTAGTGTCTCTCCCATTGGGCTCAATCAGTGTAATCAGGACTCCCCAACTGCTTCTCACCAAGCTAAGCAGCACTGAACATTCCAAATGTTCAAACAAAACTGCCTCTGTTTGCTGCTCCCCAGGATGGAATAGAATGAGATTGCAAACCAGCCTTGACACCACACAACAGAGCAGCCCCAGCCTGTGCCAGCCCTGCCAGAGCTCCAGAAGCATTTGGAGAACACACTCAGGCACAGGGTGGAATTCCTGGAGTGTCCTGTGCAGGGCCAGACATGGAATCAATGATCCTTGTGGGCCCACTCCAGCTCAGGATATTCTATAATCACAAAAGTGTAGAGAAGACAACATCTGGAAAGCTTGCAAACAGGTACATCAGCCACAGATTCACCTGTGAATGTTGCTGACATCATACACCACTGGAAACAAATCATTATTCCCAGTGGAAGAAAGCATCCAAGGCACAGCAACTTTTTGCCTCAGAACAGAATTGCTCTCTGCCCCATCAATGACACAAAGGATAAGGCAGTCACGAACCACCAACTGCAATGCCATTCTCCAGGAACTGAAAAGTAAATGGATTTCCATGACTCAACTGCTAAATCAATACCCACCCTCCCCCTCCTCCTGTACACACACAGACACTTTTCTTCCCTTAAAATAAACAATATTATCTCCAAAGTTAAGGAGCATTACTGTGCTTAATGTGATATAAGTACATTTTTCAGGGGAAAACATTTTCTGCCTATTACTTTATCCAATGAAAAATTTGTCATCAGTTCTTGTGAATCTGATCACTGACAACCAGGGTGTGATAATTTTGCATTCATGCTCTTAACCTGCTGGAACTGCTTCTGAAACTTTATGGCAACTTATGATTTGAATCATGTCCATCAACACAACATCTCAACCTCTCTGTGTTCACAGTCCTACACGAAGCACATGGAAAACATCATTTCCCTGGGATATGGCACTGTCCAAATTATGACATCACAAAAGAGGCTACTTTAAATAGATTCTTAATGGAAATTAAGAATTGACCATTGGCTAAATACTAAATTATTAATAATTTCTTGAGAAAGCAGCCTGAAGCAGCAAGAGCAAATGCATCCATTAACAAGGAGAGTAAGTAGCTTCATCTCAGTTCACAGGTAATAAAAAGAAATTCAAGCCCCCTGTGCAGAGACTTGCAGGTGTGAGTTACAGCCTGCTCAGGTATGTGAGCCATAAAGATACTGACAGCCAAAATACTCTGAGGATGAAAGTACAGACATCAGCAATGGAATGTGCTCCTGCTGGCACTCAGGGAAAAGCACTTCTGCCTTTATTTGCATATATGCCATGATGGATGGACAGCCTGGGTTCGTTTGGTTTTTTGGGATTTTTTTTTTTTTTTTTTTGGGGGGGGGGGGGCCTGGCTGTTGTTTTTTTGATTTTTTTTAAATCCAATAAAATCCTTTCTATTAAATTACTACCAATGGCAACATCAGATAATATTGCTCCTGCAAGTGAAGTAACAACACAAAGAAAACAAAAACTGCCTAAAGTTTTGCCTCTGGGTTCCATGTGATTTTTTTAAACTGCACATGCAGTTCAATTAATTCTACTCAAAGATAGCTTCTGATGGTTGCTAAGGTAAACAGTAGCTATTTGTCCACACAAATGATGGATTTGGGACCTAGACTGTAGTGCTCCCAGCATACACAAATTCATTTCCCACATTCTCAACACTCAGAGCAGAATATTTGCTGCCTAGAAGTACTGAGCTGTTTATTTTCAAAAAAGCACAAACCCATACATGTATGGGATCAACTTACTTACAAAACATCAGTGAAAGACATTTTGAATTATTTTTCCATAGCAGTAGAAGAACAACAAAAGCAAATCTAAAGTCTGTATTTCCTACCACTAAAATGATGACATTTAAAAACATTAAGTCCTGAAATCCATCCCTTTTTTTGGTGTTTGAGCCTGGTTCCAAGTCCCTGCCTTAAAGCAAAGTGCACTTGGTGGTCTTTGCACAGGGAACTCCAACATCCAAATGTCACCTGGCCTGTGGAGCCCAAGGATTTCAAGGAGATGGAGCTGATGTGTCCACGGGCTGGGCTGCTGAAGGCCATGAAGGCCATGTCAGACTTTCACGTGCACAACAGATGATTTTTATCAAGTGAAATGATGATCCCAAAGGGCAAAAAATTGCAGAGATTGCAGGGAGGCAGGGGCAAGGTGCTCTGACTTTATTGTTTATTATCCTTTTTATTGTTTATTGTCATTTTTATTGATTATTGAAATTAATATATTTAAATAAATATAAATAAACACACCATAGTACGTAATCTTCATATAGGATTTTACTATAGATAATAATCTACATCTTTTTTATTAATTCCTCTAAAATTATCCTGAACTAGTACATCTAATCTAATATATAAGCTTATAAATTTTATATATACTTGATAATTTACTTTATATCCAATTTTATCTTTATAAAGTTACAATTTTTATCTAACATAAGAATGTTGTATTTATTTGCAATGCCCTGTATCAAGTCCAAAGGTGTTCTGGTATCATTACTCTTAACAACGTTGTCATAAACAACAAGACAGAACAGATTTGTTCTCCAGAAATTTTATGGTTTGGGGTGGGGATTTTTTATTTGCATACTTTTTCTACACAACCTAATAAGAATAAAAAGATAACACAAAGATAGAGTAACCATCTCATGCTGCTCTTTCAACAAATCAATGGATTTGCAGGAAAAAATGAGAAAACAACTCATTAAGGAGAGAAAGGTGGGCTGAGAAGTACTCAGCCAGGCTACAGCATCTCCAAACACAAATTTTATTCAAAGTTCTCGAGTTTATTGCAAAACAAGTTAATTCCACAATTCAAAACTGCGCTTTGGAAGCACAGATCCTGATGTACTGTGCAGTGTAAACAATAGTGAGTGAACTTTCCAGTGCCAGCACTAAAATCCATCCTGTCCCAATGGGAATGTGCCCCAGGCTGCCTGGCCATGCAGTGCTAAGGGACAGCCCCACAGCCCCTGCAGCCTCTCAGGGTCTGTGTCTCTCACCAGTTTTAGTCACAAAATCACCCACTAGGAGGATGTTTGCAGAATCTGTCCTGTAACTTCCATTACTACTGCGTAAGCTATTATATTTTAGAATAAAACATAAGAGTACTGATTCCAGGTAGGCAGAGTTACATCTTTTAGATGCAAAGCTATAGAGCACCTGAGTGCTTTGTGTTAGCTGCTCAAAATCCCAGGGGAACTTGTTTGTTATAGTAACTAATGATCACTAAATCCTTGGGGGTTTAATGAGCAAGATTTTCTTTCTCTGAGAGCAGTACAGAGTGCATGCTGTGCAAACAAACTTCTCCAGCAGATGGAAGCATTAGTCAGCTCAAGCTGAGCTCTCTCAGGACTGCCTGTCCTGCAGCACCACAAACCACCTCTGCTGCTACTCACAGAACTTAGAACCTACAAACCCCAAGTGCTCCACACTAGTGAAAAATAAATCTATAATTCTGTACCACTTGAGACCTCCAGTACTGCTATAGCACAGCATACAATTATTATTTAAATATTTACAGAAACCTGACATTGGTCAAAGTCCAGAGACAGGAAAAGCTGGAATATGAATCATAAACATGTGGATTTCAGGTAAAATTTACCAAAACCCCATAAGCTCTACCAACCTTTTCCCACACCTCCCTGACAGTTAAACAAACACAGTCTAGTTTCTTGCTTGCTTTCTCATATTTTACCAGTAAATGTCATCCAAACATAAATGTTTAAAATGTACTTAAATACAATAACCTCAAAGTGCCAGGTAGAGTGTTGAAATAAAACAAACCCAAGTTCAGGGGTCATTCTGAAGCTCAGTTAACAGAAAAAGTAACACAAGTGGCCATTAATAGTAGGATCAAATATCCCTTCATTAACAGATCCAGCAGCATCTCAGACTAGTGACTGCAATGTTCCAGTCCATTAAAGCCCAGGAAAGGCCATGATTACTGACACATATTTTACAGTGATGCAATTCCCTTGGCTCCCCATGAACAGAACAGCCTGATTTGCAAACCCCACCATTGCATGGTGATTAACTAAACACTGTTTTCAAACTACAATTTAAGGATTTACACACAGATCTGAGGCAAGTGACTGTTCATGTCTCACCTGATTGCTGGGAACACCTGAGCACTGACTGGCTGCTGCTTCCCTCTGTGAGCTGCTTTGCTCCTTGACACCTGATCAAAATGACATTCCATGATTTCAGGTATGAAGCACAACTTTCTTTTACAGTTATTCTGGCACAAAGACTGAGATTTCTTTGTTCAGTATGCTGAACAAATAAACAGTCAATCAAACAGTATTTGTAAAGCATAAGGAGGGGAATCCAAAATAAACAAACATCAAAAACCCCCAAGCTCTATCCCCTTGCTTCTCCCCATACCCAAGTAGAAATTCTGTTCCCTGCCCAATGATGGAATATTGGCATTCCCCCTTCTGGATTTTCCCCCTAGTTCTGCCAGAGCTGAGCTGCCACCCCCATTCCAGCCTCCTCCCAACATTTCAGGAGCCCTGGATTTCCGTCAATGGTTCAGGTGCCCCTAAATTCCTGTTACCTGACCTGACATCAGCACTCTCCATAAATTCTTTGACTGGAGCTGTTTGCAGCTCCACAGTAATTGAAAGGATTTAGGTTTTCAGCTTGAAGATGACTGCACACAGTGGGGCCAAAGAATGGCTCATTCCATGAACTTCAGTGGGAAGTTTGTAACTAGTTTCTAGTGAGCTCCAGAGCATCTGCAGGGGTACTGAGAGCAGAGACTTTATTGAGATGTGGAGGCAGTCACACTTACACATGCATGACTTGACTAATATGCCCTAGACATGTAATTCACTCAAATTGCAGAAAGCCTGAAAAAGCTATTTTCATAAAAGGTTATTTATTTATCCATAGAGCAATTGCATGTATGTTTATGTACATACACAAATGCTGCCAGAGGTACAGATCTGCACATCACAAACAGTGCTAACCACTGTTTACATCCCACATCCTTACATGAATCACACAAACTCACTAAATGTGTTCTTACATACCTTCCTCATCTCTAATAGCTGCCTCCTACTTTTTATTTAACCTCTGCTTCACCTTTCACATAGGACGCTTCTGGGAACGGCTGGAATTATCAAAACAAGACAGGTACATGTCAGCAGTGATGAAACAGAAATTGGGAAAGGCAGGAAAGAAGTGGAAAACAAATTACAGGCACGCACAGAGGCGCAGCAAGCTCAGGCTGTGAAATTTACTGTTACTGCACCTCTCTGGGATAAATACTGGGCTGGGCTATTTACCTCAGAAACCAAGGGAACCAAAGAGGAAATATCAAACAGCAATAGCAACTACAATCCCATCTTATGCAGAACCACAGGACAACAGAGCTTTTCTCCATTTTCTCGTGGTTTGCTGTTCACAGTAACACTGAACAGTAGAGACAGGTGGGCAAGGTCCCAGAGACCCATGGAAACAGCCCAGCCAGAGAAGGTTACAGGACATAAAGCAACGGGGGCTTTGAGTCACAGGCAGCCCTCTCTGGAACACAAAAACAGAAATAAAAGTCTCTTCTTTATTGCACTTTATGGGAACATTTCCTGGCACCCGTCAGACGACAAACCCTTTTTCCCAGTTACCTCGGCCAACTCAGTAACCATGGCAACTGCCTCCAGTGCAATGACATCATGTGGTTTCCTAGGCAACTGCTCCCAGTGCAATGATGTCATGTGGTCACCATGGCAATGCTCCATGAGGCCAGGAAGAAAGTATTTTAAGTGGGAAGATAGGTCAGAAAGGACAAAAGAGGGCCCAGGGAAGAGCAGGATAGAAGATAATTGAGGTAAAAATATGAACTTTGTAACATGGATAGATGCAAGGGAAAGGAATGGATGGACAGATTGAAGGACAGACAGGAGACAAAATAAGAGAAATTATAAGTAATTTAAACTGTGATCTGCTTTCAAAAAATCTTAATTCTATAATCCCTAATACGTTATTTGGGTCAGAGATTCTGAAGCTAAGCATGCATGGTCACAGGAAGTTTGGCATGGTTCAAACACTGATTTACTGAAGGGACTTTTGACAATCCAGAAGAAACCATCAGAAATCTCCACAAAGACACTGAGGGAAATCACACTACATAGAATATATAGGTATATTTTCTAATATATTTCCATTCTCTGACTGATTACCCAGAGCTCTGTTACAGCAATGCCAATAACCAGGTGTTGCTGCCACACCTGTACAGGGCTTGAGAAAAAGATTCCTTTGCCCTCTTCCTTCTGTTCTTTGCACTTGAAGCCACAATAATAAGAACCTGGCCAGCAGACAGATGAAAATGTGTTTTCCTTTTACTAAAAGCTCCTTCAGACCCTCACCAAGATGGAGGAGTGCCCCTTCTTTTTAATTTTCTAGATCTTCTTCCAATTCTGTTATACTCCTAAATACTTTAATTTACTGAGTACAAATACCCTTTCTGCATTGAGTCCTGTTTTAGTTCTGGCCAGCAGATGATGTTACTGCCAGCTTTATGTTAAATGGCTATAAAACCCCTGGGGAAAAGCTTCTTGGCAATAAAAGGCCAGCACTATTGATAAACTGTGTTTTATCCATGTACACAGCCTTGAGTGCAAGACAAAGTGACAGAAAGCTCTGCCTTCTGAGGACAGCCTGCAGGCTAAAAGCTTAGGGCAATGTTCCTGAGGAAGCCCTCAGGTGTATCACAGTGTTTTTCTATCCAGCATCCAGCAAGGCATCCCCACAGTCTCTCTAAAGCAAAACCTTAGCACAGTTTATTCAGCACAACAACTGCCCTCCACCACTCTTTTCAGATGGAGTTAATGTAGAATCAGATGTAGGAATGGTGATTGTACCATTGCAGCTCAGCAATGCAGGCTTGCAGCTGTGACATCTACTCAGAGTCACTTGTTTCTTACAGTTGAACCCCAGCTGGTCTATTCAGACCCAAACTTCAAATAATGTGAAGCTTAGAACCCTAATTTGAGCCTGGCTGTAGAGGAGATATTTGTCCCAGACTAAGCCACAGACTCTCAGAGTCCCTGGCAGCAGTGCCCACAGCCCAGCTGCCTGTACAGTTCAGCACAAAGGAAAAGAGCACATTCCTATATGAAGGATTTTGTAGTTTGTCACAAGGAAACATTCTTGTACCTCAAGACCTCATGCAGATTGTTGCTGTTACTCAGATAGCAACAATGCATTTAATATGCCAAGCACTTTCCAAATCTCCACAAAGGCAGGCATTAGGGCTCATAAAGTCCAACTCCTTCAGAGCAGCCCACTCAGTCAATCTCCAAGGGGTTTCATTGCAAAACCCTGCAGTCATCAGGTTGGAAATGTTCCAGGTGCTTAATCACACACAGCAGAGTGAGAACTGAGAGAGGGAAGAAAAATTCTCAGAGATAAGCAGCACTAGGAAGGATGTGGTGGCCGAGGGAGAGAAACAGGAAAAGGGGAGGAGGAGGAGAGGAAGGGGAGAATAAATATCTCAGGCTGCTGATGAGCAGAAACAAACACCAGAGACAGACACAAAGAGGGCCAGCAGCGTTTCCCCCAAGTTATTCTGTCCTCATACACTTCCTCCCTAAATCAAAAGATATTCATGGAGCAGCCAGCTGCACATCTCACACAAAAATCAGGCTAAGCTGGGCATTCCCATACAGATCAACAGGTCTCACAAACCACTTACATCTCCATCAAATTACCAGAATTATTTCTGCAGGGGAGTGGAAGGAAAGCTCAGCAGGGTCAGCACAAAATGAAGAAAATAACTGCTAGAGAAGAAAACAAGTGGGAAATAGGTGGTGAGGACTGTTTTGGTTGTGGGTTGGGCTTTTTTCAGGCTGAGCTGTGAGACTGAAATATCTGCATTAAGCTATGCTTCAGGCTGCAGTCTTATGTCAAAAACTAGGAATTTTTAAGAAACTGTGGCAAAATACAAGATAATGTCTTTTTGTTTGACTTCTGATAAGTCCCTTTGAATAACAATGATATAAGCCAATATTAAATAAAACAAAATGCTGAGGATTTACTTAAAAGGGAGAAAGAGGAAAATATAGAGTAATGACTAATGGCCAAGCAAAAAAATCTGTTATAGACTGTGTTGCCAGGAGTAATAAAGATTAATATGCACAAATATCTAACTCATTCCCACAGTAAGTGCCACATTTTACAAGTGCACATACAAGTTCTAGGTTAATTAAAAATAAGACAAATTCTGCTCTGACTGATACAAGACAACAAAGATCACACATAATAGAAAAAATGGTAATATGCAGCTCACCAGTATGGACAAAGTATTATAGTGAGGAATAATAGTAAAATTTTGCAGCAGCTGTCCTAGAAGCTGTTAAGAGCTTCAGCTCTCAGGCTAGTTAATTGTTAGTTAATTGCTAGTTAAAGTAATTGATTTTAAAAAACAAAAGCTGAAATTACAGAGAAAAAAATAAGACTTGTTTCTATTGAGTAAGAAATAAATTATAAGGTCATAAAATTTATCATGAAGAATCAGAATATATGTTGAATAAAAGATCTCCTTGGCATTCCTGACTTTGTGTGAGCCCATCCACTTGCTAATTAGCACCAAGACATTATTGTGATTGCACTAGGATAACAGCATGAATAATTCATTATACCCTACCTAGAGATCTGGCACTTTAGTGGTTCTTAATCAGCTCCTAATCCAAGGATTCCACATAATCTTTATGGCAGAATTAACAACATGCATACAGACATAATTAGTTTAGTAAAAATTTAAAGCAGTTGTTTTAAACACAACTAACATTGGGCTAATAAGCTCAGCTGAAGCTGGGCTTCACTAACCTAAAGTAAGTTAATTCTATCCCCTGTAACCTAGGCTCGTGGCCAATCTCAAAGTGAGGGAGTGTCAGCTGTGGAAACCCAGGGAATGACTCAGCAGTGGCACCAAAGCCTGCTCATCCCTGAGCAACGCTGGGCTCCAATGATTCCAGTGACAGGAAAAGTCTGAACTTCCCCATCCTTTCACTCCAGCTTACCCTGAGAGGCTTAACAGGACTTGTTTCAGAAGAGGCAAACAGCAGTCCTTAAACAGCCTGAGGTGGCACAAGAGAACAGAGATGTTCCTGCCCTTCAAGGACCTGCTGGAGTCTCACCCCTTGCATGGCCACCAGCAAACACTCGGAGAGACCCCGGCTATTCCTTGCCAGCACAGGCCTGGCCTGCCCCCTGCCTGGGAGCTGGGATGCAGGGACAGGAGCAGGGGTGATTGCTGCAGGACAGCAGCAGGGGTCATTGATGCAGGACAGGACAGGGATGATTGCTGCAGGACAGCAGCAGGGGTGATTGCTGCAGGACAGCAGCAGGGATGATTGCTGCAGGACAGGAACAGGGATGATTGCTGCAGGACAGGACAGGGATGATTGCTGCAGGACAGGACAGGGATGATTGATGCAGGGACAGGAACAGGGATGATTGCTGCAGGACAGGACAGGGATGATTGCTGCAGGACAGGACAGGGATGATTGATGCAGGGACAGGAGCAGGGGTGATTGCTGCAGGACAGCAGCAGGGGTGATTGCTGCAGGGACAGGAGCAGGGGTGATTGCTGCAAGACAGCAGCAGGGATGATTGCTGCAGGACAGGACAGGGATGATTGCTGCAGGACAGGAACAGGGATGATTGCTGCAGGACAGCAGCAGGGATGATTGCTGCAGGACAGGAACAGGGATGATTGCTGCAGGACAGGACAGGGATGATTGCTGCAGGACAGGACAGGGATGATTGCTGCAGGACAGCAGCAGGGATGATTGCTGCAGGACAGGAACAGGGATGATTGCTGCAGGACAGGACAGGGATAATTGCCCCATGTGCCCAGGCTGCCCCAGCACGGTCCCCATTCCCTGCATCCCCTCTGGGTGGTGCCCTAAGGCCCCACACCCTGGGAGCTGCAGCACCAGAGTACCCGGGCTGTACTTCAAAAACAAATAACCAGCCGGGATTTGGCTTTTTTCTGAGTCAAAACAAAGAAAACATGGACAAGCACGAGGTTCTCTTTGCAGAGAGAGAGCACAATCCATTTTACTCAGCAGGGAAAGCAGTTAATCACTGTCACCCATCTACTTCTCTGCCCCCTGCAAGAGTCAGATGTTCTCTGATGCTGTGAGGGCACAAGGCTCACAAAGGCTGTCAGGAAAATGCTGTTCCTGCCACCCCCTTACCACTCCTGCTCCCTTCCCATGTGTGCCTTCCATGCTTGGGAAAGGAATCAACACTTTCTGCCAGCCCTGCTCTTTCAGTAGCCTCTGCTGGAGAAATCCCTGAATAAAGGACTTTCTTCGAGTGTTCATATGAGGATGCAGGTCTCTAAATGCCACAAACTTTATATACAATTACTGCAAATTTAATTGCCTTGTTTTTCTAATAATATATGTTTATTATAATTTATAATTATTATATTTAATATTTATGACTGGCAAAACATCACTGAAAGTCATATGGACAGTGTATTTTGATCTGTTTCTTCTCTTAGACATGTTGTTAAACCACTTCATTCTTCAGAGATGGAAGAGTCCAACCACTACTAGATTGAATCCTAAATGGAACCAATCACATTATCGAATTATATGAAAATAGCTCACACTAATTTAAGTACATTACTGTACATAAGTGATTTCCTAATGATTACCTTAATGATAAAATATAAATGTATTCACTGCCAAAGTGCTCACAGTGCTTTGCCTTGGTGCACTTTGGGGTTTACAAAAACCCAGTGGAATTAAAATAATTCATCTGGCTATAATGTTTGAGTTGGGACAGGCCAAGCTGGCTCATAACCATTTGTTAAAATCATTTAGACTAAAATAAATATACGACAAGCAACACTGAAGATTCAGAAAAAAGAAGTACATATACTTGAAGTGTGTGTGTGTGTGTGTGTGTGTGTGTATATATAATATATACATACATATAAAGTGTAGTACTACATTTATAGCTATTCAATATTAGATCTCAATTGGCACACAGGAAAGTCATAATAAATACTGTTATTTCTAACAGATGGCTCAATTTCTAACGCCAATTAAAAATTTACCTGGCCTGACCTCAGTGTTCAGAAAACATCTTCATTTCTCTCAGAAATCATTAAGGCTCAGACACTAAACCATCTGCATCTATGGAACTTCAAGTACTGTAGGCTTGTTCAGAACAAGATCTAAACATCCTCTGTCAATTATGTGTATAATCAACTTCACAGTCTTCAAAATCTGCCATTGATTTCAAGGAGCTGCTTCAATGAACTTAAGATCTATCAAATAGGTTTCTCGTGTTGTTGAAGTGTTTTAGCCAGTTTTTCCTCATCAATTATGTCAAATTAATTCAAATATGTGGTGTGGATAGAATTTTAAAAAACCAAGGATCCAAAGAAGTGGAATATTTTTCCTGTTTTCTCTCTGCCCTTAAACTCAAACTGGTTTATTGAAAGATTTCCAGTGGGTCTCATGCTGACAGAAGGTATTTTATATTATATTACAATATATTATGATGTTGTTATTTTATAACTACATTAGTTTTCAACCTTCTAACTTCCATTATCATGACTATCATGAAGTCATTCTCTTACATGACTTAAAATACAGCCAGGCTTTTCATTTTCCTCAACCTGAGGTGTACTCACATGTTTTTTTTCTGGATTATTATAAAGCAGCCCATTGCAGCTGCTGGAAGAGGCCCAGGGAGTAGATCAGGGAATATCCTCATGCTCCTTTGGAAATAGATTGGGCTCTGGAAGTCAGTCCATCCAACTCCCAGATGCAGATCACAGGTGTGAGTATTAGGGATGGAAAACCACGGCCTGGAGGTACAGGCAAGGGCAAGGCAATGTGGAAAACCTATTTTCAAACCCAGAGTGAGACCAAGCAGAAGCAGAGTGAATGGTTACTTACCAGAGGAACTGTGGTCCTGGATATGTCTTATCCATGGACATCAGTCTCACTACTCCTGTTAATGTTTCTGCTTCCCTGGAACCTTCACATTCTCAGTGCTACTGCTCCTGTTCAAGAACAGCCTCAGTACAGTTCAGTGTCTGCTCCAGTGGGTTCAGCAGGGTGTGGGTGTGCTTGCACTCTGAGATGAACACAATAATTTCTATGAAACTGGAACATATTTGAGCAGATCAGGACATACACTGAAAGTATCTCTATAAAGAACACACAATTAATTTAAGGGCTGACTACACCACAGCTTTCAAGTTCCTTTAACATGACAGAAAATGCTGTTTCACTCTTAGCAGCTGTCAGTTGCTAACAACTCAAGGATATGCACAGGCCTTGTCAATATTATACCAACACCCTCAGAGTGACTGAGCCTCTCAACAAAGATTACTGGTGAAAGAGGTAAGTGTGGTTCTGGGCAAGAGCAATGCTTAGATGGACCCTAAGGAAACCCTCACCATGTCAAGAGCAGCAAAGAACCTCTTATGCCTTCAAGGACATATAAAAAAAAAACAAAACCCTGGAGGCAGGGAAGAAACTCACTCAGTTTTGAGTCTTTCCACTGCTTCAAAAATGTTGTGAACTTCAACTAAGCACCTTTGGTGGATATATCTGGAGTTTTCAAACAATAAATTGGGCATAGCCTAGGATTTTATTTATTTTAGAGAGTGATAGGCAGAAAACATGACTTGGGAGTCACCTATGAGAAATATCAGTTCCAAAATACCTGAATCTTATGGTATACTGAAAAATATCAGAATAAACATGTGCTATTCATCAGCTTTGGTTTCCTCCAGATCACAGTAAGGATTACAAAAAAAGCATTTAGCAATCCCAAGGCCCAGAAAATGAAAAAGCTGCTGAAGTGGAAACAAGAATATGGATTGCACTGGAGCATTTTTTTGCTTGCTCCATAGAAAACTCTCCACTAACTCCTACCAAAACACAACCACAAAAACATGCTCTGCATGTCATTGGCTCATTCACTGACAGCTGGAAAACATGGGAGAAGTATCTGCTTTCCTACTGGGAACCTAATCCACTGCTACACAGCATCATTGTGCAGAATCACTTTGGTCTCCACTTTGGATCCCATGCACCAGGGAACAGCCAACCTTCAGCTGCCAGTGCAGAGGTGCCAGACCTGCTGGCTCCCTTGCAAACTACAAAATGCTCATGGTTTTGTGAGAAAGGGTCTGCACAAGACAGCAGGTAAAATGAGAAAGGACCCCATGACCTCTGAATTAAGAAAAATTTTTAAAAAGTAACAGAAAGACAGATGCTTCTATCAACAGGGAAATAAACCTACCACCTGCCAATATTATTATGAACCACCCAGAGTGTTTCAATGTAAAAAGACAATCTTATGGCCAGGCCAAGCTTTACCTTGGTTCCACAGGGGCAGAAGGAAGGTGTGTACCTGTAGTTTCACCTTTTTCAGATGCTGTGTTACTCTTTTGATTGTTGTCAATTTTACTGATATAATAAAGCTGATATTATCTCCAAGATGATAGAAGACATAAATGCACACAAATCTACCATTAAAAATCCTAGAACTCTAGATACTTTAAAACAACCAGTGCACTGCTTTTAAAAAGTATAAGCAGTTGTGGGCAATTCTGACCAGTAGTAATTATTTCTATAATTGAAGACTATCAGTTCTGATAAATGAGAACTTACATGACCTTTGAGCTAGCTCAGGTGGCACTGGAAGTCTGGACACAGCTAACTTTTCCTGCTTCTGGGCCATACCATGACAGAACTGTGTACAGCACCAATAAACGTACACTAACTGTTGGGAAAAAAACAAAAACAGGGTTAAGTTTGTGGACTAGACTGAAGTGAGCTGAACAGAGAAAGGCAACAAGTTATTATGTTTAGCAACAAGTATTGCTTCTGTCTGAAGCAGGTAAATATGAAATAGCTATGGGATATTCACATGTAAAGCTGCTTTGGTGATCAGCACTTCAGAGAAAGAGCTTAGAAGTTACAGTGGACAGCAGCAAACTCAAGTCTCTGCATTGGTAAGTTATGTGCTTTGCAACTGTTCAGTAACTGTTGTACTGAGCAAACAATTAAATACAGCCCCTTGGGAAGCTCCACTTTAACAGAGGTGGCCCCCACTGCAGCTGCTTTTGGGGTTTGTGGGTTTGGGTTTTTCTTCTTTCAGCACACTATGTTGTGTTTCTGTGTTGTTTAGCACGTGTCAACTTCTCATTAAACTTTTGATTAAATATGTTCTAACCCATCAGTGATGTGGTGAATAACTCTATCTCCTCTCTGAACAAAAGACAGGACAGCTCAAGTAGAGATAACATCCCTGAAGCAGCATTTTATTTTATTCACTTAATTCCAAAACATTTAATTCAGAAGTCTGGCTTCCCAGTCATCCATCTTAACATGGGCAAATATTGACATAGAGTTGTCAGAATACACAGACAACTAAACAGCCAAAGAGTTTACAAAAAATAAATTCATGATTCTTCAAAACAATTGCAAAAGGTTACAAGTATCAAAACTCTTAGGTAGATGCACTGCATTTAAAGAAACTGTGCACATAAGTTAGAGGCAAAAAAACCAAATTTCTACTGAAACCTCACATTTCAAACAGTTTATTGTAAACTGATGAAGAGAGTTGTCATTTCACATCAGCTTAACTGTTTTCATCGACTGAAAAAAATTTGGGGTGGCTAATTTACTTTGCATGCACAAAATGTACTGCTTAACAGAACTGTCAGCTCATTTCAAACTGAAAAAATTCAACTGGAATCTAGTTATCCTCAATCACTTTCCATTATTCTTTCCCATTATTTTCCAATCAACAGGCAAACTGAAAATGCCTCCTTCTGCACTGCTCAAGTGCAACTAAGATAAATAGGGCCAATAAACCGACCAATCCATCAATGCCCACAAAGACTTATCTGAAACTGCTTCTTGATAAAGTGGACAGCAGATCTGAACAGCTGTACAATACAGATATGCTTAGCACTAGATATTTAGTGTGACTGTGGCAAGGAAATATTGGTGATGATGGGGATGGACAAGTGGATGAAAGAGGGATCAGAGGAAAGCTCATTAATTATTGCCCTCTCCTGCTTCTTCATCCTGCTGATCACTCGTCCACAGAGTGAGGTTATCTCGAAGTAACTGCATGATGAGAGTGGAGTCCTTGTAGGAATCCTCATTTAGTGTGTCCAGCTCTGCTATGGCATCATCAAAGGCTTGTTTGGCTAAAAGGCAGGCCTGCTCAGGGGCATTCTGGATTTCGTAGTAGAACACTGAGAAATTGAGTGCCAGCCCAAGCCTAATGGGGTGAGTGGGCTGCATGTGCTCTTTGCTGATTTCAAAAGCCTCTTTGTAGGCAGCTTCTGAGGCTTCCACGACACTGTTCTTCTTCTCTCCAGCAGCAACTTCTGCCAAATAGCGGTAGTAATCCCCCTTCATTTTCAGGTAAAACACCTTGCTCTCATACTGGAAGTCATTGCAGTTCTTGATCAAGTATTTATCTAGGAGAGCCAAAACATCATTGCAGACTGTCTCGAGCTCCTTTTCTATCTTCTCCCTATAGGCTTTAACCTTCTCCAGCTTCTTCTCATTCCCATCTGCCATGGTCTTCTGCTCTATGCTGCTGATGACGCGCCAGGAGGACCGTCTGGCTCCCACTACATTCTTGTAGGCTACAGACAGCAGGTTCCTGTCCTCGTTTGAGAGGGGCTCGTTCAGCTCAGTTACCTGAAAACACACACAAAGAGCACATTTAAAGGGCTTGCCTTACAGAAGAGTGTGCAAACTTCCTTTGGTACTTTCATCATGAAGGGCAAGATGCAAAAGTTCTTCTAGAACCCAAAATTCCTTCTAGGCAGGAGTAACTTTGTAACATTGAAAGCTTAAAACTGTTCTGCAGTGGGACTTAAAAAGAGAAATCCCCATAGTTCTGATGTAATAGAAGGGGGATTTAGAAGCCATTGCAAAGAACATTCACTGAATAAAAGTGAGTCAGACTTGTGTAATGAAGAAGCAATCACAGAGGAAGGCTCAGGTTTTTTAGGAAGTCTGCTACAATTATACAGACTACACCCTTAGTGATGAATTTAAATGTACCTGGAACATCAGATTTTGAATCTGGAACACAGCACCAACACTGGAAGCCGGTGCAACTCTCACATTTCTGTCCCTGATGCAGTCACCAAGCTCTGCACAGCACCAATGGAATTAGTGTTTCATGGTATCCTTCAGACACGGAGTGAGCAGTGTAATACAGAAGTTACCCTGATTTCTGCTGACTGGCTGCAGACAAATTCCAGGGATAGGATGTGAAAGAAACTGCACACAAATAGGACAGCAGATCAGGAATGAAGCCATGATCAGCTTCAAACTGCTACTTCAAAAAGCTGATAGAAGGATAATACTTCTAATTCTGTATATTTAGGCCTATTTCACTTGATGTTTTAATTTAGGGTATCAGACTCATGGTCACTTGAAATTTTTCTACTTTTTAAAATTTATACATTTGAAATTATACTCAAAGGAATTAGGATGAAAAATATAACTGCTCTACCTTAAGCATATTGCTTTAAAGTAGTCACTAGAATTCTAAGGATATGTACTTTGGTGTGAAAATAAACTTATCCTTGCTCAGACACTGTTAAAACCATTAACTATTTCTTTTAAAAAATGTGCACATTTATACTGTTTGACAGACACCAGAGTGTTCACAACCAAATACTTACATACTACAAACAATCATGTCACAAATATTTACACTATTCTGAGACTGCTGGTGTAGGCAGTGAACCTTCTAAGAAATGTGCTTGTTTCCAGATTTAAAAAAAAACCTTTACGTGAATTATAACTCTTACAATAAGAGAGAGCTTACTTTCACATTTAGGTTTTGTTCTTAAAATATATTCAGTCAATTAGTTTTATCACCAAAATGACTTTTCCACAGTTCAGGAACCTGAACTCCCCAAAGACACTGCTCTGCTTGTCCTAACAGAGTGAGAGGCAACCTATTGAGGATGAAATGCACAGGGGCAAATTCTAATGCCACCTTCATGATCATCATCACAGCTCCCAAACAATATTTTCCCCAACAATCTCCACCACAGCCCACCTAAATCTTCTCTAGTAAAGATATTAACACTTCTTTTGCTGTTTAGTGACCAAAATGGGAGCATATAAAAGGAACCCTGACTATATACCCTGGAATTCCTAACTCCAGGTGCTAATGAGTGTGGCAGTACCCCATCAGCTCAGAAATCACTTGTGTGTGATCCCACACAGGCCAGGCACCAAGCTGAGCTCCTTTCACATGAAAACACCCCAAGTGACTGTTCCACACTGCAGAGCAGATCCATGCTCTGACCCAGGTCAGTGGCCTGGGATTATACTGGTTCTGTCAGCCAGAGCCAGTTCTGAGCCAGCTGCTGCAAAAATGACTGTACCTGAGCCAGTATAAAGTCAGGTTAAATCATTAAAACTTGCCTCATACCAAGTTCTGCAGTCCATAATTTTGGAACAAATAGAAAGCAGACTAATGAATTTAAACTGGATGAATTTCCTGTATCATGTGGTTTCAGAGCTCTATACCAAGCCCTGGAAGTTCTATAGCTACATTTATCCCAGAGAACACCATGAGGAAATTATCTCCCAGCAGGGGAGGCAGTGCTTACACTGCACACAACTCATTCCCCTCTCCTGCACAGACACACTTCATTAACCCCAAACCAGACACTCAGGGAGAGGGACTAAAAATATGGAACATCCCAAACTTCTTAAGTCCATTTACATATACAGATAAAGCCTACATAAACAAACTAGAACCTCAAGCTATTTTGTTTCAAAAACTTTAGTTCAAGACTTAAATTTATTTCACTGTGTAATATTTCTCACATGACTAATTTTAAAATTCTGTATCTCGCATCACCCACGTTACCAATTTTAAAAAGTAAATTATTTTTACCACTATGTAGCTATATTGGAAAAGCAACAAAAATCAAGAGGTCCTAAGCACTACCTATTAGGATTAATACTGTCCCAAAAATGAAGGGCTTATACAGCTACAGTTGTGATTTCTGGAATTCTCTAAAGCAAGGGTGCTCAGTGCTGTAATCTCAGGAGGCTGAGGCATTTGTTGCATCAACTGAGAACCTTTCACATTTACACCAAAGCACCCTTCTCAGTGTGTTGGGAAACAATTCTGTACCTACCGTGCAAGCTTTATTTGGAATAGCTGGAATCCTGGAGCAGCATTAATGCAATGGGAATGCCACGCTCTGTGGAAGAGTGTCATTCACATATTATTGTATTTGCTATTAAAATAACTTTAATAATTACAAATTAATGGGTTTGGTTTATTAAACCATTAATTTGTAACAGCAACTATTTCATTTTCCTCTCCTGTTTACACATTACAAGAAAAAATACTGGAATTCCTCCATGAAAAATAAGTTTACAACAACAAAAATTATATTGAGCAGTAAATTCCTTATTTAAGCTACACCTGCTACTTGGTCTGGCTTTTTTTCTCTATAGAAGGAATTGATGGGAACAAAAAATAAATGTTTCTCCACCTTTGTGGTGACAGATGAAACAGCAGCCTTGTCACACTTCTTTCTCCAGTGGCAGAGTCAAAAATGAGGCAAATACACTTTCACTAAAACAAGTATTTGTTACTTGATGTTTCTGGAGTAACCACCATGCTGTTGGCCATATTCTGTATTGTAAAGTGCAGTAATATCTAAAACTGAAAATAATTGTTCAGATTTCAATTTACACTGAAAGCACACTGCTTTCATATAGCACCTTTAAAAAGTATCAGATGTGTCACATTCGTAGATTAAAAAAAACCAAACTTTTCAAATCAAGATATCCTGTAGATTTCTGAGTTAGAATACTGATTTCCCTCCTTTGGAGGAAGTCTAAATTCTCTGGATTGCAAAATTACTTCAACATTAATCTATATGGATAAAAAGCTCTCCTAGTTATCTCTGTTATTTGCAATCACTGGAACAGAAGTATGAGCTGTGAGCACAGACAGCCCTCGGAGCATTCCACAGATTATGCTCAGACCTACAAAATCCACCTCAACACTGAAGAGCTTTCTGGAAATTGTCCTGTTGGAGTGAACACCTGTGAAAGACAAGTAATCAACAGATGCTACATTTTAGATATGCAACAGGGAATGAACAGCTCAAAATAAGGGAACTGTTGCTTTTAAATTCAGATTGCTATTTGTATTTTTAAATATCTCTAAGTTTCAAGACTCCACTCGCAAAGTGTTCTGATGCTGCCAGTTACAGCAGCTCATGATCACACAACTTATTTGTGAGCAGAGGTGGCCTCACAGATGGGAACAGCACAGCTCCAGATGAGTGAAAATTTGCAGAGTAATTAATACAGTCTGAAGACAACTGGACATACACTAGTTGTAAATATTTTATTTACGCACTTCCTAAAGCACAGCAACTGTGTTCTCATGGTTTCACATGTGCCAGAGACCACACACACACCGCAGGTCTGCAGTTCTTGGAGAAATATAAAGCTTTCTACTAGCAACAACTAAAAATTGTCTTCTCAAGCAGCACATTTTAGTGGGCTCTCAATTTTATCTTTTAAAATGACCAACTGAAAGAAGAGCTGTTACTATTATATTATATGTACCAAGAACTCTAGAGATAGAATTATAAACACCACTTATTTTAATGTCTTGTGGCTCTCCTACTGAGATGGTCAGAAGTATCACTGGTTTAGAACTGGACTGATGGTACTTATTGCAACATAATAGCAAGAGTGAACTGGACAGTTCAGAACAGCAAAATTAGTGTCTTTTTACTGCCCTCATTTAAGGGAGGTGACATTTTTACAACAAAAATGTGGACTCCATTTGAAGCTGCTCTTCTTCAAACTAAAATCTTCTCGTGCCTTCAAACAGCAGCACTCTCAAGAGAAACAGTTCCTCTTGGGGCCTTTGGTGTTCACAGAGCACAGACCAGCAAGAACAAACCAACTGTAACCTGATATGGAAAGACACTACTAAGCATCCAATGGCATTAACATTACCCCTAACACTCGGATCGTGTGAGTATTTTGTTTTCAAAAAAGGGACTAGACATAATAGGTTTGCGCATTCTACAATTTTATTATACATCAGTACAGATATATCAGTACAAATAATTTTCATTGCTTGGTCCTGAAAGGAGCAGAATTGCAAATGTAACATTGTTTAAACACATTTCAGCATTCAACAGGGTACGGAATGCACTAAGAAACTGTTACCCTACAAAGAAGAGGCAAAAAGGCAACGTTAAAGCTCGGGAAATGCTCCTGGAACAGGGGAGAGATTTCACACCTGGATGCAGCTACTACCTTTGAGTCACCAACGTTAGTGAGTGAGGCCTCTGTTGGTGACTTTTACGGCGAGGCCAAAGAAACGTCTGGAAGAGGAAGGGGCTCCTCTTGCTGTGTCCCCAGACAGCCCCGCCGCAGTGCCCATCCCACAGGACCTGCGCCCCCGAAGGCAGGCGGACGCCCACAAGGGGAGATGCACCCCAAGGTGAAACCCGGCACCCCCCGGGGGTGGAAGGGAGGTGGGCGAGGATGGGCCCAATGTGCAGCAGAGAAGGAACGCACGGCGTTCCCGCCGCCGGGAGAGGCGGGCGGCATTCAAATGGCCGCACTGCGAGCCCGATTGGCGCGGTGGGGAGAGGAGAGGAGGGCATGGGGACAGCCACACCCCCGGGGCAGGGACAGCCGGGGAGCGGGAGGGCTGCGAGACAGCCCTGACGGGGGAACGGAGGGGGAAAGGAAACTGATTTTGAAAGGGGGTGCTGGGTCCGGTTTGGACCGGCTACTCTTTGTCTCGTATCTGCCGAAGGCAGGTAGCACTGGGCACCGCCCCGCACGGCGGCGAGGTGTCCCGGCGGGACGCTCCGGCTCCTGCTCCCGCCCTCCTTTCTTCACCGCGACGGGTGGGACCCGGCGGCTCGCATCCTCCCCGGACCCGACCCCGCCTCGGACCAGCCC
>WEIU01023079.1:637-18945 GCA_013389925.1 Aegithalos caudatus | reverse complement strand
CGGGCCACGCCGGTCTCACCACGCTCGGGTGACAGCACGCTCCGCGTTCACGTGTGCGACCCTGCCCGGCGCCGTGGCCGCTTTGTGCGGCCGCAGCCTGCCGGCGTTGTCCTGCGGTGGTGGCACGGTTGTGCTTCTTTAGGGGAAATAAGCGTATCCCGCATCCCGGCTGCCTTGAAACAGCCCGACACGTGGGGGTGGTACCACGGACCAATTCTACTACCTTGCCTATGAGATGCAGACAAATTCAATTTTACTACATATTTTAATGTGTAATAGTCAAGCTCCTCTTTCACAAATTGACAGACTACCATTCTTACATTAAAATCATCTCAAGATTTTAGAGAACCTTGCACTAACAACAAACTGCTGTAGGTGTTCACAGCAACGCTGGGAGCCACGTTACTCATCTCTTACAATAAATCATGGATTAACTTTTTCCATTCAACCCCGGGCAGCATTTAAACACGCCTGCACGGCTGAAGGCACCGCTGAAGGTACGGGAGCTGCCGTACAGCTGGGTGAAAGCTTTGCTCGCCAGCAAACAGTTCAGCACCAGAGCACCTGTGGCAGCTTAAGCTCACACCTGTCCTCACCCCCAGAGACAAGGAAAAAGTCCCTGAGCAGACCCTGGAAGCAGGGACAAGGAGCTCTCACTCCTCCCCATGCTCTCCCGCTGCCCTCGGTGCTCTCGCACTACTCCAAATGAGTCAATGCCGTCCCTTGTGTCACACAAAAGTTTTTAGCCTTAACTCTAATGCTGCTGCCTTTTCTGCATTAAAACCCAATGCCGTTCAAAATAAATGCCGTGGTTTTAACAGGGATTAAATTAATACTGCTGTCTTGTTAAAGGACATAAACAAATATGACAAATAAGAATAAACTAGTGTTATATGTAATAAGGCATGAAAGATAAAAATTACACCCAGCAAGGTATAAACTTGCCAGAACATTCTGAAAACTGTCCTTTGCAGTAGTGTGAAGCACATACACCACTGTGAACACATCCCAGCAAACCAAATGGGGCTTTTTCCTACTGGCATTTTGTTTCACTGTTTGTAAGAGAAGGCAATGACATCTAAAACCTTAACAGAATGGATCCCAAATATCAGTTCAATTTATTATCATATTTTGAAGCTTGTATTGATTTTACCTTGGAATAAATGTTTAGGTGCAGACAGCAAAGATGTGATTTTGAAAAGAGATGATTCCATGTAAAAATACAGATTTTAAATGTATTTGACCCTTAGGCAAGAGTAGTGAGAGATGTGCCAATCTCCTTGCCCAGTACACTTCAGCTGGGAACCTTTGCAGTTGTAATAATTTCTCAGTAGAGATTAGTCATTTTGCAAAGCATTCCAACAGCTCTGAAAATATGTAGGGTTTACCAGAAGCTTTCTAGTCTTGTACAGCAGCTTCAGACTCCCCAGGGAAAGGGATTACAAAGTATTTTTAAAACGAGTTATTCACCCACTGAACCAATCTGCATTAATCTGCCAAATATATGTGGATATATCTACACATGCACAAAACATTCTCATTTAATGCTTTAGTTTCCTTAATTGAGGCTTCTGTAAAACAGCTATTTCTCAGCCTAAAGCATCTCAAAAATTCGTAACCTTGAATCCACAAGGTCATGTGTAACCTCACTGCTCTAAAACCAGATACACATCTAAATTCAACAGTTGAAAGAAAACGTCCTAAAATAAGGCAACGTTGTGTGCAGCATTTCCACAGCGTGACTGTAATCTAAAGAAAGGGAAGAGATTGCATTTCACATCCAAGGTCTGGGGGAGAGTACCTATATTCTCCTGTGCATACAGTGCCTGGTGCTCGGGATCTCCATCCTCACTAGAGGCTCCACGGATCCACAGAGGTACAAATAAAGAGAAATTAGAGCTCACACCATGGGTTTTATAATCTACTACAATATTTATGAGTCACAATGTCTTAGGAAAGGGAATGGAAAAATCAGCAGGCCTTTTATTAGGGTGCTGAATGGGGTGCAAACAGTGCCTGCCTGTAGTTCCCCTGCTGAGCTCGATGTGAGGCATCACTCCGTGATTCCCACCAAAGCTCAGGAACACTGCTCTCCTGAGGCAGGACTGAGAATCGTTCACAAAGTGACCACACCCAGCAAGAATTTGTAGATGGAGAAATTTATGGCAGTGAAAATTGCACTATGACCTAAGGCAGTGGCTCTGCTCCACAGGCAGATCTGATTATTGGACAGCACCCATGTTCCATAAATAGCTTCCTGCTGAAATGTCATCCCAGTTCAGTGCTCGCTCCCACAGGAGCTCTGGGGACACCACAGCAGCCTCAGAGGGTGTCTCCCCAGTGCTGATGTTTTGCTGCAGGGACACTGGTGAGGAGGCAACACCACAAGGAAAGCACCAGGTGCCATTCCCAGGCTTTCCCCGCGGTGGAAAACCTCCCCTTTTGTTGTCCTGGAAGCACTGAGGGAGCACACACATTTTGTGGCACTCGTGGAACTAGAGCAGTGCTGCTACAAAGTCCCTGCCACTAACATCCTCCTGATCCTTGGAGAAAATGATCTTCCCTTTCCTTTCTGCAGCAAGGAAATGTTTTATTTAGGGAACTGCTAAATGATGAAAGTCTTGGGGACGAGATACTGAAAAACAGAGAGAGAGAAGAAAAACCACCCACTGGTGGGGGAGGTTAACCAGCTTCCACATCACAGCAAATGAAGAAGAGACAACTGTGGAAGAGAAAGAGATGGAGTTTGTTAACATCTGATCTTGGAAATACTTGTGACTGGCCCCCACCTGGGGCAGGATGCTCAGATAGTGCTGCAAGGACAGATTCATCCAGAGGCTTAGGACTATTTGTAATTTTTACTGTTAGAATTCTAGCAGCACATTCCCCCAGCAAAGCGAGATAAGTGTGCATCAGGAAGATAGGTGGTGTAACCAAGGACAAGATCAGAGCACGAGATAGCAGTGGGTGTAGCTGTGGTGTGATGATTCTCTCCCAAACCACAAGGGACTGTAATTTCAGTGACATATTTCTAGCCAAACCATACACCACGGTTTAACAAGCCTCTAGGCTGTCACAGTGTGTGAAAATATTCTACTCTTTGTCATATTTCAATTTCATATTAATCCTGAATCACTCTCACAGAACCTCCCTCATAACTCAAGGGTAAATCCTAGAATGAAGAAAGATGACACTGCCTGAGTGGTGCTCAGCAGCAGCAACAGGGCCCATGCCATGCACTGTGGTGAAGTACACCCTGTATCTATTGACCTACACGGGAAGAACTTCCAAACAGAAGGGGACTGATTTGTACAAAACCTGCAGAGCTCTTTCTCCCTGGTGGGAAAGGGTAGGTCTGTACCCCAAAGCCTGTCTGGGATCACTGCAGTGTATTTAATACCATTCAGCATTCACACACTGTAGCCTTTTGCATGTTCAAAATCCTGTGCAGACACAAGCTGATAAACCCTCAGAACTCTCTGGCAAAATGTGCTATCTTCCAGCACCTGCTCATTTCAGAGTCCAGTGAGGAAGCAGCACTATGTCTGAATAAAAGATGATGGCAGTTTTTCCTTGCCAGAATGATTCAGGGATATGCACAGGGGGTTGTCAGGCATGCTCAGTTGTGGGGGTTCCTTTAAGTGGTGAGAACACAGCAGCTAATTGAAAGCAGCTTTAACTCCTCATGAGCTACTTCAGACCATGGTGTTTGCCAGTCCTGCCCAGATAGAGGAATGCAGTTTTGCCCTTTATGTAATGAGGGACAAGTAACCAGGATTGAGAAGCTTCAACAGGAAAACATGAACAAGCCTGCTGCCACCAGAGCACCATTCTGAAAAGAGGCTCTACAGGTAAGAGGAAAAAGAAACAACTTGGGGTAAGAAAATACTGGAAGAAAAAAAAAAACAATATGAACACAGCATAACTCAATCCTACGATTTCTGGGACCTCTCCAAAACACACCTCGTGCTGAGCATAAACAATTAAGGACTCAGATCAACAACCACATCTAAAAAATAAGACCAGATCTGTCTTAATAAACAAATTTTTACTGTACTTCAACCTTTACCAAAGTGGATTAGTTTGACTTAGAACTGGATTAAATCCCACGGAAAATGATTGATCTGAAACAATGACCTTTCACTGCAGAACATAACATGAAAGACTTTGGGGATGAGACTAATGAAGTGCAGAGATAAAACAAAATGCCTTTGCTGACATTTTCAAAAGTGGCCTCTTATTCTGGGTGCCCTACTTGAGTCACTGTGTAAAGTGCTGGTTTGCTCTAAAAATGAGGCCCCAAGAAAGGTGAGCCAGGCACCCAGAATGAGAGACTGCCCAAAAATACTGCCTTGGAGCTGTGTCCCCCAGCATTTGTCCTGAGTGGGTGCTGGATGCACGGTGACAGCAAGCAGAACTGCCAAAGGGACTGCAGGCAGGAAAAGCTGCTGCTCACATCCTCCATCCCCTGTAGCCATGACACAGAGTAGTTCAGGGAAGTTTTCATGGCAGCTGCTGTGCAGGACCTCTACACAGCCATTTCCACAGCACACTTCCAGGGCAGAACCACCCTCAGGCTCTGACCTTGCCAGGGGTCCTGCTGAACTGCCAAGAGAAAAGCCACCTCTAGCAGCAGTGCTGGAAAACATGGATGCTGCCTATTGGGAACGTGTCCCTCTCACCTCAGGGAGAGCCAAGTAACAGAACTTCTCAAAGTGCTCCTAGATTTCCATCCCCTTTCTGTGACCAATCAACACATCCAGGCTCTGCACTTTGGGCCTTCCTATGCATTTTAGGATAAAAATAACTTTGGGTTTTTTCTATGTAGGGCAAGCTCCTTCCTTTGCTAGGCCATGCCATGTGGAGGAGGAGGAATGACAACAGCAGGTACAGCACGTTTGGCTCAGGGCAGGTCAGCCACGTGCTCAGCGTGCTTCCAAGTACAGCTCCAAGGAAGAACAACACAAACACACCCAGAGCTCCTTACAGATGGTAGGATAGGGAAAGCAGAACACCACGGGGATGCAAATCACATCTAGGAAACCAGAAGGAGGTAAGACACAAATTGAACAAATTGCTACCCCAGTGTGAATACAATGGAAAGGACTCCACTAGGTTCTCCTCAAAAAACTAACTCCAGCCAGCAGCACAGGCTGAGAAGGTCAAAAGCACCAGCATTCAGCAGAGATGCACTTGTTCTCTTCCTCCCTGCATGGCCAGGAACCCCGTCTGTTCTGGCTCAGGGATGGGGAAGCAGCAGCCACATCCCCAAATCCTGCTCTGCCCCTGTAACCCAGCATGGCCAAGTCCTGTGAGATCAATTGTAGGCACCACCTGCAAATTCCTGCCCAAACACAATTAGCTCCTCAAAAGTGCTTTGTGCAGGTTCAGTATCCAGGTGATATGGGGCAATAGTGAGCCAAAATACACTGTGTTTCAACCAACTGCCTTTACATCCCTTAAAGGGAAATACTTTTAATTTGCTTGATTTTACACCTCAAACTTTGAATTATCTAATATAAATTTACAGAAAAGTAATAAGTTATTTCACCTGGGAAACGGCCTAGAAAATTCAGTTGTCCTCCAGAGAACAACTGTACCAAATTCAGAAATGAAATTCATTAAGAGAAAAGGCTTTAATTCTGCTTTAGCTGAAAATCCTTTTTTAGATTTAAGTTTGGAAAAGATACTTGTTGTCCTATCACTCCTGAAGAATTTTGCTGAATTAAGCCTCTTCTTTTTAACTAAAACCTCAAAACAACTGTGTTTTGAACTATTTAAAAAAACTTACAAGGTCTTAGGACACTGGTGTCAGTAAAGTGGTAGAACTTATATGAACTTAAGTGAACAAAGGTCACTTCTATGCCAAGCCAAAATACCTGCACTCCTAGCATCGGTTCCTTTCTTAGAAAAGAACCTATATAGAATGACAGCTATCTAAAATTTCTATACAGGCAATGTTAGTCTAATCTTATCTCCCCTGACAGGAAACAGAACTAAGTATTTGAAAGGAACTGAAAATACATCTCATTGTAAGAGAAGCGTCATTCCTCTTTACTCCAATACATCTTCAACAGCAGGGAAGTGTAACCTCCCTGGCTTTCATCCACATGTATCATGTACCACCGGCTGGCTAAATCACAGTCATTGTAGTGACATGTCATATCAGCAGGGATGAAAACTAAAGTACCTTATTTGGGATCTCAGACAGCAGCCCAGCAAGATCCAGTGGGAATTTTGCTATGGGGCTGCTGCCTCTGCATGGAGCCGCGTCGCTGGCTGGCTCCTGACCGCGTCCCGTCTCCGTTCCACCGCGACCCGCAGAAACGACGGTGACAGCGCCCAGGGAAGGGCTTTTCACAAGGCGCGGCCGCGGCGGCGGCCCCCGCGCATCCCCCGCCCCTCAGNGGCGGGAACGGCCCCGAGCGGAGGAGAACGGGCGGGCGGTGCCGGGGCTGTGAGGGCAGGGCGGGCTGGGCCCTCACGGGTGCCCATGCGGGCCCGACAAGCCCGGCGTCTTTTCTCCCTGGTCAAATGCCCCGATTCACTCACGGCCCCGCTGTTGACGGCAATAAACGATAACGTGTGTGACCCTTCCAAGCACCGTTGTTCCAAACACAAACAAGAAAGGGGCATTCCTAGTGAGATCCACCAAAATATTGAAGGCTTCAGGCTCTCAGCACCCGCAAGTGTTCCCAGGGCAGCCGGTCCTCTGTTTTAATACGTAATTGACATGTGAAAATTATCACTTCACACCTTTACCTTGAAAAAATAAACTCAGGAGAAACAGTAAATTAAACTCTTTACTTGAAAACTTTGTAACAAAAGGTAAGGGAGACATCTTCTCCCTGTATCTCAGGGCTGAGGGTTTTGCAAAGGGGACCCATTTTCCAATACAGATTTTTTAAAAACAGTAACATTTCATAAAAATACCCCGACCCCCACACTATAACTTGCAGGATTGGTTTTAAACCTGCATGTAGGGCCTCCCTTGCTACTTCTTGTATTAAACACCAAAACACTGGCATGCCCTAGCACTGAGAAGTCTGCTGCGCTCCAGTCTGTGTCACCTGTGGCACTACGGAGTATGAAACACTCCAGAAGTTACATCCTGGGTGCCGCAGGAAAGCAGGGATAAAAAATGACAGTGTTTTACCAGCACTTAGCTGAGAAAAGGTTATCCAATATCCACTGCAAGGCAACGTAACCAAATTTTACTGCTTTGAGCACAGAAGCTTCATTTTACCCTCATGATGCAACCAAGCACTCAGATCTGGCCAGTGCTATGATTAGATCTATGTTATTGCCACAGAACCAGTGCCTTGATAATTTTAACATCTACAATGCAGCTTCAGACTGCTCTGGGAAAAACCTACAGCTCATAGTGCACCTTTGCTTTCTTCTATCCTTTGCAAAATTCATAATAAAACTGTAACTAAACCAAACTTTGTAACCATTGGAAACACCTCCATCCTTCTCCCTCGCTCTATTCATCTCCCTATCAGATGCCTCTTATTAAAAAAAAAAAAAAAAGAATAGGAAGCAACAGGGTATTTCCTGGGGAAGTGCAGATGCATGAAGTATATCTGCAGGCAGGTCACATCCGTCCACCGGCAGAAAACTCACAGAGCAGGCGTGCTGCCTGGATCACATCGCTGCTCAGGGACTCGATAACTGGATCCTCCAGGACCTGAAAGACACAGGAAGGAACCAAAGGCTCACTAGATATGATTTTAACATAGTTGCTTATGGTGGAAAAGCCCCTTTTGCCAGCTAGCAGCACAAGGTGTGGGATGGGAGGGAATGGCACTGGTCAGGGCTGTGTGCATGAAGTGACAAAGACCTTCCTGCCCTCCAAGTTCAGGTACAGTAATCCATCAGTGGGTGTAGAAGTGATGAGCACAATTTGTGCACAATCCAGCTCCCAGAAATTCAGAGCAGAGCGATTCCCTTCACTTTGCCCTAGGCTTTGGCTCCTATAAAAGCCAGTAACTGACAGAGGGTATGGCAGGAAGTAAATAATTAATAATTAAGGAATTGTCCTGAACAAGGGAGCTCTGCTCAGGAAGAGAAAGAAATATCTCCAAAATGAATTCACTTTTTGTTTGCTTTCATTTTACTCTCATTTTGGTTGTAATGGGATGCATGACCTACAAAAAACAAACTGAGTTGTGTAGACAAAAGAAAGTTTTCATCTGCACCTCTGTGGTTCAGACATAGGAACCAAATATCTGCATATTCTTGTCACAGACCCAGAGTAAGTTGATTCAGCAAGAAGCAAAGTGCCCAGGAAGTCTGTAGAATGCTGTAAAATCATTTACCCATTCAAGCTCTTCCTTTTCCTAGAGCACACACTAAAATATGCAAAAATTCCTTTTCTGAATTCCTGAACTGAGTAATTATTACAAAGATTTGAAGATTGACATCTAGAAGCATCACCCAGTATCTTGCTCCCCAACCCATAGTATATTGAGTGTCATATTCCTTCACCACTGCAAAATCAGTGCAAGGATGCAGAACAGCAAGATGAAAACCAGCTAGCAATGGCCTGCTCTGGGAATCTTAGAAAAGGCTCATTCATTATTAATGCCCAAAGCTTTCCTTCTCGTCTGGCTTACATTATGGTTGGTAAAAAGGCCACTTTCCAAGATACAGATCTTTATATTGATGCTTTCAGAGGTTCAAAAGGGGTTCTGTTACTGCCCTCAGAGCTGCAGCCACTTTTCATGAGGCCAGCAGATATGGGTCCTGCTTTTTGTAATCTCTTTTGAAAAGGTTTTCCCCAGCAGCTCACACTGCAAGGGAAATAGCATTGGATGCTGACTGTTAGACCAACACACATGAAGTCAAAAAATACACCCATGCACAGCTTAGACAGGGATTTCTTGGGTCCTATTTTTAGGTAACAATCCAGAGATGTGCTCCCATCCCCTTGAAATCACGAAATTTCTAACTTGTATTCTCTATTGCCTTGAAGTCCTCCTCAGTGGCCTCAGAAGGCACACAGACTGCACCCCCAGCATGGAACTACCTTCTTTATCCTGGCCAATAATCACTGCTCTGTATACTGCTATCAGCCATCTCAGAACAGTGAAAAATCCCTTTTCCTTAACAATAACACAGACTTGCAAATGAAAATTATATTAAACATTTAAGGGGTCTGAGAGAATAGAGTCAAACTGTGCAAAACACCTTAGAGGGGAGAACCTCAAGCAGCTGTCTCCATGTGGTTGTTCTATAGGTGAGCCCCCCATCACTGAGAATTTAAATGACACTTTGGATTTGCACAGGAACTCTTGGCCACCATTTCAATGACACATTTAGTAAAATTAGGATCTGATTAGCAATTTAAGTAGGAAAAAGATCAAGAAAACCACCTTTCCTTCTACTGTGTGCTGGATGCTACCCAGGGAATGCCCAGCTTGCTCTGAACTGGACTCCAAAAGCTATGCTTAGATCAAACATGTTTCATATTAAATATGAGATTTCACATCTCCTCTGAGAGAGCTGCAGGGGATCGTGTGTACACAGCTCCTTTCTCTGAACTTTAGGTGTGTTCTTACCTGGCTTTGTCCCAAGGCTTGGCTTTCTTCCACACAGGGTGCAGAAACAGGTGGGCCCTGAGGCTTGCCAAACACAATCTGAGAGGAACTGGAAAAATATTAGATAAAAGTACATTTGTATTTATGCTCTATTTGCCACTTACTGTAATGTTTAGCAGCAGGACAAGAAGGGCTGTTGGCAAGACTATTCATTTGATGGAGTTCTGTTAAGTTATCTACACATGGCCCATTTCCCAAAATTGTTATGGCCTGGAAATACAGGTTCTGCAGTGGGAAGACTGCCTTGGCCAGGAGCAGTATACAGGGAATCATCTCAATTTGCAACTTTCCTTTTGCCCCAAAACACTCTCCATAAACAAGTTGTCTACCAAAATGTCTCACTCCTGGAACCGTTTTAAAAGCAGAGCCTTAAGAGTCAAAATATGTGGCTTTAGACAAAGACACAACATTGGCTACGCTTCTGCTACAGCTTTCCAAGGCCAGCAGTGGAGTCTGGGGACACAGCTTCCCCATCCCTGGAGCTTCTGCCAGCTGCTTAAAACAGATCAGTCTGTGGCCACTGTGTCAAGGAGCAGACACTGGGTACTCAACAATGGGATGTTCTTTCCCATCATCACCAACTCAAAAGTCTCTCTAATGCAACAACACTGCCCATACCACCACCAGGAACAGCCCAGGGTGTGAGTGTCCATGCAGGCCCAGACAAGAGGTGCCCACTAGTAGAGTATAGGAAAGAAGTAGAACCAACAGGATAAGTGTCAAATTGCCCTTCCTTGGAATGCTCCCCAGGTTCCAGCAACCAGCCGTGGGACTCTTCTGCTGGAGGCTGCATTCAGAGAGTCACATTTCCTAATAACAAATGGGCTCAACTCCCTCTCCCACCCTCTCAGGAATTCGTCTTGTGCTTTTCCACAGCCCACTTACACCGACATGCACAGTGCCCTTAGCAACGAGTTCTGCAATTCACTTATGCAACATGCCAAAAAGTAGCCTCTGTTGGTGGGTTTGGGACTTGCTGCCTGCTGGTGTCAGGATGCTGGGGTGTCCAGAGGGGACAGCCCAACAGCAGCAGGATTCCCAGCACTCTGAGCTAGAATCCCAGAAACACAGGCAGAAGCTGTAAGCTGCCATGAACATCTCAGCACTGACATTTTCTAAATCAATAAGCTGGCTCATAAATGCAGAATGCCTTGCTCCAGAGACCTCAGTGAGCTTTTCTTTCTGAAATGGAAGGCACGAGATTTGCACTCTGCAAGAGCCATTAGCTGGGCTACATTCCACCTGCCCCGACTCATGAAGAGGATGCAGCACCACTATCAGTAAAGGGGAGCATCTGCTTGGAGTCCCACAGGGACTTCCAGCCAGCTCACTGGATCAACCCCTCCTCTCAGGCAGCAGAAGCAGATGGAGACAGTCAGCTTCCAGCCTGGTTCCTTCTCACACTCCCACCTCACAGCCCTGTAGATCAGAAGAGGTTTGGACACAGCCCAAGTGCGTAGGAGTGGCTGTAAAAAGCCCATGGAAGAAATCAACAGGAATTGTTCTGATAAGCTTTGAGGCCCTGTCCTTTCCAGGTGAGCATCTTTAAAAATGAGACAAGCAGATTAAGGGTCCTTTGGCTGACTTGCAGCTCTATCCCAGTGCTCAGGAAGCAAGGAGAGCATAACACTGAGTCCACTCCAGATCTTGGCTAAATAATTTCCTTCTGTTTGTGTTACTCTTACCTCTAAAACCAGGGTAAGGTCACTGCCCTGTCCTTCCAGAACAGCAACACCCATCTGCCTTACAGTTTGATCTGTTCCCCCACGAGTCCCCAGAGGAGTGGTGCTCATTGCACCATGACTGCTCAAGAGGATTCTGGTAACAAAACCCTTCTCTAACCCCTGACTCTGTTAGAGGGCTCTGCCCTCCTAACACAGGGGATCCTCACTGACTGAGCTGTGACCTTACCCAAGACTACCCACACAAGCTCTCCTGCCTCCCTAGAGAGAAACAGCAAAATGAAATTGCTGAAAATGCAGCCTAAGCCTCACTCACTTCTGAAAAAAGATTGATGTTCTATAGCTTCCATGGAATTTTGAGGAGGTCAGGGTTTTGGGGAGAGCTGGACCAGGCCATTAAACAGGGTTTCCAAATCAAGTTCAAATAACTATGTCCTCACCAAAAGGTGCCAGCAAAGCAGCAAGTCCTGCCCCTCACAGGAATATGATAAAGGGTGTGTGGATGCCTGGCACACTGACATACCCAACAAGGAGACATTCACCATAGATTTCTTCTACTGGCAGAACATACTTTAAAAATAAACATGAGCTCACTCCAGAGTTAGAACATGCAATTTTAAATCCAGCCAAAATATTGCCAGCAAGCCTTGCTGATCCTTCATGATCTTTAGCCACTGTTTAAAACTGTGAATCCTGAAACACAGCCTGAGGTTCACAATGCCTGATCTGGGTTCTCCCCAGCAATTCAGAGCAAGGAGTCTGACATGAATGTGAAAGAGGCACCAGGCCAAGTGGGAAACAGGTAAAAGGCAGAAATGCTTTCAGCAGGGAACTGGGGCCAAAGCCTCACCAATCTTTATCTCCAGTGAACCACTGCATTGCATTTACTTGTTTAACAAGTCACAAAGCCTTCTGTACCTCTGCTTCCTCATATTTGAAGTGGAAATAAAGCTTCTTCTACCTGCTTTTTGACACTGACAGTGTCATGCTGGCACAAACACTGGCCAAGCAGAAGGGTTATAAAATTGGGCTGCTGCTCCTGCTCTGTCTTGCAGATCAGTAAATTTAAAGGAAGCCCATAATGTCTGGCAGTGTTTATTTTTATGTTACATTATAAAAGTTGTATAACATATGGGAAATTGCACCAATTTTTGTTGTTTTGCATTCTCTGAATTTATCTCAATTCCCAGAGACAATCTGAAATCTGAAGCCTTTGTTATAGGTGGAAAACAGAAAGAGAGAACAGTGCCTGTCTCTGTTTTCCAATTTGGAAAGCTTGCACTATGGAATAATCTTGTCATGAGGTTGTGAAGCTACAAAAACTATTTTAGGATTAAGTACAGGCCCCACCAACCCAGCCCACAGAACCAGCAGAACCAGCCCTCACTGGATCAGTACAAGTTATGCTTTTCTGACAAAAATAGTTCAGAAACTGAACCTGCCTAAAAAACAGGGTGTCATATCTTTTCTGGTTAGGCTGGTTCCAAATCTCCTTGTGCCACACACACACTTAGACAACATTACCCATGCACAGATATAAATACTGGCAAAGAAGGATGGACACGAGGAGAAGCAGTCCCTGGGAACGAGGTGTGTCACTATTTCTGCAGCTCTCTTCAACAGACATGGCTGGACTCAGCATCATTTTTATTCCTGCCTTTAGGCAGCCCTGTGCTTTCCCTCCCTTTACCTGTGGGGAATAGATTCCAGGGTCCCTAGCTGTTCTCCTCTAAGGAATAAGCTTTCATCCTGTAAATATGACTGCTGAATGATTCTTTCTGAACTGGCTTCAACACAGCCACCTTGAGGGACTGTGCTCAAGGGGACTGTGATACCTGCTGAAATAAATGCTTGTATTAAATACAAGTACAGATACAAATAACATGGCCCCAACCCCTGACCCAGCTATTCCTTCTCTCCTTGCTCCACATTCACCAGAGCCTGGGTGAATGGCAGTTACAGCCCTTCCTGCTCTACAGACCTATGGCAAAAGCAACTGGACATCACTCATGGATCCTATCAAGCTTATTCTGAAGAACACAGAGAAGAAAAGAGACAGTGGGAATGCTGAATGAGACTGGACAGGAAGAAGACAAAGAGGAAGAGAGAAAAATAGCAAGAGGGAGAAAGGATAGCTAGAATATGTGCTTGAAGACAAGCACCAAGTCACAATTAAGAAGTTCCCAGTCTTTTCTCAGGCAATATCTTAATGATGACAGGCATTAAAAACTCAAAAACTTGCAAAAGGACAAGGTGAGCAGACAACACCTGGAGGGACTCTCTCAATGGGAACACTAAAAGGAATCCACCACTATCTTATAGAAGTGGTTACAGTTTAGGGAAAAGACTGGGTAAGAATGTCTGTTTTGACACCTTAAATCAACAAGTTTTCTCACTGAACTACCATGGAATTAGAACTCTAAAGCTCAAAATAAGCCCTGCTCTCCTTAATCAGGACACTTAAGTGAGCAAGAGTGTTTACAACAATGGGAAGGGAAGCTTGGAAAGTCTTAAAGTTGACAACCTGGAATGCAGTTTGACTAACCTTCTACACCTGGGCTCCACACATAGCCAGAGCCTCCGCTGGTGCTGTAAGGGACCCAGCACACGGGCAGCCAATAATTCACAGAGGGAAGGGACTCATAAGAGCACAGGGCAAAGTTCCCCTGCCAGGAGCTGGCAGCAGCCCTGCTCACTGCTTCTCCAGGCAGCACAGGAGAGCCAAAGTAGGGTCCTGGTTCCATCACAGCCTCACTGCCAAAAGGTACAGGTTGTTCAGCCCTGTGAGTGGTGAACAAAGCTGTGCTTGTTCCAGCTTCAGGGCTCTGCATACAGCTGCAATGATAAAGAAATTTAATCAGCCAGACATACTGCTTTGCCAAAAGGGGACCCCCAGCTAAACTTCTGAATCCTGCCCTCCACAGCTGGGAGATGAGGTGCTCTGACTGGACATGGAACATTTCCATCAATGGTGGCAAGGCTCCTAAGTCCCCATGTCCCCATGGAACCAACATGGAAGTCAGTTCTGTGAATATGTTTAAATGTTGCTTCATTTCCAAACTGTCACTGTAAAGATGCCATACATCACCTGGATTCCAGCATCTTTAAATACATTCCTTCAGGAGGCTTGTTCAGAGGTGCAGCTGACTGCTCCCATCCTGGCTCACAGGGCATGAGGTTTGTCTCCCTTTGCTCAGGGCTGATGCCCACATGAGATCCACCTGAAAGATGCAGGCCAGGCAGTTGAAGCAGCCCTAATGATTACCCAAAAAGGCAACAAAACCTGTCCAATCTGCCAAATGCAGCAAGACCCCTCCGTTCCTTGTGATTGAAGTTTGGTAAAGTGTCTGTGGAAGGACATGGAAATACTGGATTTCCACAGAATCACAGAATGTGTAGGTTGGAAGAGACCTTCAAGATCGAGTTCAACCCAGCCCTAACACCTCAACTCGATCATGGCATCGAGTGCCACACCCAGGCTTTTGTTAAACACATCCAGGGATGGGGAGTCTACCACCTCCCCGGGCAGACTATTCCAGTACTTAATCACCCTTCCTGTGAAAAACTTCTTCCTGATATCCAACCTGTATTTCCCTTGACGCAGCCTGAGACTGTGTCCTCTCGTTCTGCCAGTTGCTGCCTGGAGAAAGAGACCAACCCCCACCTGACTACAGCCACCTTTCAGGGAGTTGTAGAGAGTGACAAGGTCACCTCTGAGTCTCCTCCAGGCTAAACAACCCCAGCTCCCTCAGTCATTCTTGGCTTGTTTTCCAAGTCCTTCACCAGCCTTGCTGCCCTCCTCTGGACATGCTCAAGCATCTCAATGTCCTTCCTAAACTGAGGGACCAGAGCTGGACACAGCACTCGAGGTGTGGCCTCACCAGTGCTGAGTACAAGGGAAGAATGACCTCCCTGCTCCTGCTGGCCACACCATTCCTGATCCAGGCCAGGAGCCATTGGGCCTCTTGGCCACCTGGGCACACCCTGGCTCATGTCCAGCTGCTGATCAGTACCCCCAGGTCCCTCTCCTCTTGGGCACTGTCCAGCCACACTATCCCCAGCCTATAACGCTGCAGGGGGTTGTTGTTGGCAAAGTGCAGGACTCAGCACCTGGACTGATTAAACTTCATCTTGTTAGACTCTGCCCATCCATCCAACCATTCCAGATCTCTCTGCAGAGCCCTCCTCCCTTCCATCAGATCAACCCATGCTCCCAGCTTAGTGTCATCTGCAAATTTACTAATTTTCCTGGAGCACACTGCCCTAATTCCAGAATCTGAGAGCTAAAACCTGCTGCTTCCCATGTATTTGCTTTCATTTGGTGCCTCCTTAAAGTGAGGCATCTTTTCACCTGTTGTTGCAAAGGCCTTAGTCTGCTCCTCTGGAGTGACAGCCTGGAGCCAAACAATGAGGCATTCCACTGAAGCAGAATCCTCCAGCATCCACCTGATCCATCAGCACATAATGCTGTTCTGAAGAAGCAATATCCTTCCCTTCCTGAGGGAATTTAAAATTGATTTTCACCTCTCTGGACCACATCCTGAACCCATTAGGAAGAGCAAACCTGCAGTTTGTGGAGTGTGGGATGATCCTTTATCCTGTGGCTCGTTTGTGTGGGAAGCCAAAGCCCTCTCAGGACCTGAATTGTTGAGCTTTTCCTTAAGAAGGAGGCGGGATTTTTGACGTCGTCGATAATTTGCAAACCAGTTATAGACCTGAGTTGGCTGCAGGTTCATGTCCCGAGCCAATCCCTCCTGCAAACCCAGGCACAGGGAGAAATCAAAGGAAAAAAAATTACATCCAAATAATCAAGAATTTCCCTTTAGTTCCAAAAGCAGTCCAGCAAAAGACCTTCCAAAGCCAGCGACATTTATTCACTAGGTCTCCAGTAGGACTGGTAGATCCAGTTGAGGAGACCATTTTATAAACTCAGAGTTGACAGAAAACACAAATTCCACCCTCCCAGACAATTTGTTTGCTAAGGAAGGCACTGCTATTCTATACTGCTCACCAGATAACACCCTCACCAAAGCATGCTCTTCCCACAGAATGACAGCTTCAGAGGCAGACACTGGAGTCTGTAGCCCTCACCTGGCAGGTGGTGATCAACAGTGCTTATTGATCTAATTCACACATCTCTTCCATTACAAATCTGTCCCTGTCCAAAGAAGGTAGATCCATGCATACACCAACACAGCCTACTGTATTATCACATCAAATTACCAGCATTTGAAAAGTCAGCACAAAATATGCTCTTGGTGAACACAGTGCAATTTTATATAGGCTCAGTCAAGTCAGAACTATTTATCATTGTAATAAAGCTCTGCTGAGCGATGGCTGTTTGGCTGCCTATGCCCAATCACTACAAAATTAGAACTATTGAAAACCCAGCAAGGAATTTATTGCCCCTCAACTTTTTGTCCACAGCAAGAGAAATTACTTAGCCTGAACCTGATGATTTTTAAAAGAAACCTTTAGCGAAAGATGAAATATGAGGAATCCCATCCCTAGTGAGCCTTCTGAAAACAAAGATTTTAGAAATTAAACCAGTTATAGACTCCTGATTGCAGTGTTCTGCTTTCCTGTGACAGAGAGACTTGATTGGAAGTATCCTGGCATATCCCTACCCGCTGTTTCTTGTCTGGATTTTTTGTCACCTCCGCAGCAAACCTTTGCAGGCGCTGGCGTACTTCTTCTGAATAGTTTCGATTCTTCAAACCTTCAGGACAAAGGGAAATAGGTGGAGGATTCCTGTACACAGGAGAAAATGAGATTAAAAAGGACCCAAAAGGAATAATTTGCATTCATGGGAATTTTCTCACATTGCCACAAAGGGTCAAAGTACCAAGAAAAACCAAGCTCCAAGAAGCAGCATCTTGAGGTATAAAACCAGCCTCTGCATGTGAAAACTACACCAAAAAAAAAAAAACAACAACAACAAAAAAACCTGTTTTCCCCACGATGCAGTACCTCTTCCTGCAACGGAATTTCTGCAGTGGTGTCAGAAAACCTGTCTGGTGTTTCTCCATAACCCTCCGGTAGTGAATCTCATGCCAAAGTTGCACCAGTTCTTCCTTCTCTTCTGCTTTGCAATACTAAAACAAAACTGTGTGTAAGCAAACCTTTCCAGAGAGTCACTCAGACCATCTATAAAGGAGAAAACCCTCAACAGAAATTTACTCAGGGATTCCTACTGGTTTGACAGAGCTAGTAGCATTGTCTAAACATATGGCTCTGCTGTACCTTTTCTCATGAACACGGGGAGTTACCTAATTCCTTCTTTTCCCCTGGTGAAAAGGCCTACATGACCAGATCTAGAGGCCAAAAGTCCCTCACCTTGAGCGGCACCATCCAGCCTTCCTCATGTATTCCCACCCTGCCCAACCCTCTGATCTTCAGCCCTAAAATGGTGAAAAACTCCAAGAACCACCATAACAGAACAAAACTCCTGCTACAACCACCCTCAAAATCACAGTTACCTTCTTCCCCCCGGTTGATTAACTCTAAGTGCCTCTAACAAAGGCTTTGTCCTGTGTTTCAGGTCAGCAATGCACACAAGCTGGAAGTGCTCCGTGTGCTGCAGTTCACAGGTATTTCTGCACTAACAGCTCTAACTACTGTTTTTTTAACATGGCTTTTTGTTTCTATGAAGAAGTGAAGAGCACATCCCTACCTCCAAGAGTCTGCAGGCTGCATCATGTTGCCCTTTATGGATATGAACAGACACACAAGCCCGGACAACATGGATGTTAGTGAGAAAATAACTCTTGATCTTGCACTCCATCATGGCTTCAACCAGCTTCTCCAGACTAGATGAGCTCTGGAACTCCTGGCAAAGCTGTCCTGCTAGAATCAACAGCTTGGTGGGTGGGAAATGCTCATTTTCGTCCTTTAACATGGCCATGAACTGCTTCATCATCATGTCCTGTTGGAAGCTTTTTCTATGCAATGAACAAAGTTGTGGTTAGATAAAAACTCTTTATCTCCTATTTTTAGCTTCTATGGTATGCTTTTTTTTTTTTTT
>WEIU01023077.1:1146888-1191143 GCA_013389925.1 Aegithalos caudatus | reverse complement strand
TTCTGGACTTTCTCTCCACTTAGTTCTGATCATTAAGTAGCATCATTTATTCTATTGGGTGTTCAGTTTAGGATGGATTTTTCTTCCTCCTGTTTTTTTTTTTCCAGATTGCTGAAAAGCAACCTCTATATTAATGCATGCAGAGGTGCAAATTCAGGGTTGTTTTAGGTATAGGTATTGCTGTGGTTCTATGTGAAGAATTTCACACAATACTTTTCTCATTAAGGATTTATGAAAATTGTGCAAATAAGGGAGTATTTACATCTAACAAACACTTCCTTTCTTACTTCTAGACCACCTTCTGTTTGGAGCAGGGATTGACTAGTGAAAGCAATTTTCCATTTAAGTGCGGCTTTATGTATATTTTGCTGTACGTGCTATCCCCTTTATTTTTTTACATGAATGCCATGGAAATTCACTTTTTTAACCTTTCTAGTCCTTGAATAGCATCACCATCCCATTTTGTTTCTAGTTCAAGCATATAGTAGAATGTGCAAGCCCCCAGTCACATGTGTTATTTCCAGATGTACAAGTTAGTGATTCTTCTAAACAGCAAAATGACTGCCTATATTTCTGTTTTCCTTTTTTATAATACTGCCACTCTGTCTCACCACCAGACATACCTATAAAATAGGCAATAATTTACCAAACTAGGTAATCTTCACTTTCTAACCCATGAGAAAAATACAAGTCCCAGCGTCCCTAACACAGTTTTTGGGACAGTTTTAAGAAGTGTCAGGGGTGATCTGAAAGCTCACAATGGCTACTAAAAGCTAAAACTTCATAATCAGAAGCCTGAAACCTTTTACAGGAATTATTAGTGTTTTTAATATATCGGTGTCTGAAGCTCTAGCTATTAGTCCAGACCCTTTTTATTATAACGTACAAATACAGAAGAAAAAGATAGACCCTGACCTGAAGAACTTATAGTCAAAGTAGAATCATGAACAGAGAGAGAATGAGGGTGTCAAAAGTCTTTCATTAGAGTGATTGAGAAAAATGATGCATTTGGGGAGGTGTCAAAGGGGAGGCATTAAGAGATATTAGAGATACCAGTTGGAGTTAGAAGAATGGTTTAAAGTAGGGAGAAAAAGGCAACCTTGAACTTATTTCTGAGAAAAGCTTTTATAGTAAACCTTTGAGTACTGTGAAATTCAGTGGACACCAAGTCTATGCAGTTGAACTAAGGACACTGTCTTTCAAAAGAGTCATCTGCTCATTATTCTTTGTGGAGTTGTTTTTGAGAGTAACAAGGTTTCAGAGTAGATAAAAAATTTGTTTTTTTTCATTAACAATGAAATATGAATATATATATATATATATAGATGAGAAAGATCTCTCTGCTTTCAGTTAGCTCAGATATTCAGTTTGGAATTTTATACATGCTATAGATACCTCATAACAAATGCTGGGGAATCCTGAATCAGGTTTTTAGGTTTTATATTGATTCCTGGAAGACCCTTGTAGTGCATCATTTATAATCATGTGGGTTTCAGTGTTTCAGAGCTTTTAATAATACTGAAGAGGTGTTCAGGTGAAAAGGGATATATTCTGTCAATGGGTGGTTGGAATGAGCCCAATTTCTTTTTTGAGTTATAAAACTCAGATCCATCAAGAAAACATATAAATCTTAAAAGGAAATTATTTGTTCATAAACCTTTAGAAAACTGTTATATTGTCAATTATCACATATTATAAAAGATAGTCATACTGTCAGTTGTCTCATAGTTTTAGGAATTGTCAGTGGCTTAATGACAGCACTTCAGACATCTGTGTCTGTCATGTGGAAGGTTGGAGGCACCTCCAGCAGGTTCTCCTGAACTTTTGTCTCATCTCCTCCTGATTCTCTTAATATTCTCTTGCTGGGTCCCAGCCCTTGCTTTACCTGGACCTCTTATGCCATTGGTTTCTTATAGTGAACAAGGTTGACAAGCAAAATAATAGAGAAAAAAATCCCTGAAAATAAAATAGAATATTCTATTTATTGTCTCTTCTTGATGATCTGAACTAGGTTCACAAAACATTTTGCCCAAATGCTTTTTATGGGTCTTGTTTTTTACCTATAACTTTGTAAAGTTGTATACTGGGGGTTTGCTTCTTCACCTGCTTCTAGTGGAAAAGAAAGATAAAGAGTATCAAAATCTAGTAATACATTTTCTTTCACCATTTTGTTGTTCAGTGGACCTTTGGCTATCTTCCACACAGTATTTTCTCTGGGGACTGAAAGAAGAGGTTGCAATTGGTTTTCCCTATCTAACATTGTTTTATGGGTCACAGATTTGTTAATCTCATTGTGACAGGTCAAAAGGAACAAAGAGGTGTTCAGCCTGGGACTTCAGCAGGNTCTAATAAACATTATTTCTGCATCTATTTAAAAAAGCCATGTTGAAAAGAGTGCACAAAGTACAGATAGTTTTGTAGGTTATGAAGGGTATGTGACAATACCCAGTTGATTTCCCCCTGATGTGCCCAAACAGAAAACTGGACTCTCACCAAAATGAAATATGCAGAAAATATCGCATTTCTAGAAAAACTGTTTAAAAGCTGTCAGTTATTTTTTTTCTTCCAGTTTTTCAATTAATTTTTTTTTCAGAAGCATGAGGAAAATAATTGTCTAGTCCTGCCTACACTTGCATGCTCTTTAATAGTGGGAAAAGATGGACTGCAAAGAGAGGCAGAATAGGACAGTAGTTCATGCTGTGAAGGACAATTAGGGAGAAACCTGTGCCAGATGCATAATCAGTTACTGAGTGAGGTGAAAGGCCAGGAGATCTCCAGCAGAGAGGCCACCAGTGGTATGAGGGAGTCCAAAAGAAGTCCTTGCACAGAGATGGGTTGCATGGCTTGAGATAATCTGTCAGAAATCAATCGCAGATGAAGATATGCCAAACAAGTGACCTTGGTAAAAGGAAAGAGGAAATGCAGAAAAACACCTTAAATATTATCCCCTTTCTGCAGTGGAATGAAGAGGGGTATTCCCAGCACCTGGCAGCTCCAGACAACCTTGTCTGGAAGCTTTGGTTTTGTAAATCAGGAGAAATTAAGAGTAGGCTCAGCCAGTCCAGTGCCTGCAAATGCACAGAGAATAGAAGGTGGTGTGACAGACTGTTACTGATTTGATTTTACTGAATAGCATCTTGTTTTCTAACCAAACCATCTGTTACTTGGGCAATGAAAATGAAAGATCTTGACTTAAGACTACTTACTATATAAAATTTGGTGACTTGGCTCTGTATTAGGAGAAAAAATCTAATAAACCAGGGAATTAACCTGCTCAGTTTGATCTTATTTCTGATACAGTCATGGTAGTTTGTATTAGGTCTTAGCAGTATCAAAAAGCATTTTATAACTGAGGCTGTAAAAAAAGGAAATCCTGCTATGAAAACTTGCTTGACTGAACAAGTTAAGATCATTCAGTATGTGAGCTCCTATCTGTAATATACTGACAGGTATCTTTATTACTGGAACAGGCTGAATGTTTTCTATGAGTTAAAAGTATGAAAACTACCCAGATTTCTAGTAAATACTGTCAGAAAATAATTACACATCACACGGTGTGGTACAGTAGTTAAACTCTTCTGTTTGCTGGGATTGTATTCTCAGTGATTTGAGAGATTAAATCTAAGTTTTGCAACTTTCTAGAATAAAATGTGCGGAGCAAGCACTCCTGCTTTGAGATTGCAGGATGATGTGTGAACAATTTATTCAGTTCCATTTTTTCCAAGTGCCCAGAAAACTCTGAATTCTTCTTTTTGGGTTATTTGAACATAGATAGGACAAAACAGCCCAACCACGTGATGTCTAATTTTTCCTTTCAAACCTCTATTGCCTGAAAATAGTGAGTCAAATTATGGAACCTATGTCTAATCATCTCCAAAGCTGAAATGCAGGCCTAGGACTACTTGAATTGCCATTGGGATTCCTCCTGGCTTTTTGCACGTTACACATCTTGGGTAGAGCACATGGTCTACATGTAAGTGAACTTTCTGGAATCCCAGAATAATCTGGGCTGTTACACTACTGTGCTTGGAACAGTGCATCTCTGGGTGCAGCTGAACTTAAATATTAACAGTACTGATATTTTGCAGCCTGGGTAGCTTCAGCTCATCTTGAAGTGTAAGCTGAAACAAGGTCAGGAAGATCCAAAGACGCAGTAGGATACGACAGATTTTGATCACGGTATTGTGGGAAACGATTCCAGTTTAAGCAAAACAAAGGAAATCAAATCCTCTAAAGCTAGAGAAATAATCATTAAATCTTTTGTGATACAGGATTTCTTTGGTTCAGAAGATATCTTCTTCTATTTTCCCCGCCTTAGGTTTTCAAGAGGGCACAAATACACATGGTACTTGCTCTGCCACCTTAAACTTTGACTGAGGGAGGCAAGGGAAATGCTTAGAGCAGAGTCATGGGGAGGGCAAGGTTTTAAATAAAAATTGCATTGCAACACAATGCAACTCTTCAGGAGTATGTATCCTGTACAATACAATCCCTGTCCCTGAAATCTTCAAGGTGACCTCCCACTTGTGTTGGAAAAAAGTCTTTGGGAGGGACCACCCGGATAGGAACTGGAGCTCTAAGTGTTGCCTTGTAGGTCTAGTAGAGTTCAGGAATGTCCCTGTTTAAATTGCTTTGTATTTTTTGTTTTAATTGTTCTCTCAGCTCTGAATGAAAAAAATGAACAATAATAGAGCTGTGTGAGATTGAAATATATGAATCCATAATAATTTCCCTCGGCTTTCAGAAAAGCTAAAGAGTAAATATCAAACCGCTCAGAATTAGTGATCTCTAAGTCTTCTGTCTCTTCTGACCCTTTTTAATTCTAGTCATACACTGAAGGTGCCACATTGCTACAAAGCAGCATTTAAAGTGATCTGAGAGCTATTGTGGTGTTTTTGGGTCATCAACTCGAGAGCTACTTTTAGGCCAGCAATTGTTCATTCTCCCTTTCTGTCTCCTAATTTGCTTTCATTTTTTCACTTATTTTGGTGTCTTTTGTACAGTATGCTTGCTCAAGATTTAAAACTAGTTATCGTCATCTTTGTTCTTGTTATTTCAGACAAAAAAAAAAACAACACAACACTAAACAAAAATAGACCAAATGTGTTGTGAAAGCAACCCAGAAAAACTTTTTGCTTGTTCAGATTATATTAGAAATTATCATTTTAATCCCATTAATGGTAAATCTACTATAGTGCTTTATGCTAATTTTTGTGTGGATAAGTTAAAAACAACAGTGAGCAAATTAAATTTAAACAGTTTTGCAGTCACACTAAAAACAGACTTCCTGTTACAGTTTATGGCTTTCTCTGAGACTAAATGCAAATATGCCTGTTGAAATCTAAGTTCTCTTCTGAATATGTGGGAGCATTGGCATCTCCTCAGTTTAAATACTGTGCCTTCTGCTCTACTTTCTGCATTTTAAGAAAGTCAGATTCTCTTCCTCTCTGCCTTCAATGCAGTCTCTTTAATTTTTTCCAATAATATTGCGGTACTCAGTATTCATTTTAAAGATAGATAGGTTTTTTTTTTTCTCATAAAGAACAACATTGTGGGGTAAAAAAACCTGCTGGATGTGATTTCAAAAAATGTCAAAATATGTCAAACGCAGAAACCACTCAAGGGTTTCATTAACTGAAGCTTTGGTGATAAGTGTCATCTTGTCAGAGACCCACCCATCTCTCCCAATACATTACCAAATGTACTAATTTCCTTGCTGAGCTTGATGTTTATTGTATAGCTGAAATTGAAAATGGTCGGTAATGGAGTGAGCTTCAATCCAAGACCAATTCTGAATCTAAATTACTTGCTTCATTCAATAGCATTGACAGAGGAGAGCTTTGTGCACCTTGTACCTAATCAACCCTTACTGTGACCCTAAATTCAGCAGTCTTCAGAGATTAATAATAAAATCCTCAGTTCAAACAAGTATTTGCCCTGAACAAGTTGCCCATTTCTTATGCTGAAAATGAAAGAATGTGACATTTTTAAAGCTCTGCATGCTGTGGACCATCACTAATTTTTGATCTTTGGCCTAAGGAGGCAAATTTATGAATAGAAGTCCCAGGTATACCTGGGATATGTGTTCTTAAAGAAAACATCTTTTTGAAGGAATTATTTTAATGTTATTCTCTTGTAAAATAGAAGTTAAATAACATTTATTTACATGTGTGAAGTGCCGCAACGCATTTTTGTCCTAAGTCTACTTTGTAAATAAATAATTAAAATTAATACATTAAGAAAAGTATATGTAACTTAATTTTAATTGTTTTATACTTTTAGAAATGTTTTTAAGCTGTTGATTTACCCAGAATCAAAGGTTTTCACAGGTTACAAAAACAAGAGGAGTGTTGTATTTTGGACTTTGCTTTATCCCACAGATGGTGCAGGTCATTGTAGAGAGTTATTGATTGCTAATTTAGAATCTGAATTGAAGTATTTTGAGACAAAAGTGGAAAGTTGACTCCACTGGAATAACAGGAAAAAGTCCTGACCGGAAAAGGAAAACAGTGATCCAAACTGATGGGGCAGAATGAAATTTCCTTTTGTTTAGCAACATCCAATTTCAGTGCAGGCGACCATGACATGGTCTTTAGGAGCTGGAAAATGCAGGCTGCAGGCAGGCCAGGAAGCAGAATTTTCTGCCAGCTGTGGATGAAATTCCAGAGTATGAGGAGAGGAAGAGCCAGGTGATGTTGCAGTGGAGTTACCAGGCTGCTCTCCCTCAGCAGAGGGCAGGAGTGAGGTGTGTGACACAGCCATGGGAATTTGACTGCTGACTCGGTAAAGTGAGATTTGAGAGTTTAAATGCTCCAGATGTAACTATTTCCTTGCAGCAACTGGTGGACTTGTCAGTGAAGCTGTATAGAAGGGCATGGTTCAGCTTGCCTTTTGCTGAATCCTTTCTTTTTCCCAACAAGTGTTTCCCAGCCATGGCTTTGTTGGTGGACCTTGGCCACAGGCCCTGCCCATCTCCTTGGAGTGGAGCAGCTGAGTTATGACCCACAGTCCCAACTGCTTTGGAAATCAGAAAGAGCTGCTTGCAATGAGAACATGTGTCCAGGATCCAGTGAACAATATTAAATGGATTAATAAATATAATAAAAGCAATAATATATTGTAGCTGAAGCTAGTTAGCATGCTTGGGATGTGCTAAAATTCTTTCACACTACAGCTGATGAAAGGGAATTTTGTAAATGTTTTGGGTTAGCATATGTATGTGAATACTAATAGAGTTCCTCTAATAATCCAATCCACACTAATTTCTGACAAAGCATCAAGTCTTGCATCACTTCTGCTCAGGCTTATGTGCATAACTAATATGGTTATTGATTTAGGACACTAAACAGCACTTTATCCTGGATGTTTATTGTCTGGAAAAAAGGGATGTGTAATTATTATTCTCTCCTACAAACAGATTCTAATAGAAAACCATGTTCTTTCCATACTTAGAGGGCAGTTTGTTGAGTATTTAGTGAATTTCTTTTTGGAGAAATTGTAATTAATCTACCTTACATTGTCACATACTGGAATCCTCTGACCTCTCAGCTTTTTTTTTTTCTCTCCAGGATTATTGTTGCCTCTTTCATTTCCTTCATTTATATACTACTTTGAGTATAAGAACCTATAAGCTGGTGACACAACTGAGCTCATCTTGTAATAAACCTCCCACATATTTTATCCATATTTTAATCAGATATTACTTCTGTATTAATATTGTAACATGTTGCTGGCCATAACTCAAATACCATGTGGCTATTACTTGCTTGCTTAGTAACAAATTACTTTATCTGACAAACACTTCAAGTGCTTTGTTGGCCTGCGTTTAGTGGAAAGGCAGTTGGCTGTGGGCCTTTTTCTCTTATCTATGCCAGATATGATTTGAGGCTTAATTCAGCACCTGTCCAGGACTTTGAGGATTTGTAATTCCAGATACTCTGTGGACAGAGGTGCTGGGGTTTTGTTCATCTCAGCAGTAGTTGTAGGGTGAGTTCATTGCCCCAACATCAGCTCCTGTGGAAAACACTGATGTGTGTATGGACATAAACGTTCATCCTGTTCTTCTGTGGTGTATGACTGAACTGAGATTCATTTTTTTGTGAGGCTCTCCTTTGTGCTTATTCCTTACACTACCTTCACTCATTGGACAAGTTCTTTGAACGTGTTCCCAGAAGTAAACTTTTCCCTCTATTTCAGTTTGTTTTGGAGGAAGTTTTTGCTGTTTTCATCAGCCTGGAATGAGAGCATCTTTAAACTGGGTTCTAAATATAATTTCCAAAGTTACTGCATCCATTCAGCCTTTTGGATTTTGCCAGCTATTTGATTTCAGTCCCTTGTGGTGTTTGGAGAAGATGCATCTTATGAAAGCAGGATCTCTGATGGCTGCTGGACGTGTTCATGTGAAATCTGAGCCATGCAGAATGCATTTGAAGCATTCTTCTAACAGGTGAAGGGCTTCACAGCTGGCTGTTTCCAAAATGCTCTGCGGTAAAGGGCAAAGAGTTGCAAGATGTTTTGGGAACAACCTTCAGGGCTGTTGATTCTTATACCAGTTTCCCTGATGACAGTTGATTTTCCAACGTGATATGTTAGGAAATAGCCCAAGGACTGATGAAGACAGAGCAGAAGATTTTGAATTGTCTTTTTGGTACCAGGATTAATTTCTTTTCTGTGGACACTAGCCAGTACTTCCAGTCTTTCTACTCTGAGAGTGGTCTTGCTCTAGGATTTTTGTTAGATGTATTCTTTGTCTTTGGAGCAGTTTGTAAAAATATGACTTGGTTTTATTGATTCTCATTCCAGTGTATTTACTGATGCTCTCATATCTGTGTGTACCCAAAGTGTTTATTGAGCCTTGGCTAGTATGTGGCCAAAGAATGGTCAGATCTTGCTGTACTCAGGAGTGCAGTTACTGTGCTCCCTGCTCATTGGTTTAGTTCTGCTTTTTCAGCAGTTGGTTGGCTTCCTACATAAATCTTAACACTTGCACTTCATGATTCCAGTGTTGGAAGCTTTCCAGAAAGAGTCAATGAGTGTTTTATTCTGGTCAGACAAGTCTAGTCCATCACAGGAGTCAAGGAATTTAGTAGCTGTGTGTATGGAATGCTTTTCTCTCTTGAAAAATTTTCCCATTATTGTGGCTTTTTTGATAGACTCAAAGAATAAAAAGAATTTCTTATGAAATTTATTTTCGCCTCTTTCAGTCTTTTATTAAAAGATGCTCATTTTTTTCCATATGGTTTCCCTGAGAGTTTTATTGAACCCAAATGTGATCTTTGATCCCAGGTGGAGATCTGTTCTTCTGTGGAAACTTAGGTTTTTTGAGGATTAGAATTTTCCAGCAGGATGGGTCAGACCCTTAAGGATGATTCTCTTTATGCACATATTTTTCTAATAGACCCAGCCTTTTCCCAGGTCTCTGAATTCTGTGTAAGACACTTGTAGGGTAAATAGACCACATATGATATAAAATCTTCAATTAAAATGTTCTATATATCATTTTACAGGCTATAAGTGGTGGAAGTAATTGAACTAATTTTCATGCTGTCTAACCAGCAAACCACCATAGATTTTGCTATCCAATAATTGATCATGCAATCAATTATTCATCTGAGCTGAAGATATAGCTGCCTAATAGATGTCAAAGTCAATTTTCCAGCATTAAGCTGATAACCAAAATGGTTATCAGTTAACACACATTAGAAAACACAGGAACTGAGCTAGATACATCAAACTAACTGCAAATTTAAGGAGACTAAAAAACTCTCAAGATTTATTAATGTTTCTTTTCCCTGAGTGTTATCGGATTAGGGAAAGTTAAAAAGATATATTTGAGCTAATAATGCCTAGATATTTTAATGATTTCCCCTTAATTCTTAGTTTCATGGGCTGGAGGATTTATCATCTGGGCATTTTAGCTGCATATTTCCTGTGTGACATGACAATTTCAAGATGTGGGCAATGCTGTTGTCATGGTGGGCAGGTATTTGGTGAATCTTGTTTTGATTTACCTGTTGCNGTTCTAGTTATTATTTCTTATCCCATGCTATAATACCAAAAAGTGAAGTAGAAGGGAATGAACAAACAAGAATAGATCTTTAAAGTTCTGAGTTTAACTGGCAGGTGTGTCTGTTCCCTATTATTTACTGCAACAAGCAGTGAGTCATCCTGAGAGTTTCTCCCTGGTGGTAAAACCCAGTGGTTATCAGTGGTTAGCCCAGCTTATCAGTTTGGGCAAATAGTTCCAACCTTAAATCTTCCTGCCTATGGATTTGAGTTCAGTCTTGACAGCAGCAAAATAAACTTTTAGGAAGATGATAAGAGGTGTGGGCAGAGGTAGAAGGCAACCAAATCAGAGCAGAGCTTGTTATGCTTGCAAACTACAGAGGGGTGCTGGGAGGGTTAAAAGCCCAGAAAGACCTGCAGAAGCTGTTTTTATTACAGAAATGCTGATGTCTGAATTGTGGTTGGCACCCAATTAAGCTACTCTTGGTATAAACAGAGATGTCCCCACCCTCAAAGAATTTATACTGTCAATAGGGACTCAAATAAGAGAAAGAGAACAGAGGGGTTTTGCTAAAATCACCCTGGAGATCTGACAGAGTTGGAATAAAACTGGGAATCACAATTCAAAGCTTATTCTGTAATCAGTATTGGTTTTCATGACTGATCAGGTGAATTTAATAAATTTAATCAGCTCTAGACTTTGATATGTCATGGCTCCCTATGAACATTATCAAGAACACCAGATAGATAATGCTGGCAATGCTAAAGTGCTGTTGTCTTATAGCTAAAAATGCTTCTTAAGGAGGTGGCTGCTCAGTTCCCTTCAACTTCGTCAGCTTTCCCTGCTTCACATTTTCAGATTAATTAAAAATAATTTCATTAGGTTCTAGGAGGTAGTTTTGGATCTTACCCCAAAGTAAATTGAGACAAAATTATGAGTCACTCTGTTACTGGAGGTAATATTATCTATTCTTCCTGGCAGGAAGACACAAAGGTTAACCTGTGCCTTGGTGTTTTCTTGCCTTTTTTTTCCCCCTCTCTGTTGGACTCCTAGTAGTGATTGAACACATTTATTTCTGGGGCTCAAAATGAAAATTTCCTGAATAAATAGAAACAGCAGCAGCTACATTTTGTGGCATTTATGGATATTAATTATATAAATATTAATAGTAGTGCTCACAGATACTGTCAGATGCTTTTCTTACTAGAAAGCATGAATACTCTAACCAAATACAAAATAGAAAGTAACTTGGAGTATGTTCTTGGGGAAGCTTCTGTATGGAGTCTCGTGACAGTTCAGTGGGGAATGATGCAGAGAGAGTAATATATTTAAGAGTTTGGATTGTAAAGTTCTATTAAGGTGGTTGTTAACCTATGACTGAAAATAACTTGCAGAATTTGAGGGGTGTTGGATGTTTTTGTTGTTACATCTGACCTTGATATGTTAAAGTGTTAAATCCTCATTAGACATGAATTGACATTGCTTTATTAACATTATAATAACAATGATGACTTACCACAGATCAGCATTTAGATTCTATTTAAGCTGTTTTAGGATTTTAGATGTTATGTTTTAGGCATCATGATACAACAGATCCAAGACTAAAGGCATTGGTAAAAGTGAGTCAAAGGTACAAATCTTTATAGCCCAGTGGGTGATTGCTCACATGAGCTTTTTCATGGATCCTCATCCTGCTTCCCCTTGAATTTAGCTGATTGCAGCAAAGCATGATGGAGCAGTCTTAACTCAGTTGGGTGGATGGTATGGCCAGGCAGATCTATCCAAAATTTTGCCACGTTCTCATCACTGTCCTTTCCAGAGAGCAGTACATACACAACAATATATATGTCTGTGGGTGTGAATATAGAATATTCATTTTAGTTGTCTTCATCTGGCACAAAAAATCTGCTAAACTACATTCATGAATTTGTAAAAATCATCAGGAAGAGCAAAAAGGCTTGGAGTATATATGGGAATATTGAAAGTTATGAACTGAATTTATCCCTAGCAAAGAATTAGAAGGTGAAGTGGAGGCATTGAAGTCTCCAAAAGGACCTCCTTCACCCAGGATCACAAGGGTAACCAATGGCTGAGAAATAAGATAAATTAAAGAGAAAATAGATCCTGGAGTAATCAGCTGTGGAAAACCAGAGTCCTTGAAAAGAAATACTCCATTGATTTATTTTATCTTTGGGCAGTAAAATTTGCCTTGTGTCCCCTAGGCTCTGTCTGTAAGAAAACTACAAAAATAATCTTAGTTTGTCAGCATTGTGCATGGGATCACTATTAAGACATATAAAAAAAGAAGTGATAGCTTGAAATGAAAATTATTTCTCTTATGCTTTATCACAATTTGCAAAAGCAGTGTTCAAATTTTGTCCTAGTCCACCTGAAATCCAAATGCTTCTTAGATGCCTGGGATAAAGATGATGTCAGGGGACAGAGGTGTGGCCTTGCAGCACACTGGGCTTTGGAGCAAGTTGTCTCCTCTTCACTGGCACTGTGGGATCAGCAGAGTGCCAGTGGAAGCAGAGACAAACCTAAATCTCTTCCAAAGCATTTTTCTGGTGCATCCAGTAGAACAACCTCTGAGCATTTCAGAGAATTCCAAACACCTTATCTTATTTTATGTCCTCTTGAGTTTAACTGTAGTTTTGTCAGAGAAGGTGGCACTTCAGTACTTGCATGTTATGCTGTAAAATCTGGATGTGAAAAGTGTGGTTTGTCCCTAGATAGTAATTACCAAATGTCAGAGAGAAAGTGCTGCAAATCAGACAGTATAAGGTGAGTCAGATCCTTCACACACAGGGAATATCCCAGAGCTCTCTTGACAAGAATTTATCTTTATTCCAGCAGACATTATTACAGGAAACCTAAAATATTATAGTCAAAAGAGAGAAATTTGACTTCTGATGTTTCATGACCTTATTTACTCACACTGAGATTTGATCATTTAATGCACCCATCTTATTAGGACCTCCTCTTTGGCCAGAGTGAGATCCAAACCTCCTGCACCAGGGATGTTGATGGGAAATAAAGTTCATTCCCTGAATTTGGTTTTTGCTGTGCTCCTGTGGAAAGGACTAATAAAGAAGGCTCTACTGATCAGGAGAAAGAGAGAGACTTGGCTGACCAGGGATATGCTGATTATATTCTCCCAGCCTGACTGTCCATTGCTGGCTTAGCAGAAATATCAGACATTCATCCAGTACCCTTACTTAATTAATCTGATAAAATCAATCAGAAACATTTGTTAATTTAGGAGAAATGGAACATATCAAGATTCTGGCTTGATGAATTCCCAAAAGCTAAGTGCTAAATAATTGTATAAGTCTCTATCTGACTTTTATATAGATCAGTGTTCTGACTGTGATTTCTAGACTTCAGTCACATTAAACAAAGTAAATTTTCATGGACAAGTATTGGAAAATCTTACAAAATTAAGTAAATAAGGTCAGAATTTTGAAACTCAGTTTTCTTATGTATTTTGCAAATAATTAGATTATAGCAAAGTTGGTTGGACTATGTAAAAATTGTAAATTAGTATTTCTCTTCTGTTTCAGCATCAAATCATATATCACAGAGCAAAGGTGATTTACATGGTGTGATCTAGACTCATTCTTTATGAATTTTCTCCAATATTTGAACATTGCTCTCACATTGATAAAACACTAACACATAGTGCCTCATTCAGCTGCTCAGTTTGGCAAAGCAGAATTCTGCTTGCCAATTCAATAGTGTGCCATTGTCACTTTCCTTAAGTGAGAAACTATCATGGAATGCTTTCTGCTTTCACACTGTTTTGTAAGTAGGATTGCTTAGAAGCCATTCAAAGAAGGAATAATATTACCTTATAACTATATTTTTCCCTAAAATGATTCTACATGTTCATACTTCCTATCAATCTTCCTTTCTTCAAATTCTGAATTTCATTCTTGTACCTGGGCAGGCAGCATGATTTAAATTGATGAGCATCATGTCCCCTATATGTTCTTCCATTCAAAACACACAGGGAGGAAGAGAAGGGCAGAATTCCAAAGCATTGATGCTGCTGTGGGAAGGAGCCAATGTCAGAGAATCAACTGGCACAGATCCCACAAGAGCTATTGAAGAGAGTGATGAATTTTAGTTTTATTCTGCAAAAATGGGGTTTGTTAACTTCTAGTGTGTTTTACGTAAAATCATACAATTTTTAGGCCATACTTCAGTTTAACAAGTTTTGGTCTGGTGAAGCTCTGGACTCTTAGGGACTCAGGTTCTTGGCTCTGTGTGGAATAAAGTGTGTGTTTGTTCAAATTTGATTATTATATTCTGAGCAAATTTATATTGGAGATTGATAGGTGGTTGCTTGGTTTTTAGAAGTAATATTTCATAGCGGTGCAAAGTTGCACAGCAACAAAAGGACTGTGTAAAGAATATATTAAAATGCACAATGGGTTTAACATGAACATGATAACCTTATTGTTACTGGAGCTACTGATTAATTCTCACATCAGGGAAATATTGATATACAGCTGCCTGTTCATTTTGCTCAGCTATCGTTATACCATTTATCAGTCTCCACGCTGAAAGCCATGCAAAGAATTTGGCAAGAGGGTGAAGAACCCCTGGAGCCTGCATTTACAATGCAGCAAGTTAAGAATTGTGAGACCTGTGTCATTTCTGTACCCTAATTCCGACAGTTCTATCTGGAGTACATAACTAAGTCACATTACCCTGTAAAGGTGTATAGTGAAAACAGAAAATCTGAGTAGAAATGTAATTTATAAAATGAAAGTGCTTTAAGGCACACCATGGTGCTACTCCAGTCTTACAACCACTGCATGCCTATCTTAAAACAATTTTGACTTGCATTTATTTAATGGTTCAGAAGCACTGAAATCTATCCCAGGGATATCTATCCTTGGGGGAATGTTGTGGACATGGCTCCTTTTTACCAACTCACTTTACACAGCTAACTGGCAAGAAGGAGAATGTCTGGCATTAATTGAATTGAATTCCACAAGCCTTATACTGCAGGAGACTGTAGTTATATCAGCTTTGCATTTCTGGGAATAGAAGTGTCTCAGCATAAAGCCACAGTGAGTCAGGGCTGTCCTGCAGAGCTCTCGTGTTCAAAGATGGTCTGTACAGGTAACAGAATCTGTCCTACCACTCATAGCCACCCTGAATGGTGTGCTGTGCCCCCCGTGAGTGTGCTGAACACACTTCTTGCTGCTTTGGAACTGTTTGTTTTTAGCTCTAATGTACAGTTGTAAAATCAAAACTTTAATCAAAGACTTAAGTACTGAATCTTTTAATTTTCAGGGTATGATAATGAAATTTCTTGGAGTAGCTGGTTAAGCTTTAGTTTGTAAAACTCTTATCACTGGACTGAGCATGTGCAAACTACTCCAGTTTTTTGACTTTAGTGAAGCTAAGCTGATGTGCCTCAGCTATCAATGAGCTACTATTATTCAAGTGAGAAAATAAATTTTTCCATGTTTAAAAATCTATAGAATATCTAGGAAAAAAAACTGCTTAAATGCTCCAAACTACACCAAATACCACTGTATGAATGAGAAAGTTCCCTGTTTACTTCTGTGTATTGTTTCAATAACATTGTATCAATTGGGAAGAAATGAAAAAAACTGAAAATAAAACCCCAACAGTCATGGTGAATGTGGTATGCATATAGAATATGCATATTTTTAAGTACTGCTTTTGTAAACATTGCTGGTTGGGAATTAATTTTATGCTGCTTAGTGCTAGTCCACACTGTTTCAGTTCTAAAAACAAATTGAATGAGATTTTTATGAAAAAAAAAAAAAAAAAAAAGGGAAGCTTTGCCTAGTTCACATCTTGGAGGTTATAGTATATAAACAGATATCTTTTCTTTTAGTCTAACCTTGTCTGGAAGATATAGGAAAACTAATTTGCCTTATTTACATATGGCACAATCTATCCAGTATTCAAGGGTTTGTCAGAAACAGGAACATTGTGCATTTCCATGGTAACAGATGGCATGCTGACAGTATCTGGCTCGTTGCAGCTTCGTCTAGGCAGGCCAGCAATTAATCAGCCATCTACATGCACAAAATTCTTTGTGAGTGAATGGCACTGCTCCTCTGTAGTGCTGCCTGTGCTTTTACAATTTTTGTATTCCTGCAGGGCGAAGTACTTTTTTGTCTCTTATGCTCATTTTCTGTAGCTTCCAAAAAAACCCCGGTAAAGAATATGAAAATGGAAACAAGTCTGCACATAATCTAGAAAAGACATTATTTCTTTAGCGTGTCAGATGAGTGGGGATCTTGGTTTTATTCTATTGCTTTCCTTGTTTCCTCTCCCTCCCTACTTTTCATAAGCTTTCTGTGCCACGTGTTTCCTTCAACCCCTTTGACATAGCAGGCTTTTACAAACATGACTCTCCAAAGGTGTTCAGAAAGGGACTTGTCATCTGTGTGGCTGGTCCAGGGCTTTTATGCCAACAGGATGGCTGTGGTTAGAGCCAGCCTGTAGCAACATCCTAAAAGCCCCTCGTTGGCTGTTTAAATGGCATTTTATATCTCACTGCTTTTACCCACTGGCAGCTGCATTGACCCATCAAGGCTGGGGAATTCACAGTGTTCTTACATCAATTGACCAATCTTACTCATAATTAATGTGAGACTATGTCAGAGATCTTTTTCTGTGCTGCTGTTTGAATGTGCTGTAGGAGAAAATAAGATCCTTAGGCTGTTTTCTCATTCCTTATGTATCTGCCTAAGGCAGATCTGGGTTAGGGTTTTGCTACTGATATTCATAGTTGTAGCTACTATTGACAGCACTTCAGATCCAGTGGCACAAGATCCTTCACCCTTCATGTTCTGGAGAGATCATTCATGGATTTTACCTTTTGGGGTGGTTACTTTCACCTCTGCTGCTTTACCAAGCTCAAGGCAGAGAATCAGCATTTGATTTCAAATGCATGGGATGTGAGAGACTTCAGGAGGTTCTGTTGTCTTGATGAACCTGGGATCTGGTGGCCCATGCAGGGTCAAAATATTTGCAGTACAACTGGAATTTTAGTTTTGGAGCTTTATTAAAAAATGTCTCTGATACGTGCCAAAGACTAATCTCCAAATTGAACCTGTATGTTTTTGAGTTTGCCTATACACAATCAAAGCAAATTTTATCTTTGTCAGAGTAGACATTTTTTGAGATATGGAAGAATTGAGAAGAAATTTGTTTCTCAAATATTCACAGTAAAGCTGGATCTCCTCTTCCCATTGAGACAACCTATGGACGGCAAGAATCTTAGTCTAGGTTAAACAAAATCTGTTTATGTGGCTTAAGATAACTTAGAAGAAAATCCAAGACTAATCTTGACTGGTTTTCCTCAAATGCATCATTTATGACAAGTTATAAATCCAGCCTCTATTCTAAAGTACTTGTGGAATGTTCTTTTTCATTGGCAAGGTTGTGTTTGATAGTGACATTTTTACCCTTTGTTTAGTCTTTTGTACCAGTTTATGTCAAAGGTGTTTTATGCTTTTTAAGGGTTTTGTTACTGCCTGTTTCCTTCCTCCGTTCTCATTAGTCTCTGTAGACCTGAAGAACCCACAGGAAAATCTTGAGATGTAGTTCTCAAGGATTAGTGAACATTTGATCCTATGAGCTTTCTCACTTGAAACTTGTAACTGTGATTTCTAACTTAGAGACTGCACCAGGCACATGTGGTGGTTTTGGCTGGGATAGATTTAATTTTCTTCATGGTACCTGGTGTGTGGTTGTGTTTTAGATGGTTCTGGAAATGGTGTTGATGACAGAGGAGTGTTTTAGTTGTGGCTGAGCAGGGCGAGTGCACAGCCCAGGCTTTTCCTGCTCCTCACCCCATCCCACCAGTGAGCAGCCTTGGGATGCACAAGGGTTTGGGAGGCAGCACAGCCAGGACACCTGATGCCAGCTGACCCAAGGGATACCCCAGCCCATGTGGCATCATGCTCAGCAGTAAAGTTGGGGGAGTTTGGCTGGGGGGCTGCTGCCCAGTGACAAGCTGGGCATCAATCAGGTGGTGGTGGTGGTGGTGACCAATTCTTTCTCATTGCATCGCTTGGGGTTTTGGGGTTTTGGGGTTTTTCTTTCTCTTTGTTTCCCACCCTTTTCATTATTATTATTAATAAAAATAAACTATGGTGGTGATGATTTTTTTCTCTTTTTTTAGCTTTGTAAACTGCTTTTATCTCAACTCATGTGTTTTCTCACTTCCAATTCTCTCCTCCACCCCACTAGGAAAAGGAGAATGAGTGGTTGTGTGGTGCTCAGCTACTGTGTGGGGTTAAACTGCAACAGCAAGAGAACACAAACTCATTATACCCAAATACTTACCTTAATTAACTGGTGGTACAGCAAATCTAAAGCTCAGTGAGAAAGAAATTTGTTAAGTGCTGCCCAGCAGAGGAATTCCCTATTGGTTTATATTTTGACAGTGTGTGTGACTTTGCTCCCTATCCAACCTGGCCAGCCTGCAGCTGGAGACACTTTATAGCTGATCACCACTTGTCCCAGAGCTGCAGCAAAACAATTCTGGGGAATTCTGCAGAAAGGGTTCTTGAAGGACTCGAGAGGACCTGCTCAATCACGCTGTGTCTGATCCTACCAAACTTTTAGTAAGTGTCCAGTGCTTAGGATACCAAACAAGGGAGGCCTGAAATGACCATGAGCATATTAATTTATAATCAAAATTCATCTCTTTATTAGTGCAGCTGTATATTAGAAAATAAGCTGTTTATTTTATTCACTTCTAGAATATTTGTTTCATTCATTAACACAAGTAGCTGGCTGGGGGTGTTGTACATCACAGTTGTGCAACAAGGGACTGTTGTTTGTCAATAGTTCTCAGAAGGCTGATTATGGTATTAATTAAAGGTATGGTTGTATTAGGATGGGTATATACACATGTATATATATCTATGCATGTAAATACCCTCTATTAATATTCTGGTTCATTTTGCTCTAACAAGCAATCTGTTGGTCTAATCCATTTTTATATATTCAGTTTAACACAGAAATCAATCAGTAGGTGCCTCCTCCATAGGGGTTGAAGTTACTTCAATCTTTCTTACTTACTTATCTCCAATGAAACAGTTCCTTATGTAGTTATCTCCTTTCCTTACTTTCTTTTCTCCCTTGAAACAGTTCACCAGAATGTTGATATTAGTGCTACTTTGAGCTCCCCCATGCTCTCAGTTCCTATACAATGGTGGCATTGTCAGCATGGTGAAAATGTGCATCTTTGTAAAGATTCTTTCTAGTTTAAAAACTGTCATAACTCTCCTATCACTTGCTTAAAATTATGATGGAATGTGTGTGTGGTTTCATCAGAAATAGATTCAGTGATCATTTTGAGGACAATTTAAGCCAGTCCATATTTACCTGTATGGAAGCCTCCGTTGTTGTACATGTGAGGGACAGTCACTTACTGAGGTTTCTGGAATTAAAGATGCTACTTTAGGAAAATTGTGTCATGTGACTTGTAAATTTTTGCTTTGCAAACAATTTATAGCAGGTTTCAGTATTTTTATCTGTGTGGTGTTTGGGTATTTTTTGTTGTGGTTTTTTTTTTTTTTTAAGATTGCTGTAATTTGAGCATATTTTTATCATTTGAACAAGTTTTGAGCTACTTAATGCAATTGCTCAGAAAAATTTAAGTCCCTTTAGTCTCATTCATTTTTTGGCTCCCATTTTTCAGGTTTTACTTTCTCCCCTTCTTGAAGCCTTTAATGTTTTGCTTTGTATTCCCTGGAATTTAGTTAAAATTTTGATTTTCCCAAAATCACTATGACAGGAAAGGTATTTTTTTGCTACTCAGGTGACTTATGTTTACTTTTGTTTTATATATACATAAATCTATAAATGGGGTTTAAAACCTTTTTCTAGTAACCTGTATAGCTAGTCACATTGGAAAGAATAATTAAGAACTTGAGTGGTACAGAATTGTGAGGATCATAGGATCATGAGGTCTATTTTCTTGGAATGACAGGTGACAACATTATTTTCCTTGCCACAAAAATTATCATCATCAAAGCTGATTTCTCCTGAAGACCCTGAGTAAGGATGGGATGACACAGAATCTTAGATTTAACAAGGATAAATTTAACCGAGATCTGGATGGCATAAATTTCTTTCATGTGGAAGAAGTTATCCACAGCATATGCAGCACCCCACTCAAGCTCCATGGAATCAACACATGGAGATAGTCTGAGGATAGATAAGGATTATTTAAACACCTTTGATCTCTATATTATTAAAAGGGAAAGTATATATTTAAACAGACAAGTATTTGTTGAAATGCATGGTAATATTATTAAATAGTTTACTCACTAATGCATTACAATTTTTAGACATCAGGGCTGAAAAATAGCATCAAACATTTGGAATAATTAATGCTTAAAAATTAAGACCAAATGCCATTAACTCATTGCAAAAATATCTTTAAGGATAAATTTTAATGTTATCTTTAGGGTTCCTTACAATTTACTTTCAAAATTTCAAACCTCCAGCTCCTCCTGCTTTAGAATTCATTTATCCCAGTGGGAAGACAGGGCTTCCTCAGCAGTTGCCTTGGCTAGGGGAAGACATGGGGCTTGATTTTGCTGTATGTGGCCAATTATGTTGACCTTTGTGATGGCAAGCCTGGAATCTTGAGGTTTTTCTCCTATTTAGGACTCCTTCACAGCAGAATAATGCATCGCTGCCATGTCAGTTTGTGGTCTAATATTTTTACAAACCAGCAATGCACATTTGGAGATTGTGATTAGCATCCTTAATTCCCAGGGGAAAAAAAAAATTAAAAACCCTTGTTAGAACTAAAAAGCTGAAGTCTAAAATAGTCCACCTGCTGTTCTAAAGAGTATTATTTTAGTGCCCTGGGGACATGCGAAGTTGTAACCTACTGATGTCAGGATTAGATTTTATAGGGCTTTTTAATATAAGTGTTTTTGACAACTTGGCAAAGCATTTTCTGTTGTTCGTTTCTTTTCGATGTTTCTTAAAAACAGCAGTCCAAGATCCACAGAGATGGTAGCTTATAAATGGATGGAGTCCCATTTCTTTTTCACCATATTTGTTTAAGAAGACATTAAGATGATTGTCAGCTAATCTCAAGAGAAAATAATTTTTCCTGGAGTTATTGTTTTAAGTTGAATTTTATTCATTTTATAATTCTGTGGTGACTGAATGTAATGGATTTGATTTTCTTATTGCATGACTAACTCCTCATGGTGACAGTAGCAATAATAACATCAGCATACAAAAATAATATAAATATACAAAAATTTGTTTTCCATAATGGGGGTGTTTATGCTACTCATTTTGGAGTGCCTGACTGTGACAGCAGGGAGGCAGAGATGTTTGTTTTGTCTTCAGTAGTTCTTACACTCACAACAGCTGAAATAAAATCCCTCCATCATCCTGAGGTGAATCAGTACTCAGGTAAGATCTTAAAAAATGTGTACTTTCCCTGTGTGGGATTTAGGCTTTGGGAGCTGTGTGAGGTGTCACTGTCTCCTGTGGAGGGAATAGGAGCCATCAGTCACAGCCTTACTGATTGTGGGCTCCCTGCATCCCTGGCTTCAGGGGGAAATTTAATCTGAACTTTGAATTTGATGGAGAAGAAGTTTATTTTTTTTTTTCCTAAAGGGGAGGATCAAAGTTGCTCAGGGCAGAAGGGTTTTTATACAGGTGACTGCTACCAAGAAGTCTTAAAATTTAAGACAATACCTCTCTGTATGGACTATTATCCTTTTGGTTTTGCTTTTCATTTCCATATTAGGGAAGTCTGTTTTCTAATCATAAACATACTTAGCTCTCCAAATTACAGTTTGGGAAATGTTTGAGAGCTATTTTAAACATTTTCAGTAAAGATGAGAATGTTTATAGTGGCTGGCTTACTCGTCATCACCCTTTTAATGTACCTTTAATTGCAAGCAGCCTATGAATTTCTTAAATCTATTGGAACAATTCTGTGAATAATTTCTGCAATTAATTTTAAGTTTTCTGTGCTTGCACACTGTCCTATACATTGTACTCCTTAAAGAATTTATCTTTTTGCTATTTTGGTGTTTTCTTTACACACTCTGCTTGTTTGTATATTCATATGCATTGATGTGGTGAACACTCCTTCCTGTTAGAGAGTGGGAGATGTCAAGTGGAGAATTGCTGAAAGGTTTTTGTGGAAACAACACTGCAGGTTTTGTATAGGGCACCTAAGCTTCCTGGTTACCCTCAGAGAAAATACCAAGTTGGATAAGCTTTTACCTGAGTCACAGCAGAATGTGTGGATCAGATCCAGTACTTGTCTTTTCCTCTCATAAAGATGCTGCTTTTTTTTAAGCTCTTCCTTCTTCATTCTTTTGCTTCAAGGATGTTGTCCTTTATCTGCTGGGCTCTTTGTCCTGTGGTTGATCTTGGTCAATTCTCTTGTGCCAAGCCCTGAATCTTGATTGCCACAGAAATCCATCCTGTGTGGTTTGCTCACTGGGGGTGTGAAATGGCAGGTGATGGTGGTGATTTGCATGAGGGTGAACATGGTGGATGAGAAGGGTTCTTGTGTGAAATCCTTGCTGAACCCCACTTGTGCAGAAGGAGCAGAGCCTGCTCCTGGACAATGAGGGCTTGTGCTGTCCTGTGAACCACCTGCTTGTCCCTCCATCCATCTCTCCAAAAGCCAGCTTGAACAAAGGAGAAAATTTTTTGTGGGAGCTTTTAGGCAAAAGTGGGATGTTTAGAGCATGTGTTTCAACCTTTGAGCTTACAGCTCTGATTTGTTTTCTACTTGAAAACCACAGTGATGGGTGGCAACTTTATTTGGTTAAAATTTTCACCTTTGCTTTCTGTCATATTAAGGTGAACATGTCCTTTTTTGTGCCTTCTAGAAGTAGTTGCAGACAACAAGTCCCAGGTGTTGAATCCTGGCCAAACCAAATTTGCTTAACAGTCATAAACGTCAGTGTATGTCTGGTTCAGCTTATTTTTCCTTCTTTCCTCATGCAAAATAGGTAGTAAAATAATATATGCTCCTAAAGAGTCTCAGTGATTCCAATTTATCAGAGTGCTTAATTGAGTCTGAGAGTTTGGCCTGTTGACTGATGATGATGAAGCTTCTCAGGGGGCCCCTATTAAAACTAAAATTATTTAATATTTTATTAATCAATTACTGACTCTTTTATGCAGATAATGGTGCCATGGATGGTCCATTAATAAAATGTGTGCTAAATCCCTGGAACAATTTTCTAAATGTTGAAAAATGACTGCTTAATAGCAGACTCCTACTAAATGTTAAGAAAACAAAATGTACAATTTTTTTGGCACTAAAAGAAAATTACAGGTAGCTCCAGATGAAATGATAATTAGAACAGCAAGCAGCACAGTGATGGAGCAAATTAAATCCTTTAGGTATCTTGTGGTTATTTTGGATGAATCTCTACTTTCTTTAATCACTTGGATTATATTGTTCAGAAAGTCGATTTGTGATTGGGGGATTAATACACATATAATTTGACTCTGGAGGCCAAGAGAATTGCAGCTCCCAATGGTAAATATTGTCAATTACTCATTCTGGTCGTATGACTTACGATGCAGCTTCCTGATATGTTCTGATTCTAATCCTATCAATATATGGTAGTTTTTGTGACTATTTGTTCAGCTTGATACGAAATATCATTGTATGTTGTATGAGAAAAAGAAAAAAGGGGAGCAGGGGTCCCCAGTTACCTGCTGTTCAGCTCATCACTACTACAGACTGCCCTTGGAGCCTTTTAGGGCTCTTGCCTAATCTCTGTGGTGCTATATCCTTTCTCAACCCTCTTTACAACAGTGAAGAAAAATTAGATTTTTCCATCACAGGGATCACAACCACCTGCAAAGGCTTAAGAGCCTGCACCAATGGTGCCTAATACAGCCTCTTGTATCTGTCACTAGATGAGGAGGTGAGAAAACCAGTGGTCAGTGAAATACCCATCTTTGTTTTCCTCTAAGGCAAGATACTTAAGGATGAGTCTGGCTTTAGATATATGATTAATCCCATTTTAATCACTGTGATTTAAGACAGATATGTTCTGAAGTACCTTGTTGAATATCACTGTGGAGAATGATACACAGATTTTGAGATACAGATATATATTTAATAGATCTGTCTGTGGTTTGGGTTTAGGTAATGTGTTGTTTTTTGGGATTAGTTTCTTTCTCTATTGCCTTAAGCAGAAAAGATAACAAAAAGCTGAAGTCTGCTTACTACAAAAAAGAGTTTAGGGATATATTAAACACATTAAAATCTGTCATGAGTTTGAGGAAGTTCTGGTACCATTTGAAGTAGCTCAGCTAAATTTTTGCAATGATTATTTAATAGAAAAATATTATGGCTTAAGATGGGCTAAAATAGTTGCACACTGGGCAAGGCCTTACTGAATACCTCTCCAAATTCTGGGACAGTGATAATGGATCAGGTAATGCTGAGTAAATGGAAACTAAATGGAAACTTACCACTGATGAGTCAGTAAGGGAAACATGGAAAACCTGTTGGAACAAGCACCAAAGCAAAACAAAAACTTGGGGCAGGGTCCCCAGTCCAAAAGATTTTTTGTGGCTTGTAGCTGTTTAACAAGTAACAGCTCTAAGAACTAAAAGGACTGATTTCAACAAGAGCTTTCCTGTACATGTTTGTCACAAGCTTCTCTTGGTGATCAATGGCTCTGAGACATTCAGATTATTCCAGATGTGGTGTTTGGACAGTTTAACTTTTTCTTTCTTTTCTCCTGTTAAAGGTGAGTGAATTCACTGAACAGCTATAAAGTTTATTACTTTTCTTAAAGCAATCCAAATTCAGGCTTGCCAGGATTGGGGTTTGTGTTTATGCATATTATCAACTCTTAAATAAAAGGACACTTATTCAGTCTGCTACTTATACCATGGTTTAAGGGGGAAGGAAGAGAACCCCCAGGATACATGAGGAATATATGAAAATCTGAATCACATAGGGTTTTTTTTTTATTTGCAACCATAATTTATTTCCAATTTAAAGATAAATTAAATAGGAAGTGAAGAAAAACACAATACAGCCCTTGTTGAGACAGAAAATGGTAATTAAATCACTGAGTATCTGCATGATGGAGTATTTTTAAAAGGAACTATTCCTTGATTGTTACATATTTTGGTTTTTTAAGTAATTCTGAGGAATCTAGGACCTCAGCAACCACTGAATCTGTGTAAGTGCTGGATGCCGAACTTCCCTTTTTGCCTTTCTACAAATTATCTGTGTATCTTCCTTGTGCCCAGGTATTTTTGCTGTCTCTGTTCAGGGAATCCAAACTCTTAAGCATGAAGTTGAAGGATATACAAGTTGCTGATATTCACCATCATATCAAAGAACTCTTAGTGTGTACTGACCTTGAAGAAATATTTTGCTGTGTAACCAAGTGCTGTGTAGCACACACAGGTTTCTGTTTCTGCACAAAATCTGTTTGTAATTAATGACTTCTGTCTGCACTGTATGTACAGTAGCACAACCAGGCAGTGCACTGTGAGAGGCCCATCATTCCCTGAAGACATTTCATCACATTTTTGGTTATTATGCAGCTTTTTTGTGTTCTGTTTTGGTATGAGTATACAAATATTTATTGCCTTTGTGCAGGTTTCCTCTGTACCCCTCACCATTCTAACTCACAAACGTGTGGGTACATCTGTAGTCACAGTGAAACTGAAGTTGAACACTAAATCAATAAGAATAATAGGAGTAATACACACTGATAACATGATGTATACAAGCGTTCAAAATTCTCTAGGAGTGAATTGTCTGTGGAAGCTAAAATGCACCAAATTCACTTTTTGTACTGCTATTTTGAAATTTAGGATTTGTGTGTGTGTGTGTAGGGGAGGATAGTTTTGCAGAAGGCAACTATTATCAAGGTGCTGAAATTAATTGGCTGCTTTAATTGAGGTAGATTACTAGCTAATGCTTTCTTGAATACAGTAATTCTCCTATTAAATTATCTTTGAATAATTACCTGAAATTTCTCAGCTGCAGGGACTGATGGCTATTTAATTGCACAGTGATGTTGCTATATAATTACTTAACAAGGTGTCCTTTAATAGTTTAATTCCCCTTTCCCAAGGAAAAAAACAAAAAAACTGTAAGTGTGACTTGTATTTTTTAAGCGCTGTGATTTTATTTTTTTTTACAGGTAACTTTGTATCTGAAACAGTAAAAAGAAAGCTATTTGTTGACTTGTTTTTAAAAGTAAGCCTTTTGATTGTTCAAGAATAGGTTTGGACTCACAACTGGGTTTTGGAAACAAAAATGGTTAGGCATTCATTTAGCTTCATTACATATATTTTGTGGTTTGCTATTTGACTTACAGTGTATTTAGAATGAGACATTATTCAGGTCTGATATGCAAAAAGATAATTACATGTGTGTTATTTTGTGGACTGGGAGCTGTCTGGGTGATGAGACCTCTTGTGCTGGAGCAAGGCAGATTCACCAGGAATTTTAAACCTGTATTTGTTCCTCCTGGGCAAAGAAGGAGGCAGGGGGGGAGATTGTTTGCTTTCTGTGGGTTTCTATCAGCTGGAAAGAGCAAGCAGTGAAAACAGCTGTTTCATGAAGATGGTGAAACAAAAGGTTGGACTGTTCAGAGATCAAAAGAAAAAAATTACTCAGGATCACACCACAGGGTATCAGCTTCCTTGCAAGTTCAAGGATAGACTGTTTTTTGCTGACAAGAAATGCTCTCAGCTGAACAATACAAAACTTAACAGCTGTAAGGAGGTTGTTGATAAGTCAGAACAACGCTGGAACTGTGAAGCTGGATAGAGCATTCTGGAAAATTGAAGAGAGGAATTGTAGGATCATTTTACCTCTTAAGTTACATAAATATTTTAATCTATATCTGCTGAACATACACCTTACCCAAAACATTATATTCTGACCTTTGAATAGAATCACAGAATAGTTAGGATTGGAAGGGATGTGATCCTTCTAAAATGTGAGGGCTTTTAAATTTCCTTTTTAAAACAGAATTATAGGCATACAGGGCTTACTGATCAGTTTGAGTTTCACACTGCTTCCATGCTGTTCCACAGAAGGTGTGATCTATGAGCATCTCCACCTGCGAGCCTGGCTCTGTTCTCCAGAGGCTTGGGACTTTAATCTCTAACATGCCAAGTTCTATCCTGAATAGCTTGAACATATATGGCAGTCTTTTACAATGAGCCTGGTGCAGAGCACGGACAAAATCAAAATGTATGTCACTAACACACATTTCTGAACCTCTTTGAGGAAGAGTTCCAAACCCCCTATTTGTCTATGCCCCTTTAAAACCAGAAGGGAATGATCAATCCAGTATTATAGAAATCATTCTGTCCACAGGGATATTTTTTAGACAAATCTCCAAAGGATAAAGCAGAAGAATGGCTGTACTGGATCAGAGCAAAGACACACATAGCTCAAGCTGTCAGGAATGAAGGCATCAGTACTACATGTTGTTATTTCATGAACATACAGTCCTTGATTCATACCATCTTCACTTTTATCAGAGTGGAATAAGAAAGGATTTTTTTTTAATGTCCATTGATCTTGAAAGCCTGATGAGAGATATTCATTGCCCGATATTCAGAGGGGTTCAACTTCACAAGATGGCCAGAAAATCAGGCATTAAATTTAGATTTTTAATTAGGATAAACTGTAGAGCTGTTGACTGAATGGGATTTTTGTCAATTTGCATAAAGAAGGCTGAAAATTGCCTGACACTTGTATTATTTTATTTGATGTTTCAGTCAAGGATTGGCAAACCAAAAAAAAAGAAAAAAAAAAATGGCTTAGTCCTTGTCTTTTGCCTGAGCAAAATCCACCCCTTTTCTTCTTCTAGTTTCTTAGGAGCTGACATCAAGAAGACAGTTTTTCTCCTTGGATATGAGGATGCTTGGGCCATATATCATTTGATCTAAGAAACAAACAAAAACACTGTAATCTTTGCAGAGTGCCTCTAGTAATTTCCATCTGAGAAGAATGGTCCAGGCTGCATCTGGGAGTGGAAAACTTCACAGAGGCATTGAATATGAGCAAAGTTCTTGGCCACTGTCCTCTTACAAATATCACCGGTCCTCTTTCATGCAGAATACTCATCCCAGACTGCTCATTTTTTTCATTAAATGTTTGCAATTATAAGGGAATTTTAAATATTGGATGTTTGTACTTTACTGTATCCAGAGACCAGAAATTATGACTGGAGCTCAGCTGTGCTAGGTCCTGTCCAGGGTGTAATTTTTTTTTTTTTTTTTAATTACAATCCCAGGGGAAAACACTCCCATCCCTGGGAAAATACTCCCATCCCTGAGCCTGCTGGGGGTAGGTGGTGTGAAGGATACATGGGGTGATATGTAACAGGAAGAGTAAGGGACATTTAAGTCATCTTTCCAGGACATTTCCAAGTCTCCCAGAAGTTTGTAAGGCTATTCTGTTTCTTTTGCTTTATTCTTTGGGGTTTTTTTCTGTTTTTATTCTTCTTTGCTTTGACCTCTGCTTGTTCTTCATCTCTTTCTCCCCCCATGCAAACCCTCCCTTTTCATTCCTGACTCTCTACTTTACTCCTCCCCTCACTCATTCTCTTCAGCATTGCAGCAATGGTAGTCAAAAGAAGAAAGGCACAGAATTATCTGTTACTAAATGGGTGGTGCTGATGGAAAATTAGGGAGGAGGAAAAGAGGAATTAATTATCCATAATGTAAGGGTTAAGAAATAAGATTTTCCCAACTAACACTAATATCTGAAGAAATCCTAAATTTGTGGGAAACGTTCCTTCTTCCTTCATCAGAAGGCTCAGTAGCTGTGCTTTTAGAAAAGCAAAGAGAGGGTCAAACCTTATGTTTTATCCCTGCTTTCTGTAAGTAACCTGCAAAGAGATTTTTTTTTCCTGAGGTTGCAGAGCATCTGCTGCTCCAATTTCTCTGCTTCTTAGGAAGGATGAGGTGTAACTGTAATCTGTTGCTTTGAGATCCTTCCATGAAAGACATGAAAAATGTACAAGGCGTTATTGCTAGAAGGCAGTGTATGTAGCCAGTCAGTAACTAGAAGATCCCCCATTAATTTTGGTTTTGTTTATTTTTAAAAAGGTATGAGGGCTCATATAGAGAATATACCAAGTCAACTGGGTGAGTCAGCACAGGCAGCACACTGTGAGTTTGGCTTTTTTACAAAGAAAAATATTCACACTCCAACTCAGTTTTTCACAATATTACCTGCAATTATAAATGCAGAGAAGTGCTACTAACAGCTTCTTAGGTTTTTATTGGAAATGTGACCTCATGTGCACCTAGTGGAGGAGCAGACAGTTAAGCTACTCTCTGTGTGTGTCTATTTACCCTAAAAAATATAATAAAAAATAGACTCTACATGATAATGCTTTCAGTGTCATGCTTGAGCAAAAGCTAATAATGTATATTTACACTACAGAGCATCTGCCCACAGATTTCTCTTATGAAAATTTCACAGCAGTGACAACCAAAAGCACTTCCCCTTGTACGTAAATTTTTCAAATCTCTCTGCATTGGCCTGAAGCCTTGCTGACCACTCAATAGTACAAATAACATTTTTGAAAACCAATTCTTTTCTTTGGAGTGGAAGCACATCAAACATCGTGTCAGTATATATAAGCAGACATTTCTGTGGGCATTTTGGCTTTATATTTATAAATTAGGCAGAATACTGATAATGTCCAAATAACCTACTATAAAATACAAAAGGCAAATCCAATTGCAGAGTTATTTTACTTGAAGGGACATGCAAGATGATAAACAGATGGTTAGACCTTCTCTAACCCTATGCAGTGCTTGGGACTGGAGAGTGATTTTCTGAAATTTGAGAGGGGAATTACATGACATGAAGTTGGTGTGAGTGGCATAACATTGAACCACTTTGGATTATTTCATATACAAAAGTAACTAGAGGAAAGGATTGTGGTCTTCCTTCTGGTGTCTTGCTGCTACAAATTTGAGATTTGTTCAAGTACAGAATAAAACAGCAGTGTTTGGTGTGTTTTTTAGGACTGTGGATAATGAATTATCCTGAGGCTGCTCTGTACCAAGGGGTACCAGGGAGGGAAGGAATTGAACTGCTCTCTGGCACTGCCAGCAACGGGAATTGCAAACAGAGACCATACAGCTCTGCCCACAAATGCCTGTGACAAGAGCAGTTGGGTGAATCAGGGAATCCAGGCCTCAGTTTCCTCAGCGTTCTGTCAGGAATGGGTGTGATTTTGGTTTGGAATTGCATCCCCAATGGATGGGTTGAAGAAAGAATAGTACTTTTGGATTTTTGTTTGTTTTGGTTGTTTTTCATAATTCATCTTTCTCTATGCCTCAGAAGTGAGCAGAGGAAAGAAGTAATTTTTCATTTAGCGGTTGTAGCAAAAGTTGCATGTCAATGTGGATATTTAATGCTTTGTCAGAAGTACATGTAGCCATACTGTTGGGTATGTTTGCGTTTTTTAATATAAAATTTTCAAAAGGTGGAAAACGCAAATATATTGATAAACTGTGCATTTAAAACATTTAGTACATTTTAATTTTTTTTTAGTAGATCACTTTTTCTGTTGGCTGAAGTAGGAAGGTGACACTGAGTGTTCAAAGTTTTGCCTTTTTTTTTTGTAATTTTTTGATTTACCTTTAGAGGATGGGGTGAGGTGAGTCCTATGGGAAGGATGGGGGGGGGGGCAGCAATTTCCCTTGTGAGCTACAGGCTCAAGGAACAGGAGATCCCAGAGATTGCAGGAGGGGATAGCAGAGATCCCCATTGCAGAACTAAAATCCTGCAGCTCACCCAGAGGCAGTCAGGTGCAGGGGAGGAGTAGCAGCATTCAGTGACGCCTTCAAGGCAACAGGAGAAAGAATTTACAGGGATCTGGGGAAGGTTACTTGTAAATCCAAGTCCCTGAGTCTGTGGGAATTGGGCATGGAGGCAAGGACCTGCCTGGAATGGCACATTATTAGGGCTTTATGTGACTCATCTTTATTTCAGTTCTGTCCGGTATTGCCGGTATTAAAAGAAACATTACAACATGAAGAAAATAAAAAGACTGATCTGAGATGAGTCAAGAATTGCCCAGATAAAGCCATATAAGCATGGACATAGCTTTGTATCAGCAGAATGTGGTGCTAAGTTTGTGTATGTGAAGTGTGCCTTTCCATTCTTCATATAGTTCATTCTCTTTAACCTCATGACTTATTTTCATTCTTATTAAATGCTTTTTTGATAAATTATTTCTGTTTCTATTCTGTGATTAAAGTATGCATCAAGCAACTGAAGATAAACACTAAAGTTCTCAGATGTCAATTTTGCAGCAAAGATTTCCACCTTTTCATGTCTCAGTATGTGAGAGGTCTCATGGATGGTGTGGCAGGTGCCCTTGGGTGTCTGTGTCTGTGACAGGGGTGTCACCAGTGGTGCTCTGCTCATGCACAGTGCTGCAAGCTCACCTCTGCTGTGTGGGAGCATCCAGGGACCTGCACTCCTGGGAAGCTTCTTGGAGAAAAGGGCTCTGCTGGATCTCTCCTGCCACCCCTCAGAGCTTTCAGCTGCCCGGGCATCCCCACAGCAGGATGCTGGTTAATGGGAGCAACTCCAGCATCTGGGATGCTGAAGCAGGAGATGATCCTTACCCCAGTCTATGAAAAAAGGTAAAAACACCATTTGCAAGACAGAGTGGGACAAATCAATCAGTTGAGCCCGTGAGACTCAGCAGGTCTGAGAGGGTTTCTCTCCAGAGAATGTGTTCATGTCTGTTTTTTATCTAACACAAAAACAGGGAAAGATACTGAGACATGAGGCCACGGGGTGAAGGAGAAATTTTTCTGTTTAACATAAAATATTAAAAGTATCATTATTAATAAAATTTAAAATGCCTTACCCTGAAGCAAGGCAGCTGTATGCCTCCTCATTTCTTATCACTCCATGGATTTTGACCAGCTGAGTTGTATATCCAGTTTCTTTCTATATCTGGTTCCTGGTGATCTTGAATGATCAAGACCTAGGAGACAGATAGTCAATATGCCAAGTATAACATTACAGAATTTATATTTTTGCAAAGGATTCATTAATCAAGCATCTTCAAAAAATTTTGGCAAGGATTTCTATTTTTTGGTACTTTATTTATAAGGATACCGTTTTGGATATGTTTTGAAGTAGGTAGAATTGGTACAGCCTCTCTTTTTGTGTGGAAAGATTGTCTTTTTCTTTCCTGCTTTTAGTGAAGAGCTAGTACTTGTTTCTCTGGCACTTCTCGGGATGATGGGAAGCCAAATTTTGGACATCAGAAAGGTTCAAAATGAAACATCTTCTAATACTATCCCTGCGGAGACAGGGTATTCAGACATTGTAGCAATTACATCTAATGTCAAATTTGAAGGTCTGCACATATTCTTTACTGCTAAAATCAATGTTAGCAGGATTGCCCTACCTTTACATCAGGACTTTAGGACTAGGATAAATCTTGGAATAAATTAGAGTTGCAAATTATATTATTTGGATCAAACATCCTTGGTTGAACTCAAATACTTTGGATAACATGAGTTGAGCTAGATCTTCTTTAATTAAAATAAAAACCAGTTTTATACATCTTTAGTCTTCAAATAGACTTAAGACATAAATGTAAGAATAGTTTTCTTTAATTATAGTAAAATCAGTTTTGCTAGATTTGTATAAAAACTTGTCTCATCAATATTGTGTATCTGGAATAATGTAGAAGTTAGCTTGCCATGATTTTGGCTTATGGTTACATCATTCACAGAGGAATAGGATCTGTAGGTCCTGAAGGTCTATAAACTTACAGCAATAATTAGATGTGACAATTTTTTAACTTTGAATAAGATTTTCAGCACATGGGGTAGTTAAGTATTTATGTACAGTGAGTATGGGCTCAACTGCTCGTGTAGTTTCCATGAATAGCAGGTTGCACTCATAAGTACATCATTAATTAGCTGTTTGTGCTATTAATAAACTGCCATGGAAGTACAGCTCCATGTTTGCTTTTTTACAAGCTTCTCTGAGAAATTTTTTGTGCTTGTAAAATGGATGGACTGAAAAAGAATAAACAAAAATATAAATGTGATGAAGACAGTCATCTTCATAAGCCAGTAGGCGCTGGTCCAAGAGTCATTTTTATTCAGCTTCATGCTGACCTGTCAATCCAGACAATGCTCTCGTTTGCAGCTTTAGCTCAGGTGTTTGAACCTCAGCAGTGGTTTTCTGTACAACTCTACATCACCAACTTGGCCACACAGCTCTTGGTTTTCAAATGTGAAGGAGACCAGAGCCCAAGAGATGAGGTCAATGCAAGTTTCTTCCCTGCCCTCACTGGGCTTTGGCTCAGGCTCACAAACCCTGCAAAGGGGCAGGTTATTTGCACAACAGTTGTAGAGGCTCTTCCCTATGAATGAATAAACCATTTAGAATTGTATTTTGTAAAGTGCACAGTCGCCATAAATGGGATGAGAATTTTTTTTCCCCCTGAATTGAGCTCTTTGTACTGAAATGTGTAGTTAGCACAAATATTCATCCTCCTCTGCCGTATAAGCTGAAAGGGCCCAGAGAAAGCTTGAAAAGTGCAAGTCACACTGACATTTCACTCATCAGTCGTTTGCCCTGATATTGTAACATCGCTGCTCCTCGGCAAAGGCAAAGTGGGGAACACAATCCAGCTAACAGGGGAAAAGTTTAACTCTTCATGAGTGGTAAAACTCAAGGCTGAAACAGTCATGTTATATTAATTAAATTCCCCGTTTCATTTTATAATTGTGAGGCTCAGGAGCAGAAACCTCATGCAGTTCTGAAGCAAATGAGATGTGTGTAGACTGCTTATTTGTTGAAAACCTACAGTGAGTGCTACAGTACTTAGAAGGGAACTGTAATTGCTCTAAGCTTTTCCTCTTGTGGGGTGTGTAGTACTCTGATCTTCATAATCCTGGGTATTGAGAAACTGAATAACAGTCGTCTTGTGCAAAGTGAAAAACATCAATTGCATCTCTCCTCCCTGGCTCTTCCCTGGCAGTATTGCCTTGAAAAGCAGTTTTCCTCCAGAAGCACTGACATATTTGTGTCCTTAAAAATTAAGATGTTACATTAGTCCTCCAGATTCTGAAAGCAAATCACCATCAATACTCTTTGTTTGAATATTTTATATGGATATAACAAATAAAAGGATGCATAGAAGAATGAGGTTTGAATATTAGATAAAAATATGTACTTTTCATATGTGAAATTTGTGGTGGAATGCTGCTTTGATCAGAACAGCTTCAGCATTGAGGTAGCTATAATAATAATCATCTCCATGAAAATATGCATATTCCTTATAAGTCATAAGTCTATTTTTCTAGCCAGGATTTCACTACATATTTTATTTTAATGTCTCTCCATTGGTATTTTCCTTCAGAATCACATTAGAAATAACTAACAGACAAATCACTCATACACATGCTTCAGAATACCAGAAACAAACAAATAAAGCCCCCCAAGTAATTGTCAGCCCATGTCAGCAATTCAGTTATTAGGATCACATAAACCCATATCTTATATATTCCACCCAGAATTGTTTTAAGGTCCTTGTATGCATAGAATTTTGAAATATATTATTTGAATATAAAAGTAGATTATGTATTTCCCCTGTGGCTGGCCAAATGTCTTTCCAACAAAGGGTAAAATAAGAAGGCTATTTTTTTGTGTAAAAGAGTGATCTTTTTAGTCATGCTTGATTGCTTTTTCAGGACTGTCTCCATTTATAATGAGATATTCTTGGACTCATTTGAACCAGAAAGTTTAGTAAAATTGTTACATTTTTTACATAAAATACCTTGAATTATTTAAACTGTCTCAGTATTTTTGAAATATGTGATATATATTGGATTTTTTGCTCCACAGGATGAACATGATGAAAAATGGAAATATATTTAACATATTTACAAGAAATATTTGTTTTAATCTTTCATACTTGTCAGCACTTCACACTAATTTAGTCTTATCTGCTGCTAAGGAGTTACACAGTAAGGGATGCACTTGTTATTCAAATCCCTATTAATGTTTCATGTCATAGTTTGGCAAGAAAGCTGTGACTCTATTGGGCTATGATACAGGAAAGTTTTAATTATCTGTACTCTTCAGAACACTTGGCCTAGGATGTCTGTGCTGAGAACAATGATATGAATTCACTTTCATCAGGGGTTTAAAATTACATTAATAAAATATGTTCTGTGATACTGTTCTTATAGGATCTGATGTACAACGAAATGTGCAGAGCTTGAGGAGAAAATGCATTTTTATTATAGTCACAGTGCTTCGATAAAACTGCAGGTGTGTGATGCTTTAGAAATATTTATTTGCCGGTAAAGATAAATTTCACATTCTCTAAGTTTGTGTTTTATTATTGGAAACTACACAATCATCCTTCCATGCTTAGCTTGGGTCTAATACATGCATTGCTCTATATTTAATCTTTTCAGTATATTTTGTAAAATATTTCATTGTAATGTTAGCAGAGCTTACTTAAGCAGCAGTTCTGTATTTTACAGGCAAAAACATCTCTATCGGTTGTAGATCAAGTAGAAAAACCCTGCAACAATTCCTTTTCAAAGGAACAAGCTGTAGTTCAAAATTTTATTTTACAGTACTTTTAGCTTTAGGCACTATGAGAAGCAGCTCTTTTACTTCTGAACCCACAGCAAAAGCCCTCGTCTCGTCTTTCCTGTAATTGTCCATCCTTTTTATAAGATTTATTTTTGCCTGTGGTGCTGAACTGAAAAAGTCACCCAGCTAAGATGCAGTTACTTCATTTCCAAGTAAAAACAATGGTGTTTTCACATCCGTACTTATTATTATTCCGAGGATGTCCTAATTTGTTACATCCAAGATGACGGTTGGCTTGGCCCGTGAAAGGGGCACGGCGCCAAGCGCCGCAGCTCCGTTAAAGGAGCTCTTTCATGGCAAGTGGTGGGACAGAAAGCAGCCTGCAGTGCGTGTGGGTACGGGCAGGCAGGGAGCCAGCAGAGTCACCCTGCCATCACCCTGTGCTGTGTCGGGCTCTCAAGGAGCCTCAAAACTGTGATTTCGCTAAATGTCGGCGTGGGCAGCCAAATTTTCCAGCCACCGGTGCTCTAAGGAGCAACTGATAAATGTTTTATCCCTGCGGGCTGCGGTTGATGTTGCACAAGGGTTTTGCATGTGCTCAATGCATTATCGTTCTTGGCGTTAAGCTTAGATAATTGTCTACTTATATTGAGCCTGTAATAGCAAAATACAAGTGAAGAGGCATGTTTTACAAAGTAAAACTATGAAATAGGTTTAGCTATATTACTATGGATTTTTTTTGTTCTATCCTACTAAATTTGAATGAGAATGAAGTATGATTCTATACCTTAATGCTGCTCAAACCAGGGTGGTCTCATAATTTTGTTTTACATGCATGACATTGCTTAAGGTCATTAGTTGTAAATCTTAGTATAAAAAGACTGAAAATATATTCAGTACTTTGTAGTTACCGAATACATATTTAAAAGCCTCTATGAAAAGTCGGGACCTACATGGCAGATTTTCAGTAGCTGAATGGTCAATTTAATGATGTAGATTAGCTGTATCTAAACAGTAAATGGAGATAGGCTGTTGCAAGGCTTTGATGAATATCTCTGATGCATATCCCAGTTGATCAATTTTCTAATTTTAGGGATTAGTATTCTGCTTTTCAGTCCTAATATACCCTCTGGATACATTCTATTTGAAATTTAACTTAGATCAGGTATAGCTTTGTTTACTTTTTGTTGTTGTCTAACTCTGTCTAACAAGCACAAATTAAATTTTAATTTGTTTTTTTTTCTTTGCAGTGACTGGGATGTAATGGTCTCATTTTTTCACTCATTTTCTTTCTTAGCATTACCTGACTTCCAACTGATTATTTTAACCACTATTTTATCTTAAAAGATGGCCTTGAGTATTGCTTTAAATGTTTTTAAAAAGTAGCTTGTGTTCACAAATTTTATTCAGCCTAGTTGAATTCAAGCATTAAGTTTAGCAGCTAAAACTAATAGAGAAAAATTACTTGTTTATCAGGTAATTACTGAAATAGCTGTGTATATTATTGTAATAGTTGTGCATAGTATGATCAACTTTTTTATGTACATAAATTCTGTTCATGCAGTATCTACTGAGAACAAATAAGCAGTCTTTTTGTGCAAATATGAAGAAATATTTAAATAATTTATTTACAGAAAATCTGATTTTGTTTTTATTGCTCATGTTCCTGAAGCCAAAGTAGTTCTTGTGAAAGTGTGAATTGCTCTTTTTTTAATGCTTTCAACAAAAAGGCTACTAGTGTCAATCAATTTGATAAAATACTCTCTTAAATACATGCAAATCCAAACAGGTTATGACTACTAATTTTGTCTTTACAAATGCTGGATCTTTAACATACAGACTAATTAAATATTTGTAATAAAACAGTTAACTCCAGTGGGTTATTGCTATGGTTTGCAAAACTGCACTGAAGTGCTTTCTTTTCATTTCATTGATGGTGGAACAAACATTTCTTTAATAAGGATACAGCACATTCTAATTTTGTAGCAGAAGCTTAGATAAGGATCAGGCCCCTCTGAATCACTGCTTTGACCTGTGACATGGAAAGTGCTGAAGCTCTTTGGCAAAAGAAGAGTTCGTCATTCATTATTATGCACAGGACTTTCCAGTTCTAAAGGGGCTCTGTGCTTTCCCTCACATAGACTTTGTTTGTTGGAAATGAGAACTGTATTTTGGCAGTAAAGGACAAGAACTGAAGCAACTCTGCAGGCAGACTCATTATGACATAATCCTTCATTAATCCTTATTCTCTATTAATAGATCATGACAGAAGTTTTGCTTTGGGTGACCATCTTCACCAATGAGCTTTGAGAGAGCAGTAATAGACAAAGACCCAAGCTCTTCTTTTTAGGCTATCATTTTATTTGCAGCCTTAAGGAAGCATGGATGTGTTATCTTGGGGAAGTTAGTGTGCTAAGTGATCTATTTTCTTCAAGTGCAACCTGACTTTGTATCTGAAAAATGTGACTCATCTATTGGAAAATGGACTACTTATGTTACCTGGAAGATAAATACACTGAAAAATTAGGTGTTGATTGCAGACTTGCTGCAGGAAAAATATAGGGATGCAAGACCCCCATAGAGTGGAAGTGGCAGTTAAAAGGCAAAGGACTGAAGAATGAGATTTTAAGTGGCATATGAAATGAATGTGACAAAATTGGCCAAGAGAAGATAATTTGAGAGCTTTTTGTTTCAGAGAACCTTCGGGGAAAAAACCCCACATAACTGTGGAGTGTTTGGGAACGTATTTTTGTAAGAGTTACAAAAGCTACTGGTTCACTTCTTTTAAGAAAAAAGTATATAAATCAAGAATAATGAGGTTAATATTTCCCTGCTGTAGAAACATCAGTAGTCCTTGGCCACTCTCTGTCATAGACAGGCAGAGGAACAAAAAGTGCTGTCAGTAAATTAAAAGTTTTTGGAGGACTGTTGACCATTGACTAAGTTGTCCCTGGTTCTTGTTCAAGCTGGATTTACTTGCACTGGATCTTGACTGTGCTGTGGTGCACAGAACTTTCTGCTGAGTGCTCCTGTGGGAACTGATGCTGATGACGACAGAGCAGGCTTGTGGGTTTTGTTATAAAAATTAGGCTTTGTAACATCTATTAATATTGTCACATATAATTTGAATATAAGCCAAAATGTCACCTCTAAAGCAACTGTCTGTATTCTACAAAAGCATTTGATCATTTAAACTGCAGTCCACTTAAACTGTAATGTAATATTTAAGCTGTTGAAGAGGGTAAACAAGACTACCTCCATTACCTTCTGTGAAACTATGCTGGTTTACATCCACTGTGGAGAAGATCACTGATTTTATTACTTCCTAAGATTTAGTGCCTCTTTGTTGTGATATGTGCTGTAATGTCAGTCTGACTGGGAAAAATGGTATAGAAAATCCAAGTATTTGACAGACTGAGTGAAAAAGATTTGTATTTGTATTGGATCTTTGAGGCACGTCCAAGGTCCAATGTCTAGAAACATAGGTGAGAAAAGATGTGCATCTGAAAAGATAATAATTACTAAGATGAAATGTTGTTAACTTCTAGCAGAATATTTTATACCTGAAAAATCTCAATATATATTTTTGTCTAGTTTCTCAGCATCCTCTCCATTCCATTCAGAAAGCTATGAAATATGAATAGATTGTTATATTTTTCCATAGGGAAGGTACCATACCATTCGTATAGAGGAGATAATGCAAAGGGGTTTACAATTAATAATTTTTATTTCCTCTTAGTGTAATACTTCACACAAACCAAAGCCCTACAGTTGCTACATACTGTAAGAAACTGTCAGCAAGTGTGTTTTTTCCCTCTGCAAGTACCATTTATCACTTCAACTTTTCTGCTGAGAATTTTGAATCTGATTTAGACATAATGTGGCCATCCAGACACAGGGTTAGAGACAGAATGCAAAAACATAATTCAGAACTTTTAAACTATTTATGTGTATTCTTGTTTTGCACTTCTTTGGGAGAATGCACAAAAAAAATGACTTCCAAGTGTAGTTTTACTCCTCTTGCTACTCTACACGTACACAGATAAAATATTGATAACTTTGACAGTAGGTGTGGCTGCATAAATGCAGTTGAGTGTTCAGGTCTTGAGTAAAGCTCAGTGCTTCAGCACATTTGGATTTAATTGTTGCTTTCTGAAGAAGAGATTTCTGATAGTAAGCAGCCCTTTAATCCGGCAGAAATAAAACATAACGGGATCCAGTGGAGGGATGCTGACATATCAAATTCAGTCTGGAAATGAGATACCAGTTTTTAACATAAGGAGTAATTACCCATCAGAGTGACTTAACTAGTAACAGGCTGGACCATGTCCCATACTCAACTCTAAAACCAAAATATCTTGTATTCAAATAAATTCTATGTCTTGAATGTAAATAACTGGTTGAAAGAAATATGTGAATTTTCCCTCTAGTCTGTTATATGTGGCTTTAAAATCAATTATTATATTTTTCTGAAGTTCAATTGTCATTCATTATTTACTATTATACTACTTGACATGACTGTGATCACTGAAGGCTGTGTTAAACCAAGAGAAACAGAATTGCATTGTATTTTCAGCTGTTCAGAACTGGTGGCACTGTGCTGGCTTGTGGCACTTCTGTTATCTTGCAAGAACCTGAACAGCTCTTAGTGTCTGTAATAGTAATTCTGTATTGTCTTTTGCACTTGATATCCTTCTTTTTCACAAAAATAATGTTCCTGGAAAAAGTTATTCTCATTTTTCCCCATCTGCTTATTAGTCTCAGAAAATAAGTGGGATCAACACATCCAATGAGCCATTTTCTCTTATCTTTGTGTTCAACATTTCTTTGGGCACCATGGCTGGATATTATAGGATGTTAAATAGGCATTGATGTAACAGGGCTTTAAATTTTTATTTTTCTTAAAGTTAGAAGTTTTGCAGCAAATGAGGTGGTGGGCATGATGGCTTGCAGACTGAATGGTATCATGCTGTTTTGAGAAAAGCAGTATAAAGGATTTTATTCAGCAAGTGGTGAAGCAGTTGTTCTGTGCTGCTTGTCACTGAAAAAAAAAAAAATAAGAAATCATAAACTAGATTCTTAGAAAGTATAGAAAGTTTCCTAGCAGAAGAAGGTTAGAAAGAAAGAGGACCTTTCCAGCAGTTAGGATGAAAATCAGTGAAATAGTTTACCTAGAGATTTATCAAGTCACCATTACAAGCTGCTTCACGTGGTGAACATCAGTCAGGGGGGACCTACTCACACATGGTCCTGCTTTTGTCAAGAGACCTGAGGTTAGCAGTAGGAGGGTGAAGAATATGTGAAGACCAGACCAGCATTTAAGATTTCTGGCAGCCATTCTCTCTTTGAACAAGACAATGACTTCTTCAGATGCTCCATAATATCCAAAGGAGTCCATGATCTTCTGTGGACTCTCTGTATAAATCAGAGAGGCAGCATGAGCCATAGGGGACCTTCTCTATTCTGCTCCCAGGGAAAGTGACCTTGATGATAGAGAAAAAACAGTTATGGACACACTTGTAGGACTTGTAATTAGCCAAATGAAGTTGGCCACCACCTTAAATGAGATGAGAAGTGCCAAAATCACTTGCATCTGCCTGATCCTGGTCTTTCTAGCAGTAAATATAAAAGATAAGCAAACCTGGCAGAGTGAAAGGTAAAAGAAAAAAGCCTGTAAAGTTTATATTGTTCAAAAAGCTCATAGTTTGGGATGACCAGTTATCAATTCTGTGGGAAGGTCATCACCCTCACAGACAAGGTACCACCTAAAGTCATGGGGAATTTGCTTTCACAGCCCCAGCCCAGTTTGCAGGGCACTCCTGGAAGCAACTGATTTTCTCTGCCTGACACATCAGCAGCTGTGGCCACAGAGTTCTTGTTTCACCTGCAAACATTCACATTTTCCCAGGGAATGGAAAATGGCCCTCTGGAGGGGTCTATACTTCTGAGTATTGGAGTGAGAGGGTTGAGTTTTCATCTCAGTCAAGAAAAAGGGGCTTTCCCCAAATTCTGGAGAGAACAGAGCATAGGCACAGAGCTTGGATTTAATAAATACAGTTTGTTCCTCCAGAAGCTATTCACAATGGAAGAGATGATCACCAAAAATACCACCTGGACTTCAAAGTATCTTTTTCTGCCTCATAGAAGGCAGATATTGTAGAAGTTCAACCTGATGCAGGAATTCAGAATTGCTACTAGTTCCTATAGATATTCATAACAGAATGGTGTATTTTGTGAAAAAGTGTAAAAATACATCTATACATGGCCTTCTGCCTTTTATTTTCTTTCTGTACCTGTAATCTATCATGAAGGGTGCCTCATAGCTCGCCAGGGAAGCTCAATGCTGAAGTATTCAGAAAAAGAAATGATTATCATGAAATTCATGATAACATTTTGGAAGCAATGGGTGATTTGTAGGTCCCATATATCTTAGGAGATCTGATACAGAATATCAGATACCAGTTTTCATTCCAGAGTACCTGTGGCCTCATCCTTCAGAAGAGTTATTTAAGTTATTTAAGGACACTGTAAGTGGGAAACCATCACATAATGGACTTTTAGATTACAGTGACTGGAGAACTTCTGCAACTCAAACTGAAAATAAAAGTCTGAGGGGTCTTTTAAAATTATCTTTCTATGTGTATTTTTTATGTCAGCTAACAGCTGGAAAATGCCTGTTTAGCCACTTCTTGGTCTGTCTGCATTTCCTGATTCCTTGAAAAGCCAGAGAAATACTTGTCATGTCTTATTTTGGATTCTTTGTGCCTAAGGCAGTTTTGGTTCCCAGTAGAGCCATGTGTTTCAGGCAGTCATTCTGAATTGCTGGGGTTATTTTATTCTGAGGTATTAGACACTGTCTCTAAACTCTGGTTTTAATAATATGTTCAATTAAAAAATCAAGTGGATTAGCTGTTGCTTTGGGATCCTCATACACAATATGTGCATTCGATAGATCAGTGAACTGCGAAAAAGAAGTTTTTTATTCTGCAATAACTGAAGTGTTTCAAGGTGTAGTGCACACATAATTCCATAGCCTGTTCTTTTGGTTCTGGTTTGGGGGTTTTAATTTGGTTTGGTTTTCTTTTAGTTTGTCATATCCATAACTTTATGATTGAAGGAAAACTCAGGCATGACAGATCTATTCTACATTTTCTATGCCATTAAACAAGATCTGTGTACTGACAGTGTTTGCTCTCACAATATTACCAGGCAGTGACCTCTGCCCAGAGCTCAGGAACATGACAGTGTATGTATATGAACTACAGAGCTCAGACTAGTTACTGTAAATAGCTTCTCTCCAACTTCACAGGATGGGATTTCTGAGCCTCTTCTTCTGATTGTGTTTCTGTGCACTCCTCTTTTGTCAGCTGTAGATGGCAGATCCTTGTTGTATGTATCAAAGCAGTTTCCTACACAATGCCAGCCAGGACCCAGCACTCTCATGTACTAGGCTCCTTATAAAAATGCACTGGGAGATGTGGCAGTCAGGGCTGTAAATTACCATATAAAGCATCACTTTCCAAGTGTGAGTCTTCTACAGTGTCCTCACTTTTTGGCTTGGCTTTTCTGCCTGTAGCAACATATAGAATTATAACTGTGATTGGACAGCTGATAAGTGAGCTAGTAGTTAATAGTCTGATGGCAGAAAGTGGAGGTGTGATATGTAGGAAGAGGTCTTTTATTTGTTGCTAAAAGGAGTGATTCTGACTCATTTTAGGCTCAGGAATAGTGTGGGTGAGCCAACACACAGCATATGGTGAATCTAGGTATCTGAAGGAAAATGAATGGAAATTGTCATTTTTTGTGACAGGAGAATGTGTTTGGTATGGTGCCAAGTAAAAACAAATATGTGCAGTTTTTTTCAAAAGATGTGCAGATAACAGAAACTTCTCATGTCCCTGGGATGAATTTCAGATTCTGAAAGGAAACCAGAAAAAAGAAAAGAATAAAACTATATGGAAAACATGTGATCCCAGGTCTTGTGCATGGATTTAATTAAGACCTCTACCTTCCAGTGCCTTTGCCAAACAGTTTTGTAAACCTTAGGCAAAATATGTTGGCTACTTCACATTTGGAGACACAGGCGTTAATTTCCACGGTACAGAGGCAATCCTTTTGTTCAGAACTATGTTACTTCAAACGAGTATTTCATTAGGGTGAATATTTATGTAAATTTTGGATATGCTCTGTGTACTGGAAAAACTCTTCCCGAAAATGTGTTGCATCAGTAATGAGTTGTTGGTTTTTTTCCCACTGCCTTGTACCGTTCTTAGAGATGTAAAGCAACACATCTTACGTTTCCTCCCCTTTCTGCACGCAGAATAGAAATTACAGCGACAGCTTAGCTTGTTTTGCCCATGGATCAATGCCAGAAAGCAGTTTTGAAGGTGTTTTAAAATGAAGACATCTGGCAGCTGGCGTACTTACAATTCATTTGCCAAAGACAAGTTGCATGCCGTTGGAATTTTCAATTGAAGGTCACGCACCAGGTAAAAATCAGTCAGGTGGAGCTCATGTGTGTTGAACCCACACACTTGAAGAATTGTTGGCCCAGGGATCTGTGGGTGGGCTAAACTGTGAAGGATGTTTGTCTAATTTTTCCTCTTTAAAATGTTAAACCCAGAG
>WEIU01023077.1:1124031-1146543 GCA_013389925.1 Aegithalos caudatus | reverse complement strand
CATTATAAACTTTCTCTTCATCAGTATGGTTACTTATTTAGATACTAATATTTCTAAATTGGGGGGTCTGCACCCACAATGGCTTTACATATGTTTACATGGAAAATATATGTCCTGTCTCTGTGATGTGGGGAAATGCTATTCAGTATTACTGCTGCAAGAATAAAAACTTGAGGCCTGAATTCTTCTCTCACCTAAGCATGGTTTATGTAAAAGAAGCTTCTTTTGTGTTAATAGGCTTCTTTTGTGTTAATAGATATAGACACTTTTATTACTTGGGTATACATAGAAAGGGGGAAATCAGGTCTAAGACTTGTGTATGTTGCAATATTTGAAAGTTCAACTGTAGCAGATTTTTCTGTGTTTTGCTAGACGAAAGGTTTAATGTGACATTTTAGAATGTTTTGCAATCAGAACTTGGTTAGATATAGAAAAACCTACAAGTGACCTAATTCTCTGTGAAAACATTTTGAATATTGGGTTTTCTAAAGTATAAGCATAAGAAAAACAATCTTCCCTACTGTTTCTGAGAGGGGAAGTTCAGGAATTAATTGAGCAGCGTTATTCATCTGGTAAGGCCAGTACTTGTCCTTGTCAAGCAATGTAGAGCATAGGATGTTTCTTCTGCTCTATAAGTACATAAAAACACACTTTCATCATATTTTACCCAGAGCTTTTAGGCAGAAGGTCCAGAGGTCCCAACTATTCCCTACAGAACTCTCTGCTGAAGCCCAGCTCTTAACTCCCATGCTGACTGGAAAGTTAACCTTGCTGTTTAGACTATGACTGCCCAGGGAGTGGGAGAAATAAAGGATCCCTGATACTGGTATTCAGCTCAGGCCTGTGAATTTATCTATAGGCAATTGTTTGTAACTGATTGCACTGCAATTTGGACTCATGGCTAAGATACTGAAGGACACAAATCCCACTAGACTGCTATTTATGGGGAAAAAATGTAGAGCTAAATACATCTCTTGAAGCGATTTTTTTTTTTCCCCAATGGAGAGTAAAAAAATACAGGGGAAAAAAGAAATACTTATTTAAATCTATCTTCTTACTGGGAAAAGTTCAAGCTGTACCCCTTCTCTTCCATTAAATGGTAAGCTCCCTCTCTGGTGCTCAGGTTTTGGACAGCTGGACTTTACAACAATCCCTACCAGTTCTCCTGTCTTGTCATTGTTCAGTTTGCAGGTCAAAGGTAGTATGATGTGGCTGAAGCCTTAAGCACTACTGTAAAATAAGTCACTGAGAATTGCTAGTACAAATGACTTTGAGCTAAAGACTTTGGTGTTGGATTTAGGTGTTCAAAAAAATTGAAACTTTTTCACTTCATATGGAGAGGTGAGATTTAAATTGTGTAAAGGTAACATAGTGTAAAATACTGGATGATTTTTTTGCTTCCTGTAAGAGGGAATGCGGAGTCTAAAGATGAAATATGAAACTGCTTTGAGATGAGGATCTAGAGAAAATGCTGATGATTTGTCACAACTGTTCATCATTGTACTAAACCTGTTTTGTTTTCCTGCTCAAATTCCTGACAGATAATGGCAATCTGACATTCTTACTGTTTTCATTTTACTGCAAAAAAGATCTACAGAGAAGGGGCTGAAACCAAGTAGTGTTATTACATTGCAAGGCTCTTAGTCTCTTAAGATTGATTTCTTGAGTAACATAAGCTGTTTCTACTGCAGTCATGTGAATATTTTGAAGTTGCTCTTGCTTAATGTGAAATTCCATTACTGGTTGAAAGGCTCCCATAGTTATCCTGCTTAACTGTCTCCCAGCACATGAAACTGTGTACTTTGCCCCTGCAGATGAGCCCAGGGCAATTATAAATATTTTGAGGGACATCTTCAAAACAATGCACCTAAGAGTGTTTTGATTTATAATCAAAGATTTTGTTGCTTTCCCTTAGACTGTCAGGTGACTGTGGGAAAGAAAACTGTCTTCTTAATTTCTGTGTCCAGTATAATCCTTGCTAGCCTTATGCCCCAGTGTGGCAAGAGGCCTTTTGCACTCTTAGATTGACTGCTGAAGGGTTTTGTGTTTTATCTTGGAACCTGAGCCCCTGGCAGCAGGGTACAACTGAGGTCTCAGGGAAATTTACAGATTTTACAATAGTCCTCTGAAGGCTTCCAGCAGTAGCTGCTTGAGCCTGGCATTGATTTTGTTTAGCAGCAGACTTGGTTCACTCTGTGACCATGCCCCAGGTCTGGTTTGGTTGTGCTTTTTTCCTCTTTGTCATGGAAGCAGATTGCCTAAGACACTCCATGAGATTTATTCTGCTGACAAATAATCAGTATGAAAACTTGATCCTGAGGGTGCCATTGGATCCAAAGTTAAATCTCCCAGAGGATCTTGAAAAGCTCAGTGTAGTGGAGATTCTGCTTCAAGTGCTATATCCATAAGGAATGTTATCATTCATAATTTCTGAAGCTTTGGGGATGAGGGTTCTGCCCTCATGTCTGTGTTCTAATTATGCTGAAATGTTAAATATTAATTCAGTGTTTTTATTGAAGTCTTTCCTTGACATAATGATGCATTTGGTTTAGTTATTGTTTCTGTTAATTCTAATGCCCCCTGCTGCTGAGGAAATGGCATGTGCTCTATAAATGGAATTATAAATCTGTTAAAGGATACAAATTGGAGTGCTTTAAGAGTACAAGTGGGTATTTGGGAAGCAAGAAGTGATGCAATAACATCTTCTGGGCAAAATAGATCCAAACACATAGTGAAAATATAGTAAGGGATAACTACAACACAACTGCTGCTGGAATGTGTATAAATATCTGAGTGTGTGTTTACGTATGAACCACTTTTTCCATGTTTCTGGTAGAAGGAAAGGAGTGGGATTAGTAAATTTTAGAAAAAAGTAAAGAACTGTCACTGGGAAAGGTGGTGAAAAATGAAAACTGCTGAACATTCAGAGACTTTTCCTATTTTTCTTTTTTTTTTTGTTTATTTGCTTTGTCTAAATGCCCTTTTCTTTTTTTGTGCTTTTTTTTCTGTGTGTTTTTCATTGTTGTGTTTTGTTTGGTCTTGTTTTTTTTTTAGGATTTGTTTTATTTTTTGTGTGTGTATGGGTTTTTTTCTCCTTTCTTTGAGACAAAATACATTCAGTTTTGGTAAAGATATGCTATTTTAACAGGGGAAAAAAGCTGCAGTTACTGACTTGATGAGTGACACAAGTTTTTATGCACAGAATTTTTTTGTCAGAATTTGCTCTTCAGAATTTAATAATCTAGAATATTTAATATGGCTTGAAAATGACTTGACACAGATTATTAGTCAGCATTATCATAAGGAAACTGGGACTAAAGACTGAACAAGATTGAATTTGTTTTAAGACCCCGAAGGAGTATTTCAGTGTCATTTGAAGATGAGGTAAAAATTCAATAATATTTTGAAAGGAAATTAAGACTACCATGACAAGGTAGAATGAACCATTAAAATGCAGTAGATAAATATGCTGTAGATCTAAATAAATCTCAAGAAGAATAGAATTTTGCTGGAAAAGGTATTAGTTTAAATATAGCAAGAAGGATGATTCATTAATGAATATTCATTTTGAGAGACAACTTTGGAAATTAAACCAGAGAAAATTATGAGCGAATAGCAAAGATAATGATGGTGCAGAACTCCTATACAGTGGTCATCAGCAGAAATCCCCTTCACATGGTGTAGGCAAGGCTGTACCATGTAAAACTCCCAAAAATATAAAGACAGAAGTAACACATCTGTGCCTTTTAAATATTTTAACTCATCTATATTTTAAATCTGTTTTAAGACAAATTCCTTTGTATCTCATTTGTATTTCTCCATGAACTGCATTACTTGAAGCGAGTTTGTCTTATTCTATTGTTTGTCAAAGATATCCATCTGCAAAATCTCTCCTCATGGGGTGTAGAGAGAGGAACCCACTACCCAGGGATCAACCCAGGACTGACATAAAAGCTGTAGTAGGGCCAGCACTGTTTCCAGCACTCTTATGTGTGTAAAAACCACTAACTGCCTCTTTGTCTTTTAGTGAATGATTTTCAAGCACTCAAATTCTACCTGCTTGAATTCCTCATATTTTGAATCTTTCTCATAGTCCTATTCAAAAGAAATATATGAGAGATATATGAGATATACTAATATGAGAGATCAAGGAAAGTTATTTATTTTTTAGTATAACATATATTACATTGAAAACTCAAATTGTAAGGTGACTAGGGAGATTGGTTGTAGTAAAGTCTGGACTTGCTTGAAGGGAACAACATTGTACTGAATATTAATAACTTTAATGCTTTGTCATTAGCTCATTTTTTTCAAATATAATAAATTTTATATTTTTAATATAATAGTAAAATATTTAAAACATAATAAAAACATCTCTTCTGTGATCAAACTCTTCTCTTTCAAATAGGCAGGGAGAGGGTTTTTTTCCACATCCAAATGGCCACCCCATGGCATGGAGTAAAGGACAGCCATGAGATATGGGCTGCCCCCTTGCCTGAAAACAGGCACAGGCTCACAGCCTACCTCCAACACAGAGAACTGTAGAGAAATTTAGACCTTCACCTGTGGAGGCACCTAATTGAGAGATAAGAACCCTCTGAAAACCAAAGTTTCTTAGTTTATGAAACATAGTTATGTGTTTGGTTTTTGGTTTTTTTTTTGGAAAATGCACAGCATGTATTTCCTGAGTTATATAAATTCACAAATAAAATAATTTTTCTTAATCTCCTCTAATCTTTTACAATCCTGTGAATTATCAGTTCAGTTCCTTCTGTTGCCTGTTTGTAAATTGACTCCACTGAGCCTGATAACATCAGAGCATTCATGGTTTATCACATTTGGAAATGATGATTTGTTCTCTTACAGGCTGCTCCAATGCGTCACTTACTCCATCCCCAGGGAAAAATAAGCATTTTTAACAGGAGCTGGGGCAGTCCAGCATTGGTACCTGTGCCCTCCTGGGCCAAGTGTGTGGGTACCATCAGCTTCACAGGGATTCTAAGCATCTTGGCAATGTGGAACCATAGCCTGCTTTCACATTCCACACCTTCCTTGCTTATAAAAGACCTTCAAGGACACACCTGAGGGCAGGTCTGGCTCCATGTGATTAACACTCACAGTCAATTCACAGAACCTACCAGAAAATTTTCATAATCAGTATCAGAAAGTTTGGATAAGTGTATACTCTGCAGTCTCTTTACCACAGAAATTTTCTGTTGCAAGCTGCCATGCTCAAGTATGCATTTCTTTTATGAATGAAGGTCTTTTGTGTATCAAGATTAAAATCCTCTGCCTCTCTGCTATGAAGGGAAAAAAAAAATCTCTTTGAGAGTGCAGTTCATGTAAACCATTTCTTTAAAAACAGAGCCCTTAAATAGCTCCAAGTACATTTCTGTGTATGACACATAAATGTCCACTAATTGCATGTAGGGAGAACTGAGATTCCAATAGCAAATTCTGTAAAAAGTAGATATACAAAGAAAAGTGGAAGCATCTGTTTAATATATACGACATTAGAATTTAATTTTACCTCTGTGATGCTTTTGTGTAGCTGCAGTGTTACAGAGGAGCACATAAGCATAGTAGTGCAGTGTCAGCAGGTGCATGCCACCAAATTACTGCTTTTAATTTGCATATTCATCTGCTAAGAAGCATGTCATTATCATATCAAAGGGATACTAAGCAACATCTAGCTTCGAGAGATGTGGCATAGTTTCAATACGAGCAATTAATGCAAGATGAGGACTCTCTTTTTGTCATGTCTCCTAGGGCTAGCTGTAATCGGGCTTATTATTGGATACCAATAAGACTGAGGTACCAGTTGGCAGAGAATGAGAGAAGTACAGAAAAACAGAGCTGTATGAGGTGTCTTAACTACACACTTGATAGAAAACCAATTCTCTGGTCACTTTTTGAAAACAAAAGCTGCCGCTATCTGCTGAATAAGTCTGATCAAAGATAAACATTATATGTAGCATATCTTTAAAGTGAGATGACAGAGAAAAAGTTAAACCAAAATAGGCTATATTTTCCATGAAATGAATAAGTAAAGCTGACTAATGAAATGCAAAATCAAGGCTCTTAGAATTCCATGCTCTTAGAGAAACAGATTTATAAGTGAGCTTTTTATTTTGAAGATCCTTGTTGCAATAGGTCACTACTCCATGGGACAAAGAGGGTAGATGCAGATCATAATTCAAGAAGGATGTCAGTCTCCTGTCACTGTTCCATGCCAGGCATTACACTTTGTCAGTGGTCACAAATAGGAAAGTAGATGGAGTCTTAAAATGTTGGTCAAAGCAGTGTTCAAAAGTGGTTTCTCATGATAAAAATCACTTTCTCTGATGGACTGTTTTGAGAAAATACACCAGAAAAAAAAAATCTCCTCATGTACGAAGTGATGTACCTAAGGAAATGTTGGGTCAGCATGGGGCCTGCTGTGCTCAAGATGTAGGCAGAAGTTGAGGAGCAAGGCAAGAGTACAAGGATATTTCTGACACAGGACATCCTGTGAGCTTCCACTGTTCGGCAGGGTCCTCCTAAAACTGGTTTGACATCTGTGTTCAATGGCTGGGGGTAAACTTTGGGAAACAGTTTGGATTCTGGCAAAGACAAGTGGAGCCTAAAATGTGATGGATGGCAGACTCCTCAGACCAGTGCTGAAAGGGACAACTAGCCATGAACTGGTTAATAACATTTCAGATTTGTTCATAATTTATCTCTTGTGGTTTAGCTCATTTGAAAAACCTAAGCTCTACAGCTCTACGCATCAAAATGTGACCAGTTTTTCTCTCCACCTCCAGAGGATCTGATTCATAATTCAGAGTTTATTATTGATTGGGTAAAATGAATCCTGAACTTCACTGACCAACTGTTTTTTCAAAGAGAAGGAAACCTTTCCCCTTTTTCATCATCTTTTGACACACACTAGGTGTTTTTAAGAAGTTCTCCTTTTCATCTTCAGTACTTTTAACTCAGTTCTTGCCACTGAGACTAATTTCCCTGATTTATTTCTAGTAATTTCAATAAGATTAGGACTTTACCCTCTATGGGCACTATTGAATTGGATTCATGGCTGTAGCTGCCCCAGCATCATGATAATGATCAGTTGTTAGTGGCAGTTAGTCATTATATCGTGGGAATGAGAAAGCAGCTGTAATGTTTAAATATCATGATTATAAGGTTATTAGTAGTTTTTCAGGATTTATGCAATTATGTATAGGTATAATGACATGTGCTTCATGTCAGCAACATGAACACAGATAAACAAGATAGATGTGCCACTTACAGGACACAGTGGCTTTTTTCAGCTTTTCGAAACTTTTGTTGTATTTCATTTAGGTGCTAATGGTCAGCATTTTACAACATGTCTTGGTACACTTGGAAGATAATGTCATAGTCCTTTATTGTTTCACTAAATTAACTGGATAATCTTAACATTGGCATTTCCCTACATTTTGAACTCTTGGAAACTCACTGTTAAAAAAGTTTTCTGTCTGTCATATTTATAGTAGTGATTGTCAATTATTCAATTATGATTCACTTAATAGTAGACAATAGGAAATTAAATTAACTTAAGATTTGTATTAATAACCCCTGTGAGATCTTGTATACTCTTTCAGCATTTCAATGATTTCAAAATCTCATAGTTAAAGTTGGAACAAAAAAATTCAAAGGTACTTGCAGTGTTTATTTTTTTTATCACAATACCATTTACCATTATGGTGGGGTAAAATAGCAACTAAAGGCTTATAGATTTTGAAATAATCATAATAATTGAACCTTAAATAAAAAAAGTCAAAAGAAAATCTAAGGAAATGTAGATGTTTCCACCAGAGTTCACCAAGAACATCTCACTTTCTTTTTACAAACAAACCCCTGAAGGGTCTCTAGTGGGGAAAAAAAAATGGCTTCTAATAAATACTGATAGCCTAATTTTCTCCATAAGTGATGAAAAAGCTTTGTTAAATGAAAAATTAATGCTGGCCCCATTTTGGATGTCTCACAAGGGCTAAATTTTGTTAAAATTTTAGAGATGTGAATCATTTGCTGTAGTCTTAATCTAGCTGTTTTCATTCCAGAAGAACTTTTAGTAATAGAAGGAAATTACGTTGGTGGGGAAAAAAAAATATAATCGTGTTTTCTCATTAAAGTTTGCAGCTATAATTGTGATTTGGAAGAAAGATAGGTTAACGATATACTAGATTGTTACTTTTTAGACTTTGCAGTTAAGGATTTACAGAGTAGTACTGAACACTTTTATACTCCTTCAAGGCTCAGTTCATCAATACATTTTTTATGTTCTCCACTTCTGTGAAGTGTTATGAAATATTATTTACTAAAATCATGAATTACACATATTTGAGAAGTTGCTACACTTTTATTGATATAATCTATGTGGAAATTAGACAACTCTAACTGATATTTTATGTTTAAGATGTGACTTGAGAAGCGACTCTACGTTATGTGAAATTAACAGTTTTGGTAGCATTAAAATAAATATATTGAAATAGTGAGGAAGGCTTTTTGAGAAGGTATTGCTTATTTACTTTTTGATGTTTAACACAATACCTATCAGGATATAGTAAAATATTACAAAAAATATTATAAAACTGAGATAGTGAAGAAAAATTAAAGTAATAGGGCTTTTCCTTGATATATAGTTTTTAATTCTGTTTATAATTGGGTATGCTGTTTTTATCATGCCAAACCTCACAGGCAAATAACAATGCTGTATACTTAAAAATTCTGAGCATTTCATAAAACTGATCTAAACTGTATTGCCTTATATTTAGTAAAGATGTAGTATTAAATATTATTCTAATTATTACAGTGAAAACTGGACAACCTCCTACACTGAGTCATATTTGCTTGCATTTAGTCTTGCCTCTCAAGTAATTTTTAAATTAGATTTGAAGAAACTGGTGTAGTTTGCTTTAGATAAGCATTATTAATTAGGTGAGACATTAGTAATATTTTTTCAAGTTTGTCAGTTGGAAGTTTGTAATTTCTAATGTCAGTATTGTGAACAATAGCACACATTAATTTCATTCCTAAAATTAATTGGAGTATTGATATGGGTCATGCCTTCAGCAGCATTTTCTCTTCAAGACTGAAGGTACGGTACAGAATATATATTTAATTTTAGCATAGTGTGTTTTTACTGAAACATTAGTATCAAATATTAAAAGTAATCAAATATCAAGTAATGCCAAAGTCCAGTTAAAGGCTGTTGTGGAGGCTGTGTTGTGTTGTTATTTGTGTTTGCTGGGGAAGAGGAAGAGATCATGAAATGCATCTGTGAATTATAAGAGATGATTTGTGCACATTTTCCTGATGTGTTCTCTGATAGAAGAGCTAAACTGAAGCAGCTAAACTCATTTTTCCAATGCCATTTCAGACTTGGTTGCAGGAGCGAGCCCTGAGTTATAAGAGTTGAACTGTATTGCTATGATAACAGTAAAATAAGTGGTGAGAGAGCCTAAATTTTACTGTAACAAAGGTTCCCTAGTCATGGAACATTTTCCATACAATCCCAGATCCCTGGATCTCTCTGGTCTCACTGATTAGTGGTGGTTGGCTCAGGCCAGCCCATGCCCACGTGTGGCTTCCTGCTCTCCTAGGGTCCGGTCCTGCCTGGCCATGAGTACCCTCAGCTCCTGTAATGATTTCAGTGGGATTGGAGGACCTCACAGGAGGGTGCTTGATGCCTTACAAGATCAGACACTGATAATTGAATCTCACAAGAGAGAGGTGCAAGAAAATTGTTTTCTTTCCAATTTCACTCTGCTGAAGTCAGACTGACTTTCCACAGCATGTTTGTAAGTGCCCAGGGCCAGATCCTACTAGATTTTTGCAGTTGTCATTTGCTTCATTAAGAAGGGAGATGTTCAGATGATCACTGGATTGGACCTGTTTTATTGTACTTCATGATTTCTAAACCATGATCAAAGCTGTTATTTTTCTCTAAATCTATTAAAGCTAGTATTGTTTCTTGCAGATGTTGCAGATCATCTTCAGATTGAGAAATGAACAGAAATGACACTGCAGACTATGTAGTACCAGTTATTATTATTCATAAATAAGTTTACCATGTATTTATAAAGTAGCAGAATTTAAGCAAATTATAACTCCAAAATTTTTTTTTTCAGATTTATTTAAAATAGAAGGATGATAAGTGCTTTGAAATAATAGTTTTCTGGTTAAAATGAAAATGTTGATGTAAGAGTGAATTAAAGCACATCACTTTAAACATGATCTTTCTAATACAAATGGAATTACTATAAATAGACTCTGGTTGTATTGTCAAGTAATGCATTCAGTTATGCCAGACTAATAACTCCTCAGCCATGTACAAATCTACATTGTTTTAATGTCAGGAAATGTTCTAATCGGCTCAGCTGTAGCTCGTGGTCATAACACAATGGCTGACGATGAAAAGTACATTTTAACTTACCACTTTTCACTTAATGTTCACATTTTTATCCTCTATATAACAGTGCTTCTAATAACTTTCTTCCATGTAATATGTCTTTGCTAATTCTGCATGGTAGAGGCATCTGATTTTCCAGTGTCAAGTGTTTTTTTGCTTAGTCTTTCATGTATGAACTTGTCAGTGAACAGCTGAGAACTTGGTGATGATGAATAAGGTTGCATATTTTCAGTCTTCTCCCTCATCGTCTTTTCTCTCTAACCAAGTCTCAGCAGGTGAGACTTCACTCCACCGATGCAGGGCTCTTTTTCCCAAAGAATTATCTTCGTGCCAGCTGTGTCCTGCTTTCAAAAGAGATGTGAAGCAGTTCTGGAACTTGAGACATGAGGGATTCCAAGGAGAAGAAACCAGAAACTACCTCTGCTTATGATCATTACAAATCACTCATGAATGAATGCTCAGAGTTACTTAACCCCTCTATGACTTCATCAGTTGTTCAAGCATTAATTCTACTCCTGCACTGATGACTTTATTCACAGTTTGCAGAGAGCATACTGAAACTCTCAGTTGAAATGATTTAGCCAAGGCTGTATATATCCCATACCAGGGATAGTGTTAGATCCCAGGACTTCCTGATTCTTACACAGAGACATTTATAGAAGTAGAAAAAATGACTAACGACTGAACAGACCCATGGAAGACTTGCAGCCCTTTAGGAGAGTTAGCAGACTATAATGTAATATGGACCATTAATAGTCAATGCTGAGTGGAGTAGTTATACAACAAGGTTTTTTTCCCTGTTGGCACTCTAAATGCTAACAAAGCTGTTGGTATTAGTATTAATTCCTGGTATTAATTTATCTGTTGGCATCAGGTGTGGCAAGTCTTGTAAAGAAAAGTCAATCCCAGCTCAAAAGCATTTAGCTTTGTTTTTTCCTGGAAGGGCCAGGACTGTCTGCTTACCTCATAAACTGGAGTTTGGAGGTGGGAGGAAGGAAGGAATTGGAAATAAAATATTAAAATGCATGCCCTCATCTCTAGACAGCCATGGCATTTTCTTTACAACCCTTATTTCACCTTTTCCACTTTTGTTCTGTCCAAGATATAATTCTATTTACAGTATAATATATTTAGCTTCTTTTCATTTACAGAAAGGAGTGTATCATATTTTTAGCTGCTGATAATAAATGGCAGTACTAGTGCTATAAAATTTTTCAGTGCTGCTCTGATGTACACCTGAAAGAAGCAGCTCTGTGGTAGAGTACCTTGGCAATTCCCTCCCTCTCCCTGGAAATGCTGTCTATATCTACACATGGTTTCTTTGTCACCAACTTTCTGAGATAATACTGACATGATCATTATCCATCTCAATGAGGAAAAATACCTTTGTAAATATTATTTTGACATTAACAATTAGATAACTCACTTGCCAGTGCTCAGATGAGCTGCTTACTACCACAACCTATGCAGGGCAAGGAGCTGGACTCGATGATCCTGCTGGGTCCCTTCCAATTCAGCTTATTCAGTGATATTTATTTATCTACATGTAATCAACGGAGAATCATCATAAGCAAATCTCTTTCTGGGGCCTTTATAACTTTTGGAAAGACAAGCTGAACTATTCCAGGCACAAAATAATGTGCCATTATTCACTGTATAATGTCTGTACTTGGCATTCCTCTGATTTTGTGTTATGCACTAACCAACCAAAGGCTTTTCACAGTAAAAACATCTTTGAGTTATTTGCATCCTTGGCTTTGAGTCCAAGTAGAATCCAGCTGGCAGGATTGTTGTATCCTGTTTATTTGACTTAGCTGAGATTACCAAAAGGAGAAACTTGAGTTTGTACCACTGTGACGTGTGTAGTAGAGTTGAAAGTCAAGTCATAAACGTGGTAGAGAGTAGCTTCAAATGCTGTTGCTCTTGGGATTGAAATAGTACTTTGAAATTGAGGGTTATGGTCTGGAAATTTTTCTTTTCTATTTACAGGTGAAACAGTAGTTTTGCATTCTGTATGTATTCTTTCATCATGTAGTCATGGACAGGCAGGGAATGTGAGCTACTTGGCCTTTTGGCAAAAGATGTCTTATTATTGGAAGAGTAAGAAAGGCTTTGGGGTTTTTTTAGTTATTTTCCCTGATCACTTGGAACAAGATCCCATGCAAATTTCCTAGTGAAAAATATCTAGGGTGACTGTAGTTACATATGGAAAAGTAACTGAATGTATGGATGTGGATGAGTAGACACTGAAATCTCCAGCACCCGTGAACTCATTTGTGTTCCCTGTGGATCAGAAGTAAAGATCTACAGTCCATCTGCCAGTAAACAAAAGCATTCCTTCTTTAGTGCTGACATAGTTTCTCTGATAATAGGTCTCTTAATAGCAGGAATTTGTAAATCAAAACTCGGTAAATATATCAACGGTACAATACTTTCCATGTCTAAATAAATGGGTTTTTCACTTCCACTTTTATCTTCAGGATGTCAAGCAAGAGATTAGAAGGCAATTTTGAAACTGAAGGGGGGAGGGGAACCATGATGTTATTCTGTGGAAGTTATTTGATTGCTCTTCATAGTTTTTTCATTACAATTGGCATTTAGAAACTCAACCACACATGCCGCTCCACACCTTTCTACATGATACTGTTTCTTCCTGTTCTTCTTATCTGTAACTGTGATGATGCACAGCTTTCTCCTATTTCTTTCTTGTGGGTTTGTGCAGTTTCTTGATGTTTGTGACAGGCCACGATAGGGGAAGCTTTTATCACTGTGGGGTTTGGAGGCCTCAGTAAATTGAAAATTGCAAATGAAATCCACTGGGCTTGAATTCATCAGCTATTATGTCAGATGACCTTTGGCAGCTGCTGATAAAAATGAGAGAATGTTAGCTCTGATCCAATTTTCAGCACTAACCATTCCTTTTCAAATCCATTCACAGTCAGGCAGCAGACACATGGGAAGTGAAAATGATAGGGTTTCAAGAGAGCTGCATTGTGTTGCAGATTAAGATTTTCTCCCCCTATTTCTAGAGGTCGGCCCCCAGGCCCCTGTCTGGTATCTACCTATTGTCCAATCAGTTTCAATATCTGCTTTAGAGGACATGTTAGCCATCCTTACAGATAAGTGCTTACAGGAGAAAATGTTGGACTTAATAGTTTTGCTTAGGAGGCGTCAAGGGTCACAGTGTACCAATATTGACTGGCACATGTTAGTTTAATCTGACATTCTTAGGAATGCGACACTAGATTCTTTTGGAGTTGTTGATCTCTGAGATTTTTGTTCCTGGGTCTAGGTTTTATAAATTTTATTTTTTCTGTAACTGTTTATATTCATGAGCTGCTGATATTCATAAAAAAGCCTGCCATGGCTGGACCCAGGCGGACCTTACCTCATACCCCTGTCTTAGGGGTTGCATAAATTATGTTGCATGATGGTACTGTGCTCTTTCTCCTTAGAGAAGCTGGGAGGATACAGATATTTTGTCAGCACTTGTGAACTATGCACTATGGAAAATTAAATAATGAGGCTTTCAAACCAAAATTAATGTAATAAATATATTTTTAACTGGGTTAGGTGTCAATTTTGCCTTCAAAGGTCTTGCAGTCTGTGCAGCCCCTCCCTCTGCCTTTGGCTTCCTGAAGCATGAGGAGTGCACTCAACACCTCCAGGAGCTGTTCAGTGGCTCAAGGGCTGAACCTGAGTTCAGAATAACCTTTTAAACCAACATCATGTTAATGTATGTGCCCTACTCCCTACCAGCTTTTTTCTCGCTAGTTTAAGAAGGAAAATAATGAAATTGTGGACCCCGTTCCCTTGAAAAAATAATGTATGTCATTAAAATTTAAAAGTTTTAGAATAGCACCTTTTACTGCTTAGTTCTTCAGTTTTTAGAGACATAGCTCCCATTGAATTCTCTTTTTAGAAGGCAATAATGATATGTAGATTGGACTTGTTTGGACAAGAATTCAAAAATCAGATTCCTTGACTGATCACATTGTCACTCTTCAAAACATCACTGTTAGGTCTTCATTGGAAGTTATTCCTAATATTCTTACCAAAATGTTTCAGAAGTACAATACCATCTTAAAATTGCATATGTTTTATATTTAACATTTTTACTGATTCCTTTAGCTAGAACGTGAATAAATATTCTGTGGCTCAGTTTAATAAATAAATAATTTAAATTGAATTGATATAATAGGGTAAAAATATGAATATTACTAAAATCTAAGTACTAATTTTTAAAATAAGTCCAATTGTCCATACTTGCTTGTATGTAACTATTGCTGTTCTAACCATTGGAGAATGAGAAACAAACCTACTGTTTTAAACGTTAATCTGGAATATGCACATGCGCTGATTCCATGGTCATCAAAGTTAAAGTGAATGCTAAAACTAAAGCTTTTAAAGTTACATGTTATTTATTTCTGTAAATCACATAGAAACTATTTCAGATATAAGTGTAGCTGTACCCTTTTATTGTTGGCAAATCATATAGTTGACTCAAAGTAATCACCTATTTTGCATTATTATGTTGTCATATTTTCCATATCTTAACTGTAAGATATAAAATTTGCATGGCAATCATTGTTATCCTTAGATCTGTTCATATATGAAACATTGGAAAGCCTGGCTGCAAGTCCAAACTTTTCCTTCCTTCTCTGTCTCTTCAGATAAAAGAATAAAAAATTTCTTTCTCAATTTTCTTCCCTATTCATGTGATTTTCTGATCTCTGCAATGGTATCTCTTAGCATTTTATAATGTTCCTATCACAAGCAAGGAATTCTCAGGAAATTTCAAGAAATCTGAAGAATCTGTTAAATATGTTCTTATATAAAACTGTGAGATTGATGCAAGGTGTACTAGAATAGGATTTTTTAAATAAAATTCCCTTCCTGGAAGCAGACTTTTATCAAGCCAGCAAGCAGAACTGGATGGAGCTTGTCATGAAAGCCAAGGCCAGGCTGGGGATGTCTGGGGGACTGGAGAAGGATTTCCCTGGAGTTTGTGCCTGTTCCCAGGTGCTCCATGACTGCAGCTGTTCTGTGTCCCAGGAGATTGACTTTTCTTCTAGGAGGGCTGGAGTACAAGGAGCTGCTGCTGCTGGTCATTCATTTGTTTGCCCTCAAGCATCCTTATAAACTTCCCATGACAGTGTTCTTTCATGGGGAAGACCTGGAATTTGTTTGGATAAAGTAAAATACTGGTTCAGGTGATTTGGCTGACTTCTTATGTATCCTTCAGCTGAATATTTTTACTCACATCTTAGTTTTGATCTTTAATAAGTCAATTAATAATGCAAGTGAAAACCATTACATGGACTTATCATCAGAAAATACAACTTTAGGTCATGTTCACAAAGCATGTATTGTCTAAAATTGATTTAAATATAGCTATGTCTACTTTCAAGTCAAATATTTTTTTGAAAGCTGTTAAACAGTGGTCTAACAAAATATAGCATAATTCTTTCCAAGATTTTTCAGAAAATAGAGAATGCAAAAATAAAGACAGATTTATTTATTTTTTTAATTAGGGTTTTTGGTTCTCATTTTTGGATCTATATTTTCCATAAAACATTGCAGGATTTCTTGAAGTGTTTAACAATTTGTTAGATTATATGACACTGTAATTTCTGTGTTCTAGTACTTAAAATTGAATGTTTTTTCCTACCAAAGATTTGCAGACAATATTTTGCGAGGCAAAGTGTACAATAGACATGAACTTTCCTTTAAATCCTGTAAACCTGTTCTAGTAGTATGTTTAAAATGTGGTGGTTATGGTTGTGGCAACCTTAAAAAATTCCTATGAAAATGAAAGGCATTCACATTAAGCATCCAGTGAAATGCAGTCCAAAATGTGTTTCTGATCCACTGTTTGTGAAACCCAAAGAGTACTTGGAGGACTTGAAGTGCCTCAAGTGACAGAAGAAATGGATTTCTCTTTGATAAGCAATGATTTCTGTGCAGGAGTTTTCTAACACTTCCTTCTATCACCTATCTGCCCAGAGCAGGGCAAGGGAACCCCTTTCCCTGTTCTGTTCTTTTTTCTGTGTGTCCTCTTGGCCTCCCTGTGTTCCTGTACAAGTGGATGCAATTTGGCTCCTAATGTTTACAAAGCTTTATAAATCTTAATCCTAAAACACTGTGTCCATCAAAGCATGCATCAGAACCTAACTTCCTGGTTTGTGTACATTAGTGACTTTTAAACAAATGTTCTGTAATTAGCTGAGTCTAACTAATATCCAAGCAAGATTAGTTTGCTTGTTGCTTTGACATGCATCCCTTTTATTTGTGATTGTAAATGGGGTTAAAATCTGATACTGGACCCATATCAGTTAAAATATGTAAATACTGCAGCCATATTCTTATAGTATTATACAGTAAAATTTTGGGGAATCATTGTTTAAAATGAAGTTCAAGTGCACTTACTCAAGAAATGTGTAATGATGAAGAATAGAACATTTATCCTCACAGCTCACAGTTTAATTAAGCGGAAAAAAAAATTAGTGGCAAAGAGTATTCGTGGAGAGGAGGAACAGACATGTAAATGTGTAGGCACACAGAATTTTTATTTATTTTTATTTTATGTTTCTGTATATTTAAATGCTTTCATTCTAAGAAGGTGCTGTGGTCAAGGAATAGGTAAGAACATGCTTTAAATTAGTAAAAAGCTGTAATTTTGCCTGATTCATCTTACTGATGTGTTAGGGGGCCTTTTCTCAATTTGCAATTTGATTTAGTCTTGTGTTTGTGTGTAATCTCCTAAATATAGACACCAACTGTATGTCAGATAAGTACTATTTTATTTTGGCTATTTAATCTTTCATCGATTCATGTACTGCTTTTCATAAAAAGGATAGCAGGATCAATATTTGCGATGGTTAAGTTAGTTTTTCAAAGCTGTTAATCATTCTCCCAGATGACTTTTTCCTTCAGTGTTCAACATGACTCACTTCTGAAGAAACCCTTTTTATAAAAATGTTTTCTTCATGCTGGTATGGAGTAAAAAAGTTGTGTGAAGAATTTTAAAGTAAAACTGAAAAACTAAAATGTGGGGGGGGGTATTTATCACATGGAGATTGGTGTTTGTCTCCTTGGGCTGTTTGCTGCTCAGGAGAACACCAAGTGTCTGGATGAAAGTCCAGAATGACTTCACTGAGGTCAGTGACTCTAATCCAGTGCATCTTGGGGTAACTAAGATTAGATTTTGGTCACTTACTGTGTCCTGTGTTTTCCCCAACATGAGACATGCAGCTGCCATTTCAGTAATCCTGCAAAGAGTCACCAGGAATTTTAGCAGTGCCATGTCATGAAAGCCCAGTCTGCTGTGTTATTCCTCACGTGTTTAACTGCTGACTCCCTCGATGAGCATTTCATGTGTGCAGGTCTTTTTGTGAATGATGCTTCAAGGATGACACACTGAAGCTTGTCGAGCAATTAATGCTGCTGTTAAGGAAAATATATTTGCATCTCTTTAATAAAGACATCTGGGGGAAATGCTGATCCTTCTGTTTAAAAATCTTTGAGTGTTTAACTTTGAAGGGTTATAGACAACACATGCGCAAATGGAAAATCTAAGGAAAAATACTAAACTTGCTAAAATCTGATTTTATCTTAGGAATGGCTACTCATACAAAATTAGATAATACTTTGAACTTCATATCTTAACACAGTTAAAAGTCCTTAAATTGAACATTAGTGTGTGTGGAATCATACTTTCATAAGGAAAAATCACAAATAGAAAAAAAATGCTATTAGCAGCCTAGATGTTTATTCATTTGCAGAAAGAATATTACTCTCAAGATGAAAAATATTAGGTTGTTCAAGAAGTTTTAAATGCTTAAAAGTTCTGTGGAAAAATAGGCAGCCATCTCAAAATTCAGAATTTTACCCAAGTTTCTGCCTCAGAGATATTCCCTTAGCTATCTTTCCATGGTGGCATCAAGTATTCCTGAAATTTTTACTTGCTGTGGAGTGTGGGACTATGTACTCATCCAGATTTTCTGCAAATCAAAGGGTGTGAGAACTTCATTGTGCATGTGGACTTGAAAGGTTGCTACCAATAGTGAAGGGGACCAATGGGATTCCACCTGCAGAGGTTTCAGCCCATAAGGAGCATCAGTAAAGTCTTGCAAACAGGGGATCCTGTACCAAAAACACTGGGTTTTCTTCCCAATCCTTCCCTGTGCAGTTCTGCACCACAGACACCGCTATAGAGCAGCTCTGTATGATTTTCTAAGCTAAAAGACATAGTTTTCAGCAATTTGTCTTGCTGAAATTATCAAAATTGTTGGATGGTCTGTAATTACAATTTTCTATCTTCATCAGGTGAATTGCATATTTTTTTTCTTCCTTTAGAGGATGCAGATGCTTTGCAAATGACTTCTGAAAAGGAATTGTACAAAGAAATCAAGTTAATGTCTTGGAAGTCTTGTGTGGATGTGATGCTGAGATGCTGGTGAAATTACGTAGTTAACAGTGTAGAATGAAGCACAAAAAGCCAAGATGTCCCAGAATACAGTTCAGCAATCATTAATTTTTATTTCTTTTTTGAAGTGGTGAGGACAGTGACATGAACAGAAGAGAATGAGAGCTATGCTTGTTCATACTGTTCTGGTTTTATGCTGGTTGTCCTGGCTCTGTTGTGCTAGAAATAGCTACAGAAAAAAAGTAATATTTCTAATTCATTCCTAAGATTTGTAACACCAGCATTCTCTGACAAATTATTTTCTTCACATTTGGGAATGAATGAAAGGAGAACTTTGCAAATACTGTAGATCTGGATCAAGATCTCCTGTATTTTTGGAGGGTAATTCTTTGTTGCTCTTGTGTCATTTAGAAGATGAAGGAGATTTGCCTTTGAATTCAGTACTTTTGCTTCAGACACACATTCCTTTCCACGTTAAATTTGATAATGAATGCTCTATTGTTTAAGTAAATAATCTAAAATTCTCCTATGAAATTTGCTACTCTAAAAAATTTTGAACTATTTTTAAACAAAGGGATATCTGTCTTGAAGCCTATTTATGACTGATTCATAGTGTGAACAGTGAGAGTGACAGTGATATTGAATTGTAATCCCAAATTAATTTTACTTAAATTGAGTCAGATAGTTCATAATGGCTGCTCTCCTGGTAAAACTTGCTTAGGTTTTTCCTTGACTTGTTCTACTTTAAAGAATGGGTGAGAATTACTTGCTAAATCAGATTTGCAACATATTAAGTGAAGAGAAGTAACTAGGTTTGTAATTTACAGGAGAAATTTATTTTCTCCTGAGGCCTGATTAATTTGCTATGCCATTGTCTTTTGATAGTTTCCATTTTTCTTTCTTTTTATTTTTAATATATTTTTCAAATTGCAAATTGCTCCAAAGCACAGCAAAATATTGATCTCTTCACTTGAATTTTATATCCACCCTTCATTTATAAACTGTATATGGAACAGGTAATGGATTCAATTTCATAAAATACGGTATTGAAAGATGCAAAATCACCTTAAAAAGTTGTTGTTAACCTCAACATTATTTTTGAGATTTTTATTTGATCTCTTTGGTTCAATAAAGTGATAATGCAATTTCCAGATAGCAATTCCTTGTAGGGAAATATTTAGAGATTTTTTTAAATTATTTTTAGATTTTTTAATATACTTACTGGAATTGTTTCTGCATGTTATTATGATTTATCAGTAGAGAGCTTTGGGAGGTCTCATGCAGTCAAATGTTGTAATAAAAGCCTGGTGAGCCTGGCAGCTGGGAGCATTGATGCCACACAGTGTCTCTCTATCAGTGGCATCTGGATGTGGGCTTGGCCTCCTTCTGAGGCTGTTGGCTCATGGCATTGCTGCCTATTCAGATGTATCTGTACTAAAGCATAACAAATTTACATATGCTTTGCATAAAGCTTTCAAGCTATTGCTTCTGTGTTTCAGGTTGCTACACTGGAGATTAATCAGAAAACAAAAGTATTATACCTAGAAAATTATTATCCACAAAATGTATTTTTATCTCTCTGCATTTTTTTTTTTTTTTTTTTTTTTTTTGTAAATGGGTAGCTTGGGACTTTTATATTTCTGGTGCATGAATAAATGGAAATGAGGAATTGAAGGACACGTATTGGTAAAAAAAATAGAAATAATATTTTCCTGAAGAGCAGACTGAACGTTACTTCCACCTCCTTTTCATTATTTAAAGGACAAATATTAAATGTATTTAAACTATTATTCAATGTTTGGGGCTTGTGGAAATAGCATTGATGTTCTTTTCTCTCTAAGTCCCTCTGCTGTCCTTATTTCAACTGTAAAAGAATGATGGGGAAGTTCATGGGAAGTCACTTCATACAGGGAGGTTCTCAGGTGACCTAAATGCCACCCTTTTATGAAGCCCTTCCCCACAGTTGTCTGCATCTGAAAGAAGAGTTTGTGTAACAGTTCATGCCTAAAAGCAGGTTGGTAATCAATTAGACCAAGGAATGAAAGCTTTCTTTTCTGCTGTTGTTAGAAAACATGGAATGGAAAGAAAAAGTCCAGTTGGTTGTTAGGGATGCAGGACTGTGAGTCTGGGAGGAGGAGCAACAGCCCAGTTCCATTTGTTCAGGGTTTTCCATTAAAGGTTCAAATGACTGGAATATTTTGTGCTCTAGGAAAGGATATGTATTATTATTTCTCTTTAGGAAATGATATAAGTAGTAATATCTTTGCCTTTTACTCCTTTCCATGTCTCCTAACGTGCAGGGAAATCTTGGCAAGTAGGATATATTTAAAGTCATTTATTTAATTACTTCTGGCTATAACAAAAAGTTGTTCTGAGGAAAAGGCTGAGCTTTATTTTTCTAGCAGACGAAGTACATAACATAGCTGAGCTGTCACATGGACAGAGTGATGTATTAGATATATCAGACCAACAATTAATTTCTTTCACACTCACAGGTGAAACTCTGAAATCACGACCTGTGGATTTGTTTTTTTTTTTTTTTTTTTTTTTTTTTTTTTTTTTTTTTTTTTTGTCCCAATAAAGACTCAGTAGAGGAAGACAGTGCTGTTATATCATGTTTAGACTTTGAGAGTGACATTGGATAACTGGCAAAATCTGCAGTTACTGGCTTCTCTGAGTCTGTGTTCATGTCTTTTCACTTTCTAATACATGTCTTTTTTGCACAAGAATATGTATTTTACCTAATCAGCATATCTGTAACCATGCACAAAGATGAAAAATGTGGTTTTTGCTATCCAAAGAGTATCCTGATACTGCTCTAGTTGTATCTAGGAATTGATTAAATACTACTGCGCTGAGCATAGAGCAATCACACAAACAGATAACTTTCATACCTTATTATAACAGTAATGTTTTAAGTCTAAATTAATGAGAATGAAGTTGTCCTTCAGAAGAAATTCATGCATCTTTGATGGTAAAATAAAAGAAATACTAATTTCCTGCAGCAGTCGTGTATGTCATAAGCACTGACATAAGAAACAAAACTGAGTTGACTCTTAGAATTACAGGCTTTGAAAATGCAGCTCCAAAAATGTATATAATTATACAATATTTATGTTTTTATCTCTGTAAGCTGATGTATGGTTATATTTAAGTTCCTTGAAAGAATATTTGGGAGTGCTGCCATGAGCTGGACATGGAACAAAGTATTTGTGACTATTCTAAATTTGTCTGCAGTTGTGAACTCTGTGAGGTCATCTTGTCAAAACATCATTTTCAACTCTGAAGTAAAGAGAAGAGAAACAAACACACTGGATTAAAACACACTTCTAGTGTTGTCAGATAATTACCAAAAAGAAAGTGCCTACACTGGAAATATCAATAACTGTAATGTGTGAGATTTGTTAAAACACACAAAATCGCTCTCCACTGACTGTCACTAATATTTATTCGTCCAGTGACTGTTAATCACACCAAGTTTACAGTCCCGTGTAGCACCTGTCACAGGTGTTGATCATTAATCAGCTATTACAGCAGTTTATTCTGCTGCTGACAACTTGCAATTTTCTACTGATTCAGCTAGTTTGTCAGGTGGGAATTATGGCATAGCACATGTGACAAAACACATCACACATTTCTCTCTCTCTCTCTC
>WEIU01023077.1:1107260-1123543 GCA_013389925.1 Aegithalos caudatus | reverse complement strand
TTTTTTTTTTTTTTTTTTTGCCAGTGGGAAAAAAAAAAGGAGGAACGGTAATTGTTTTCGTCAAAGGCTGCAGGGAGTTATCAGGGTAATAAAGTTAATTAGCAGAACAAACATCCTTTCACTGCCTTACCAGATTGAGGAAAAGAGGGTAATTCAAACTGCAGAAAGATATGACTAGATGAGATGATAAGGAGAAAAATTTTACACAGGAGGCTAACAGAGAAGAATCAATTTTTTTTCTTCATTTCTTTTGGCTTAGTCCAAGGAAAGGAATTATACATTCTCTTCTTTCAGCTCATGAAGTTGCTTATGTAGAAAACTTTATTGTTATGATTTCTGCAATGGATGGGAAATGAAGTTAAGAAATATCGTGTTACATTGTTCCATTTCTTCAGGGCCTTCGGAATAGCAATTGTTTCATTACATTATGTGCAATTTCCTTTTTATTAAAGTGACTTTTCCTAATATCCACAGCACTATATTGATCCCGTAATGTTCTTCAAAAAGAAACCTGTTTTTACTTCGTCTCCAGGTCTTCAATGGACCCATTGAGTGTGGCCATTGTACAAGGTTCTGAAGTAGCTAGCTTAGAGTTTGAATTAGTTGATGGATTTCTTTGAGCAGCATTTCTTTTACTATCCTCTAGTGTAAGTATGAAAAGAAGGTCCTTGTTCCTGCCAGCGTTAATGCATGTGACCAGCTTTATGCATGAGTAGTCCTATTACATTTGCCTCCATTCACTTACTTGTACACATAGGCAGGGCCAAGGTCCAAAAGGAGAGAGCCTTTCTAAAGTAGTAACACTGACGGGGTTTAGGTTACTTAGGATGGCAGTTCTTATTCTCATATATTTTAGTGATGTTGCCATCTCTCTTGCAAGATTTTTGGCCTACTTCCATGATAAGGCTGCCACTCTACTGTACTCTGTTTTCATATCCTATCTGCACACAGGGTCTTGCAGAAGTCCAGAAGGTTTTGTAAACCCAGAGGGATCTGTCAAAGTAAAAATGTTTTCACATGATGGGATATTGGAAAAAAATACTGGAGATATTGGGCTGTGCCAGCTGTTTTGAGATGTCTGACCATATTATAGGCTTTACAATCCAGGGTGAGTACAAGGTCATTCAAGGTAGTCTCCTGTCCAAGGAGACAAAAGCAATCTGTCTTGCATTTACTGCAAAGTAAAGTGACTGAAGTTAGTAGTGACTGAAGTTAGTAGTGACTGAAGCCCAGCTAATATCCTGTAAGTTTATACCCTGGGTTACCCACTGATAGTGTCCTGCTCTCTGTGCCTTTGGTTAAAGCTACTGTCTTGTCCTCCAGAGCCACTGAGAAACCACCTCTGGCAGAGAGGGCTGGTCTCCTCCTGGCCCAGGTGGGTGCTCCATGGAGGGGCTCTGGCTGCAGGGAGCTGCCAGGCTCTTCCTTCCAAAGAGCAGATTCTGATGTTTTAGACCACACAAGACTGAAACAGGACCCCAAGCTCAGGGGTGTTCCAGGTCTGCTATTTTGGTACATGTGATGGACACAGTATATCCAATGCAATGAGAGCTCTGTATTTCCACTGCTGAGCAGTCTCTTCCTTCAACAAAGCTGAATGAGATTAGGGAAACTGCTGGTGACATTTAGTTCTTTGAGTATTCCTGTGTGACTGCACTGAAACTCCTTAGGTTGAACTTTGAATAAAGTGTTCCTTGAAATTTTCTTATAACTGAAGACTCAACTTGTACAATCCTTTACTGTCTCTCCTGTGCCACTTCCTGTCTCTCAGGCTGACTTGAGCCAACCTTTCTTCAATCATTACAGTCCTTCCCCTTCTTCATCTCTGTGCTGTGCATTTCTCTCCTATTTTTACTTGCCTTTTTTTTTTTATTCTAGCAGCTCCCAGGCTGTCAACAGTGTTGGCAAATACAGTTATTGTCATTAGAAGAGCAAATCAGTTTCAATCATTTTGGTAACACTTCCTATGTTTGTTAAAAGAACTTCTAAAGAGGTGATGAAATACAGTAGAGATATTTGATCATGATTTTTCATGGTTTGTTAAGCGTGTGTTGGGCTCTGCAAAGGGCTGCATATTTAAGTAGGTGTTAGACTGTAATACTGAGACTCTGTCAGAGTGGATGAGACAGCAAATATGGAGCTGCTCAGGATCAGATGCTTTTCTACAGTCCTGTTCTTCATTTACAGTCTGGGCAGACAAAACTCCCCATCAGGAGGTAAATACAATAAGCTGTGAGCAAGGTATAACCAAACTATTAACAAAGAACTGTACATTAATCTCCTTTAATAATGCTTGATTGTAAACATAATTAATTTATTAATATAAAGCTCTAGACTTGTGTCTTCCATATGTTGTTTTCTGTCTTCAACCCCAAATGGTCAGTGGAGAAAAATCTAGAACCCCTGTGGCCAGAGTATTTTATGGTTCCACAGCTTAAGGCTGACTTTGACATTATGAAGCAATTTTAAATGTTCTATATGCAGAACAGGTCTCTGCTTCTGTCAGGGAGTTCTGTTACTGCAGGATCAATGCTAAATGCAATATTGAGCATAAATACTCAAATATTATTGACTAAAATACTGTAGTCAGCAGTATGTTCATTTTTAGCTTCTTCCTCCATGGAGCTTCCTAGACATGTCAGCACTTAACCTGAAATCTTACCTGGCTGTGCAAATCCACTTTTGAGATCATGTATATATTGTGCCTGTCTTTGAAACCTTCCACAGCTTTCTCCTATACCACCCTGCAGCCTCCTGTCCATGTGCTGAGCTCTGTATGACTGTGCCCTGCCCTTTTTACCTGCTGTTGCTCAATCACATCCAGATTTCCCTCTACAACCCAGTTATCAGCTTCTCACGTGCAGAGTGCAGTTTGCTCTCCCCAGTCTCTACATGTAATACTGTTTTCCTGATACCATGGGAAAAGTCCCTTCCTCCTCTGCACTGGTGCTTCTCCCTTTGAAGATTGGAGAAAACACAAGGAATATAAGTTTAATGTAACATGATTATCCAAATAGTCAGCTACCACCTCAACTACTCAGTGTTATACCATCTCTTCCTTTTCAATATTCCCACATCTTTCCATGATAATGACCTGGAGAAAGGGACCATGTGCTTTTCTTATTGAAAAGTGCCCAGAGAGCATTGCTGTGTGAGCCAGCAGGTCAGCAATAACTGAGAGAATATTTCAGCTCAGTAGAATTTTTCATTTGAGAGTGGGAAAATGCCTTGTTATTTCATTCTTGTTTTTCTTCTCTGGCTCCCACACTTGACACTAACTGATTTTCTGCATGAAAAGGGATAAAAGAAACCATCCTGTCTAAATCAGCTTGGTATTATGGAGTTCAGTGGTTACTGTAGCTGTACCTTTTTCACCTGGCTCATGAAGGGAGTATCTTATCATGTTTATTGATCAGGGTTCTTCATTAGCCATGGATGAACTGAGCTTTCACTTTTAAAATCTGGTGAATATTCAATATGTGAGGAAGTTGAAAGTGGCCCAAAATGTAATAATCCATTATTTCTCAAGAGAGTCTTTAATTAGAAAAGAGGCCTTAGAAATTAGCTGAATGTACTTTAATTATGAAGCTTACCTTTTTTAGTAGTTTTGGAGGTATATTTACCACCACTAAAATCCTGTTTTGTGGATTTTTGACTGCTTACTCCAGTGAATAGGGTTTATCTACAGGGTGTAGAGGATTGCTGTCAATCTTAACTCAGATGAATGTAAGATTGTAGTCAAACAAGCCCAAAGGACTCAAATATATTTCTAGCAATAAAATTATTTAAATGTTCTTTTGTGCAATGGAGGTTTTGCGGTGCTGAATAATGGAATTGTAGCACTGCCTAAAATCATTTAAAATTGCATGCAAACAAATATTTGTACACAAGGTGGTGATGTTAGCAACCAGCTTCTTTTTATTGACAGCCTTCAATAAATAAAAACATATTGTTTAGGTTCTGAGATATCTTCAGCTAACTTCAGGTGCTTGTACAAGGACAGTTCTGATATATCAGCAAAGAAACTGTGAATTGGTCTCAAAGTATCAATGAAAAAAGTGTGGAGCTTAAAAAGTCTTCATATCTTGCAGGGTTTCTCATTTCCTTATGACATAATTGCACCATAAGAATCATATAAAGCTTCAAATATAATGATGGTAAAAGCAACCTGTATCAGAAAAGATAGCTAGTGCAACCTTTTATTAAAGACATCTTTCATATTTTAAATATTTCTCATCCTACAACTAACTGGTTTAAAAATAGCAGCAGTTAAGACTGCCTGGGAAGAAAGGAAAGTCTCTTTTTAAACAGACATAGAACAAGGATAGAGCTAAAACCAAGGGAAGGGGTAATAAATAATGACAACAGATGTTTGTAAACCTTTTGCTCCTGCGTTCACTGTTTCCATGTGTTTTCTTGTCTTGATGTGCTGTCAGCCTCCTCTCACCTGGGACTAGTGATATCTTATCAAAGCCTAAGCAGTTCCTCTTCACAACAGGCAGATAATAGCGCCTTTCAATTTATCATACGCGAAGTCTAAAAGAACCATGGGAACGATTGGTCAGGTGACAGCTTGATGGACAGCTTGACAGCCCTTGGAGCATCACGGGAAATGGTTGTCACCTGATTTTTTTCAGAGCAACTGGGGAGATAACCTTCAGCATGACAGGAAAAACAAAAATCTGAATATTTGTGTAGGGTTTGCTAACAGCCGTGATGCTCGCTTAAGTGATAATGGGGATGAATTTAGATTGCTTGAAATGGAGTTATCTGAGGTGGGATCTGTTTAGCCTGTGAATGTTTTTGACATCTTTAGCTGCTTTTCAACACTTTTACTGAATGTAATTCTTCAAGCAGAGGCAATGTAAGGAGTGCAGATGGATTATTTGGTTTGCGTTCAGTCAGACACTCCCCACACAACAGATGTATTCTCTCTTAAATGAAATTGGAAGAACAGATCTCCTAAAAACTTTTTCTTCTTGCTTTGTATCTTATTGTCCTGATTGCCCAAAAATTATTCCTTGCTCACTATGAAATACACTCTATTAGTGTGAACAAGACAGATGTTTGCACCTGGAATCACCCTGATAATGGCCACTTCTGTGGACTCCTGCTGAGATTCCCAAACAAGGCAAATATTGACCTGATATGCACCATATCCTACTCTTAGGTCAAGACTGAGGCTTCTGAAAATGCTGGCATTGCTGCCATCCCCATTTTACTGCTGTGGGTAAATTCAAGATGCAGTTTTCTTCGTAGCATAGTTCTGGTAATTCTCAGAAACATTGGAAATTAAAAACAAATCCTAAAAAATAAGATTGCAGCTGTAGGTTTTGAAGAAAAAAGTGGGTGGCAAAAATGGCAAACCACTTGTCCTTTAGCTCTAAAACCTGGAAATGTGTTGCATGTGTGATACATTAAATCAGTGTGGTGATCTCAGCTCCAAGAGGAACAGAGGTTGGAGTGATGAGTGGACTCCACTTGGAAGAAGCCCTGAAGTTAAACTGATCAGTACAATCAGGAGAACATGCACTGGAAACCACTCCTATACTTAGTTTGAAACTTCACGGCAAATTTGGGCAAGTCATGAAGGTTTTCCAGCTTTTTCTGTTTCTGGTCCTTTCTTTATCAGTCTAACCAAGATGGCATCACATTCTCTCACTCCTCCTGTATCAGTGATGTCCACATCAACTTCAACCAATCTTGTGTTTGCAATCTTGTGTTTCCCTGCTGTCAATACCTTTTGGGTTTGAGGTTCTGAGTTCTTCTTGCAGCCTTTTTTTTTTCCTCTGTTTATTATCTCCATTTTCTCTGTTGCATGTTAAATGACAAACACAACTGCTGGCTGCAGAACCTTGCTCTATGCAATTTTTAGCTAACATCACATCCTCTCTTCTTTCCACTTCAGAGTCCCTGTTTTGAAACATGCTTCAGTGCTTTCTATAAGGAAGTTTGTAAACCATGTATTTCTTTCACAAGAAGTTGTAGAGGCAATACTGTTATTCTCTCTCCCCTGCTGAGGGACAGACTGGATAGACACATATTTATGATCACTGGCTGGCACAGAATAACACATAAGTTAAGTAAATAAGAGGGCCCTCTTTTCAGCATTAAATTGATATTCTCGCCTTCTTGTCTTTCCAGAGACAAATTTTAAAGTATTGTTAAAAGTATCGACAAGCTGCTGACGCTATCAGAGTTCTGCCATCAGAAATTTCAACATTTCATTGAGACCATATTTAGTCCTTATGATGTTATATAGAATGTATTCCTATTTATATTATAATTAAAACAATGTTGCCCAAATAATTTTGCATATTTTCTATCATAACTATCAGTATTATAACTGTCAGTAACATTTATATATTCCAACATCTGAAGCCTGTTAATTTTTGGGATTGTAGTTTAAAACTAATAGTTTAGAATGTGCCTGTGTGTGCAGTCATGCACAAAGTGTTTCCACACACGTCCCACCCTACGCTGACTGAATAGAGCAAGGTACAAGTTAATTGCAGGCTGGTTGTGCCTGTGGATGTCCACAGCACTCAAGGACACAGTGGCTTTGGGCAGGCCATGGCAGATGGTGTGTTTGGATGTGGGTTTTTCCAGATGAAGGTAGAGAAATCTCTCTTTAGGCTTTCACAGCTTGCCATGTAAATACTATTGTTCCAGTCAGCTCTGATTTATATCCAAGGCTATGGTAAGATAAAAAAGGGCTCTTACCCTTCTGTCACAAACTCCTCTTTGTTGAAGTTTCTTTTGTCAAGTAGCTCATACTCTGACTCATCTTTTTCAATACTGTGCTTAGTTTCAGAACTCAGTATTGTTTCACTCAAAATATACTTTAATTGCAAACTTAATATTTCCTGAGTAAAATCTGCAAGTTTACTATCTGCTTTAGATTTAGTATTTTAATAGATTTTATATTATTTTTGCACAGCAATGCTGAAAGAATCAACTAAGTTGGGCTTTTCTACGTTTGTTTTTTTTGTGGGGTTTTTTTTTGTTGGTTTTTTTTAATAATGGTAAAATTTCCTACTGTCAATGAGTTTAACAAAATATTTCTGAGTGTATTCACTGCTTCTACAGAATGCAAGTTGCAACTGTAGGTTTTTCTTCCTATATTTTTGCAAACAAACAATGCGGTTGTCAGAGAACCTAATCTGTATTTGAGCTGACAAACAACCAAACAAAAAAGGTATTTAGCAGGGCCTCTGATTTCCCTAATGACAGAATATACCCATCAAGGAAACTCAGTAGCAGCTGCTCCATTGTGTTAAAGATTTGAAGATGGCTTCATTTTGAAAAAGTTTGGAGGGTTTTCTTCACTTTCACCAGAGAATATGTAAAGAGGCATTTTTATTTCTTTTTCATGTGGGAAGAGAGAAATCAGCTGATTAACCAACTTAATACTGCTTTCTGTGGCTGTGTAGTGGGTTCTTCAGTTTCAAGACTAAATCTTGTGTGTCAGTTGTGATCAGATAATTGCTGATAACAAATACAGCTCGCTCGCTGGGCTCTCACATAACATCCATCTGGAAAAACACCAACATGCACCACATGGAAAAGAGGAGGAATCTCATCTGCTTGTGGGTGCCTGTTTATTTCTTGAACTGTTAACTCACATCCTCTTTGAATATTAATTATTTTGTTCTAACTGCTTTTATAATTTAGGTTCGTAGCATCCATTGCCATAATGTGATGAGGCTTCCAGAGAGTTCTAATGAAATAAGTACAGTATTTGCATGGTTGGGTGAACATTTAGATCTGTTTTTCCCTTGAGGTGGAAAATTGATCTTGTGCTAAACAAGAGAGATATTGATAAGAACACTGATATTGAGTCCAGCTGAAATCAATGTTTTTCATAACTGATTACAGAATTCTTTGAGTAACATCCAAAGGAATTCAGTAATAAAAGTGTGAAGACTTGAATTATCTGGGTAAAGAGAAAGAGTAGAGAGAAACAGGGAGTTGTAAAATCAGAGTGAATGACTTAAACAAGAGTGGGAATCCAGGCTAAGACAAACATAGTCAATAAAACTGCAGCAGGGGAAGCAGGAGTGATGAGAATGAAATAACAGTTGAGAATGGTGTCAGTGAAGAGCAGCTGTCCTGGAAGCAATAAGAATAAAAATACCAGGCAAAATCTGCTGGTTTGACTGGGGCAGAAAAGCATTCCTGTCTGTCACAATCTTCATCCTAGATTTTTTTACAGTATTCCAATTGTCTTGTTTTCACTGATTCCATGTATTATGGAGACATGGACAGAGCCTTGAGAGGTCCTTTTATGCCTATTTCAAATTGGCAGAAGTATCTCATATCCAGGAGAATCAGTCTTCAGAGAAATCTGGGGGAATGATACCTGCAATGACAGCAGCACTTTAAACAGAAAATGAAAGACCAGCAGGGTTTCTGTGTTACATCACTGCGTCACAAGGTTCAGTTTCCAGATTGTGAAATTTGTAATTCATTGGCAGAATTAGATATCCTTATATTCCACTGGTAATGGTGGCTTGCTATATTCTGAATTTCTCTGGAATGAAAGGGTGGGTTCTTAGTTACAATCTGTGCAGCAAGGATATCTGCAGCATTGGTGGCACTTAGGAATATTTGGAGGAGAAATGGGAGTGCTGTTCACCAAACAAGGTACTTGACCACTTATTCGTAAGTGCTGACGATTCCCTGTGACACTTTTACCCGTCAAGAAGAGTGTAAGTAGTATTCATGCATCTTGGATGTGTATCATTTAGAATATTTCACACTTTGTGAGTGTTCTGAGCTTTAGAGAGAAGAAAAGAAGCAGCATTTGTTTGCTGGCATAGGATGCATCTTCACAAGAGGAGCTTTGTGAGTGTATGTGTCTACCTGTTCTTTTTTGAAGTACTTCACTGCTGCTTTTCAGTGTTTGGTGTTTCGCTGGTGACCTGCAGGCACTTAGCTCCTCGATGAAGCATTGTCTACCACAGACAGTTCAAAGGACTCAAAATCATAGTTTCAGGAAGAGTTCAGCTATGAAACAATAAGGCTCAGGCACAGGCATGTCAAAGCAGGTGCCTTCCTCACCAATTCACTCTGTATTCCTATTGTTGCTCTCAGTGCCCACGCTTCTCTCTCCTCATCTGGCGTATATTCCAAGAAAGCAATCTCTACATGTGTATGTATATATTACATAAATAGATATACATGTCCCCTAGAGAGTCATTTAAAAAATTAGTATTTATAATAGGAATTCTCTGGACTGGACTGAGTTCAGTCTGCTTGAGTGACAGAAAATTCAGAGTGATCGTAATGAGATCACCATTTCCCTAAAACAGTGGCTGCCTTGTCAAGTCTTGTTTGTTTACATCTAGTCATAAAGCTAGGGTCAATATTTAAATGAATCTACAGGTCCATCCATACCTGCTTCTTCAAATCTGAGCAAAATGGTTGAAGTAGCACATCTGGGAAGTTTTACAGCTTTTGCTTTATCGGCATCCCCATCAGTAAGAAAGTGTGAGTTCATTTATGAACTCATTATTGCACCCTGACGTGGACACAAAATCTATTTCAACTTATTTCTAGAATGCTGAATCTAAATTAATTTGTCTTAATTGAGACACTTTTTTTGCATTTGATATTTGAAGATAGGATTAATTCACAGCCATCTGTTATCTTATCTTGCCTTGGTTAATGATAGGCCCAGCAGTTTGGGGAAATGAAATGAACAGGCACAGGGGTCACTGTCATTATCTGGATCATTTCATGTGATGCAAATTAAATCAGGTACATCACAGCAACTAAAACTGCATGTAGTTCATTCAGTGAAGGCTCTCACATTGATCAGTTTTAATTTTAGCTCAAAAAGCTCATATTTTTATCTTCAAGGCCCTGTCTTTGGTACTAGTCATGTGCAAAGGGTGGACAGGAGGTGTGGTGACTACTTCCTTTTGTCCTTTCTTGATTCTTTAGACCTTTCTTGCGTGCTTGGGGTTTGATAGGAAAAGAAACATAGGGATCATGGGTGTTCTGAAGGGAAGTAACATTCCCCAGCTACACAAATATTGTTATGAGCTGCAGTTGTGCAACCTGCTCACATTTATAACTGGATTTGGTATCCAGGAAGGTGATTTAATTTTGAAGAGGGAGCAGGAGTGCTTGAAGCACAGCAACATAGGGCTGATATTAAGGATGGTAAATATACTGAGCTCAGAAACTGACAATTACAATGCAAATTTCACTTGTGAAACTGCAAACACTCCAGTTACCAGTTACACTGAGCTGTTTATTTTCCATTTATTGCCATATTTAGAGGTATTTCTCACTTGTTTGGCCTCTAATGTATAGATTTTCTTACCAAAAACCTAAACATAACATTTTGACTTTCAGCACCTTGGTGATGAGAAAAGGAATTCCAGAGCCAGCACAAAGCACTGCCCGAGTTGATAAATACCCTTCAGCAGTGATGAAAATTAGGTTCTGACATGACTCTGGCATAGGCAGAAACTTTCAAACAATGTTGCTGTTATTATTTTGCTCATGAGGAGAAGCTTCTACTATAAGACAAAATCACTTATCAGATGTTTAATTAAAACTTTAGTGCTTTTCAGGTTAAAATCTTCTCTGCTTAAGAGAAATGGGGACTGAAAAGCGAAGTCACTTAATCAGTGCCCTGTAGTGAGTGTTCAGCAATTCTTGGATATGCATGCGGGAATTCTGCTTTCCAATCTCATCTGGTTAATATCTTCCATCTCAGACCAACTGCAGCTATACAGGTCTGCCAGCATTATCCCTGATTTGCACCTGTGTTTTCCAGGATCAGCTCCACTTGTGGATGTTTCATTAGCATGTTCACATTTTATTGCCTTTCTCTGCAAATGGCCTATGCAAGTGTTTTAATGTTCTCATTCCTTGACTAAATATTTTAAGGCTACACCAAATTTATTAATATTATTATTATTATTTTGCTAATGCACTATCTTATGTATTTGGTAGTAAGCAGTTTCCCATCTGTGGCTGAATGATAGACGCTAAAGCTGATATGGATTTTCTATTTTCCATCACTCCATATCATTTGTAAACTCTTTAGTTCTGTAAAAGATCTGCTTTAAATAAATAAATGTATCCTGACTAATCCTCTTTGAATAAGTGGAAAGCATTTAATCCTATGATTCTGTAAATCCAGGGTAGCTGTCAAATTGTGTGTTCATTTTTCTGCATTATCTAAATCGGTTTGTATCAGATCTTTCACTGACAACAACAGTTTGTTATTTGGATTAAACACCTCTAGTGCTCTATAACCTTTCATTTAAGAGTCATTTGCATCCCTTTTTTGGCTGCTACTTCAATCATCTGTATTTTACCAGTCCTTTAGGAATATTTGCTGCTAAATATTCACACTGCTTTTAAAACTGCTTTTTTTTTTCAAATTCCTAATGCTTCTTCAAGATCTGAAATTCAAACTATTTTTTGTTTCTGTCACCAAGAGGCTGACTTCATTTATCAGTTTTCAATTTAAGAAAATAAAAATAGATGACTAGTGAACTTCATTTCAAAATTTTAAAAAGTGGTTCATTAATTGAACAGCAGCTGGGGGGAAAAACTAATCAGCTCATTTCAACTGCAATAGCTCATTATCATTTTGTCTGATGAAATCTTTGGAGGCTGGTTTCATGGGAAATGGGTCCTTCATACAGTCCCCCCTGAGCTGTCTGGAAAAAGGTCAGTTGCCCCCATACAGTAATTAAAACTCATGTCAGGACATGCACTTCCATTTTTTAATTGCTAGGGATAGAAGCCCTCTTGTTGTTTTTTGACATGAAGGAAATGTTTGGGTTCTTCCTGTTATTCAGAAGAATTTCAATGCCTCGTGCTGACAGGTTTATTTCTGAAAACAGAATAAATATGACATAAAGATTCGTGTCCAAGTAGCTGTACACTTGTTTCCACAGGTAAATCTCTTACTTGTGGCCACAGGGATATAAAGGAATGCATCCCTATTTTAGTTTGCACTATCCTGAGTTGGGCATGACTTTAGTTTGGGAACCACAGAAGTTTTGGAAGTGGTACATAGAATCTTGATCTTCTTAGTGCTAACACCACTGCTGTAGGACAAACCTTTTAAAAGATGTAGGTTATTAATAATTTAAATGTATGTTGATTTTAATTATTCTTTAATTGTGTAGATTATTATTAATGTAGATTCATAAATGTAAAGAAAATATGGAGAGCCAAGACTGCTGGATTCTCTTTCCTGTTCTTGTTCCACCTGGGGCAAACTTTTGCCTCATTTTGAGGTGGTTAAAATTAAACTTTCCTATAATGAGTGTTGTGTTAAACTTATTTTTTGGAAAGTGCCTTGAAATAGCTACATGAAATGTATGAGAGATGTGTATAACTGTAATAGCCATCATTTTAGTATTGGATTTGTAATGATTTTACCAATGATGAACATTGCAGTAAAGTAACAAAATTATAACTTTTAGAAATTAATTTAAGTTATTAATATTAAAATATCCACACCTTAAATATTTCTACTAAATGAAGACAAATCATTATTCAACTGTAGCTTTTGCCACTTAATAACAGCATAATTATAAATAGAAAAGTCCCTTCTTTTATTATCTTGTATACTAAATAAGTTTGTAAAATAAGATACAAGTAAGTGATTGGTTTCATCGTTTCTCAAGTCTGTTATATTTTTGTGCAGTTCCTCTTGTTCAGACTCTGCACACCAGCATAGCATTATTTAGGTCATGGATAACTGCTAGAAATTCAAACCCCCAACACACTACTTAGACATGTTACTTAGCCAAGTACTCGTTTTTGTGAGTTAAATTCATTGTGCATCTGCTGCAAAGTAATTGAGGAAAGAATTTATATGAATTTTGTAATTAAAATTTTCAAACACTGAAAGTACTGGAAACCAAATATTTTGTTTGCACTTCCACACTGGGACACACTTTCAATAAGGAAACTAAGACTGGCTATAAAACTAAATTCTAGTTAAGTTTGTTGAACTCCAGTTAGGAGATGAAAATAATTTTCTAAACTTTTTTCACAATAAATACTGGATGTTTTCCAAAAGAAAAATCTGTATTTAGATTAAAAGCATTGCTTGCAAGTGAATAACTTTCTTCAGGAAAATTTATGTAAAAACAATTCCTTTCTAACTTTACTTTTGCACTGGGTGGGGGCTGTGGTGGAATATCTGGGTATATGCTTACATAACCATACTGTTTATATGTCTTCTGTGTATTAAAGTTGGTGGTAAAACCAGGAGAAGGTGAAAAACTTGGAAAAGTTCCTTATGATTCTCAAAAAATGTAATTTAAATTAAATTTAAAAATGAAATTTTCACAGTAACTTTTATTTTTGCCTTGTCCAATGGGTTGTATTTTCCAGTTTCTCTCTGCCACCATGAGCGCAAAAATTTACTTTCCCTGGACAAGCTGCTAACTTAACCTCACCAAAGAGCTGCAAAGTTATCAGGATTTGGTATCCATCATAAATACATGCTAAAACTCTGAGATGCCTCAATAGCATGGTTAAATCAAAAGCCTCTGCTGAAGGTTTTTGGCCTGGTTTCCATCAGTGCTTAAGAGGGAAATAAAGACACTTAAATCTTCTGTTGGAGGGATCTCACAGGAAGAATGAGATGGTTTATCCTGTGCAAACAATCACCATTAACTCAGCCCCAAGCCAGTGCAGCACACGCTGTTTACATTTCAGATACCATCTTCTGTATGGTAAATACAAGCTGAGGAGCACTCATGGAGCACAACATTTGGGAACTCTTTAAGTCTTTATGTACACACAGATATGTTTGCCTGATATAATGTGGGGTTTAGCCTCTTGTGCTGCTTAGCCAGACTTGCCAGGTCATAGAGGCATTTTCACAGACATTTGGTAGTGAATGACCTGCTATGGTTTTGAAGAAATGTGATCTTATCCTACAAACAAATAACTATGAGTTCTGTGTATTCACCATAGGGAGGAAATTGTAACTTAACTGTGTGAAGATGAACTAGAACTCAGGGGTGTTGCACAATAAATCATTACCTTTATAGTAAATAAGTTGTCATGTGTACTGTGAGTTTGAGTAATTCCCTGCCATTGATGCACAGTTTCACTGTAGCCCTGCTTTGCAGTGAAGTACCTTTTCCACTTTCCTCCTTAAAACTCTAATTTGTCTCTGCCCTTCTATTGCACCTCTGGAGCTATGTCTGGTTTACTTTAATTGTGCTCTTTAAAAAGTAGCTTTGTGCTTTGAGCTTTTTCTAATAATTGCATTTTGTACTCATGCTGATGATATGAAAAACAAGCTTGAAAAGAGTATATAGTAGTATGTAAGTAAACAAGGGTTTTTCAGTGACTTCTTGGCATAATATGTCAGGGAGTTTAATATGAATTTAGTTCTCCCCTAGTAATTACCTAAATGGTGGATAATTCCTGTCTGGGAAAGCGACACTAGAATTGGTTTCATACTTTGATACAAGCAAGTTTTATGAGCGTGATTACTAAATAGTGAAAAGATCATATTTCAAAACCTTCAAGAAAGTCCTGTATCTCATGGCAGTGTTTGTGCAACTAAAAGCCATTGGAAATTATCTCTTTTGTACACAGTAATGTGGCTAACCTAATTATTTTTTTTATTGCAAATTCAGTAAAAATTGGAATTCTCTGCTTTTCCCTGCAGATTGCATTAGTTAAAAATATTTTTTTCTGAATTTCAGAATACATTTAGTACAGGCATTATGTATTTTGTACTATTGCCTTGGAAGCCCTTAGCAACAAATTGATAATGGTCACAGGAAGAATAAAGTGGCTTAAAGTGTTCTGCTTATTCAGTAAATACGTATGAATTCAGTAAGGATTTCGGAAAATACTGTAAACTTCTTTGAAGTTTTTATTTTTGCTACCTGTGGTTTAAAACACTTCTTCTCTCTTAAATGCCTGACAAATTTCTGGAGTAAGGTGTGTGTAATGGCTATTTATAAGGAGTGTAGCTTCTTCTACATCAAATACCATCATGAATCATTCCACCAGGACAATGTTTATTCAAACAAGAGAGGTGTTCATGTAAATGCTAGTGGGGTCACAGGCACCTGGAGGGAAGCATCTAATGAAATTATCTAAGTGTGCCCAAAATCTGTGTTCTCGTGGAACTTCAGAGCAGGGCAAACACAAACTTTTGTGTATTTACATTTGTGTAATATTCTAGTTTTGCTTTTCCCATGGCTGTGTTTTTCCATAAGCTGTTTTCAGCATTGCATTCACCCGGAGCATCAGACCAGTTACTTTGACTGGTGGTCCCAGTTTCAGCTTCGTGTTGTTGGCACCCATTTCTGGGGACTGGCCCTAAATGTGGCTCTGCAGCACAGACCCCCAGCTGTGGCCTTTCCCAGTGCCACCTCAGGCCCATGGAACACCTTCCCTGTGCATCTGTGCAGTAAAAAGGACAAATGCAGAGCAGTGACTCAGTGCAGCGTGGCAGCTCCACTGGATAGAACCACCTGGAAGGAAATGGCAGTTTTGTCCTGGGGAAGATGCTTAGAAAAGACCCCTGAGCTTAAGTTCCATCCCTGTCTTTTACTAATCCATTTGCTTTGCTGGGGATTGGTGCTAATGATGCCTCCTTCCCCAGCCCCTGAGCTGGGGGCTGTGAGCAGCCCCTGGATGCTGCCTGCCCATGGGCAGCAGCGTGTGGGAATTGTGGCAAACAGAAAAACACAGCTCCCCAAGGGCTTGGGTGAATTCCCAAGGAAAACCTGTGATACCTGTGATTCCATGGATGCAAAAGGCACAATCCTCTACTACCACACATGCCTGGTTAAGTAGTTAACTGTGAGTTTTAAGGATGTTTACGTGCTCAATGCCCTCTGTATCTTAGTGTTGGTTTAATTTTTATCAGCAGCCTTTGGTGGCCAAATTCATCCTGCTCAACCATGCAGATTTTGGGCCAAATTGGCATTTTTGTGAAATTCCTCTAGTGGTGATAGACAGAAAAGATAAACCCCATAGATCAGCTCCCAGTAGCTCCACTTAACACTGAGCTGAATTAATGTCTTATTCTTGTCAGCTTGCTATCCCACAACAAGTAAGAAACTGTGCTTTTTTAATTAGAAATTTCTAGAACCAGTCCTTAGCTTCTGTACAGGTGAAATTTTGCCAAAACAGAAAGGGAATGTAAATTTGAATATTTTAAATAAAAATTCAGTGGGTATCATTCTGATGACAGATGAATGCCCTACATGCTCTCCAAAAATATATACAAGTTAAGTTGTAAGTAAAAAAAAAAAAAAAAA
>WEIU01023077.1:1062969-1096242 GCA_013389925.1 Aegithalos caudatus | reverse complement strand
CGGGGACTACCCCATCTTAATTTGTAACTTTTCAGTTACGAAATTACAGCCTTCAGGTTAAGTACTCACACAAACATGGTTGAGCTGTGAGCTTTGACAGTGAATCAGTGTCAGAAAGTTTAATTGGGAAGTGATTTTCCAAGAGATAAAGATCTGTCCCTAGCTTTCAGCACTTTTCTACTGAGGGTAATTTTAGTTCTATGCAAAGGTTCTCCTCTCTCCCTCCAAATCTGTTTTTCAAGCACTGCTATGCTGTTAAGTATTTACCTATAATTAAAGTTTTTAAATGCCATTTTTCATAGGAAAAAACTGAGGCAGAGAAGGGCTGAGTGACATTACCTCTATGTGTGGATTGCTGCTTTGGCAGTGTGTTTTGAGTTTATTGAAGATCTCCCCTGTCAATGCATTGCAACAGCTTTTTTTTAGTGGTGACTCTCATAACTGCATTCTGAATTTCATGGCCTTTTTAGATTGCCCTTCACCTCATAATAACAGCTGTCTCCACAGAATGAATTTTGGACACACTCTCCACTGCAGGGTCAGTTCTTACTACCACCAGTGTTGCAGTTCTGTGATTTCAGATTAGAAATTAATGCTTCACCCATACAACACTCCAGCCCTTGAGCCCTGTTGGTAGGTGTTCTGTCACTCTGCTGAAGAAGTTTGGCTCAGTTGTTGGTTTTACTGCTCCTCTAGAAAATCAAACCACATGTTAGTAGCTCTCAGGTGGAAAGTAACTCTGTGCCATAAATAAAGTCATGGGAATAACACGTAAGCACCGTGGTTTGTGTATAGGTATTAAATAATATCTGCTCTTGACATCTGTTTTCTGAGGTAGTGAGATCTCTGTCTTGGGAGGGGAAAGATAAAACCAGAACCAAACAAATAGGAAAAAAAAAAGACAAAGCCACCAACTTCACAAAGGTCAGGAGTGTGTGGCTGTGGTGCAGATTGACTCTGGCAGCTTTTGCACTGCTTTCAGGAGCCAGTCTCTCTCTCTCTCTCTGACATGCTTTCTGGTCTCTGGTTTTTCAGCTGTACTCTTGGGCATATTGCTTTTCTTCTTGCTTGTTAAAGGTATCTGGGAACAGACTGCTGGGTATGTTGATCTGGGAAATGAGTTGGACTAAGGGGACTAATAGAAAATTACAGAGGTTTTGTAATACAGAAGAGAAATGAGGTCAAGCCCACTGCCTGAGCCATGATCTACCAGCTTGCCTGTTCCTGGAAATGTTTCCTTTGCATGAGAGGCCCTCCTCAGCGTTTCTGCTCGTCCTCTTCCTCAGGGTGGGAAAAGCAGCTGAAATACCTTACTGTAAGAGATTTTTAGACGTATTACAGGGTTTTATGCTCCCAGTTCCCATTGATTTTCAATTCAATTTTCACTTAGATGAAATTCAATAGGAATAAAATACCTAATTCCTTTATGCCATTGAGAGCCTTCTGTCCTGGGTCTTATGGTAGGCTGTGGAACGAGTGAGCATTGGCTGTTAGTGGGATGTGACAAGCATTAAGAAATGAGAGATTGGATCAGTGTATTTCATGGGACTTTATACAAATCTAAGCAATTGGCATTTCATATAAAGGAGAAGGGAAAAAATTACTAGTAAAGACATGGTGATAGCACTTTCTCAAAGAACAGATCCCAAAGGCACAAGGAGAAGCTGTGCCATTGCAGAGCATGACAGGCTGTGTACTGAGACATCTTTTGTTAATACATGAGCCTTAGCCAAAGACTCAAAAAGGAATCAGATTTTTAATGACAAGCCTAAGGGGCTATGATTAGCCTACAGAGACAGAATTGAAGTAATCAAGACACAGAAATGAGATATGGCCAGAAAGTTGCATGAAACTGCACTGAATGAGCATTTAAAGAGTAGGAAAACCTACAGGCTTGCTAGAAGATGGTGATGACAATGACAAATGAGGCTGAAGATGAAGGGGTACCTAATACCTGCAATATATATTATTTTACTTTTGAAAAAGTCAGCTGTGAGCAGATGGCTACCAAAAATAATACAAATTACAATAAGATATGGAAGATCTGCAATTTTTTGTAAGTCTTCTGGTGTGTCATATATTGCATGGACCCTCAGCTAATCCACTGATCACAGGCTGAGAAATAGTAAGCAGCATGAGCACCCAGAGTCCCTGGCAGACCTTTTCCTTGTCTGTGATGAGTTATTTGCATGTTCATGGGGACATGGATGGTAGAGGTGGCCTCTTCCTCATTCCCATTTCACCCCTTTCTAAAGTAGTTCTTAAAATTTTTCTTTACTGTATTAGTTACAGAGCTGATTTTTATTTCTTTCTGTTTCTTTCTGTAGTTATCTTCTCAGTTTAGTCCTATAAATTTTCTCTTTCCAAATCGTGTAGTCCTTCAGCTTCCTCAGTGTAATACTCCTTGCTGTTAGCCATCCCCTACTCATTAGAAATTTCCTCATGACAATTCCTGAATCAAGGAAAGAGCTAAAAGGTAGTGCTGTGTTATGTTGGCACAGACTAGAGGAAAAATAAACCCCAAGTTTCTGTGAGGTTCTGTGTATATGTAAAAGTAAATATGCTGATGAGGACTAAAGAAAGAATTAATTTCTGATCCATTCTGCCAATTTCCACAAAGGCAGACACAGGTACTTCAGCAAAACATCACTTTTTATGTTTTTAATTTGTCTTTCATACTTTTTTTAATGGAAAAACAATCTCAAAGATGCTATTATATCTCATTATTAAAATTCCTTTTTCAAACAGTGATCTTTTTCTAAAAATGCTTAATAAGTTATTTTAAAAAATTCAGAAACATTTTGCTGGAAGTGAAACTTTTCAGCTCCAAACTTCCAAAAGCACTTCAAAATTTCCATTTTCTTTCTTTGGAAGAATATTTAATTTATCAACTGCAAATGCAAGGAGATGTGTTAACTTTGTGTGTTAAAACTCTAATTAGATTAAGTTGGATTGTACTTTGCATGTTCTCTCAAGCTAATTCCCATGATCACCATGCTTTAAAACCTTTTTTATTAGGGGGTTTTGTTAGAGATGCATCACTTAACTGTTGTTATTCATCTGACAACAAGAGTGGGTTCAAATGTACCCTTCTTTCAAAGCTGTGTTTGTCACTGACCTCAGATGTTGAACTGAGAACAGAATTGGTTTCTAAGCACTGCACTGCGTGTGCAGTGCCAAGAAAACTGGAGAGTTCTGACTGGCATCCTTCTAAGTGAGGTGATGTGAGAACCTTTTGTTTAGTATGTTACATCCATCAGAGCCCAAAATACTTGGGTGTTGTTAAAAGATATAGAGATTCAAAACTGGCTATTGTCTCTCTAGTGAGGAGTTGTCAAGATGAAATGAAGGAGGCAGCACTGTGGAGAAAGAAATATTGGGATCTCGTTTTGAAAGAGGAGGTTATGCCTAGAGATAAGGAAACTTCCTTCTTTGATTCATGAGGAAAGTGAAAAGAGGATGACTGGTTACGTGGTAGTCTGTTGATGATGCCAGATTTTCAGGACAATAAAGTTGAGGACACTTAGCAGAACTGGCTGAAGGATCTTATGAAACTCAATGGGTACTTCTTAACTATCCCATGAAATTCAGTTTAGATAAGTGTTAAAGTGGTGCATCTGGGAATAATCAACACTTTGCAGATAAAATTATGGCTTTCAGCTGTCTTACCACCAAGGAATGAAATCTTGGGATGATAAAAGACCGGGCCATGAAAGAATCTGCTTAGTGACTAGTGGTGTCCATTGAATATTAGGAATAAATAGGAAGGGGATAGAAGATAAGTACAGAATATTTATGCCAGCATATAAATACATGGCACACCCACATCTTGCATTTTGCCTGCCCCTACCTTTTCAAAAGCTTCACAAAGGGCAACAAGGATGATCACAAGAACAGAGAGATTTCCATTAAAAAGAAACTAACCAAAGTAGACTCTTTGTATGCCTAGAAAAGGAGACTGTTGGGAGAGATGATGAAGGTATCTAGACTAAAGCATCATACACAAAGAGGTTCCCTCACGTGGTTTGTGCATAGTATTTGCCAGAGAAGAAATGAAGGCAAGATGACAGATGTGGCAGCTGGAAAAGAAGCCAAAGCAAATCTTTAAACATAACATAATTAAGCATCCACAGGGTACTGTCAGAGTTTAACGTTTCTATGGGTTCAAGGGAAGCTTGAACAAGTTCCCAAATGGGAAATCCAAAGAGGTTAAAAATACACATGAACCTCATCTGCCTGGAGTAGTCTTTGAGACTCAGATTGGTGGAAGCTGGAAGAGTCTTTGGGGGAAATGTTATTCCTTTCTTCTTCTGCCCTTCTCTAGGCACTCACTTCTGGCTGCTGATTGAGACAGTCCTGGACAGAGGGAGGCTTGGTCTCACCCAGCACAGTCATTTTCTGTTCTCATGCTACCAGGCATTTATGTCCTGAGCTCACACTCACAAATCTCAATGAAGGACAGGTCAGAAACTGAAGCAGAAGTAGCCTGGGCAGATAGTTTGTATGCTGATGTCTCTATCTTCTTTTTGAGTAAATTTTCTCTTCAGCTAAACTACGAGTAGGTCTGTCTACCAGAGTGCTCCTACCAGGCAATCAGAGGGAAATACTGACAATCAGAGGAATGTTTTTAAAGCACCCGAGTTCAGATTAATATGAGTTTTTAAAATGTAGGGAAATCCATGAAAAATTTATCAGTGTATAATAGCCTAACAATGTCTCCAGGAGACTTTAATTTCTACTTCTAATCTTTTCATCTCAATCTGCTGGGTCAGCTTTGCACTCCTCCTTGTGTGCACAATGGGGAACAATGTTTAGCTGATGACAGAAATGCAGGATGGGGATTAAGTACCCCCCAAGCTTTCTGCATTTTAGTAATGCTGTTGAACATTCCCCAGTCCCTGGTTTTACTCCCCTCCTAGTCTTCCAATAAATTAACTCGTAAATCTGAAAATCAAGACATAGCTTCACCGGGCAGGGAAAATACACCCTGCAAATTTTCCTAAATACCCCTTTAGAAAAGGCTTAACTTTGATTACTGTAATTGATTATCTTAAGCCCCTGAGTGTCAGAATTCTGCATTACATTCAGCTTGTAGTTTGATGAGAAGATGGATTTGGCAGCAGTCTTTGGTGTCCCCAGCTCACCACTCCCACCCACCTACTCATTTCTGGTCTGTGGCCCAGGTTTGCTCCCTAGATAGAGCTTCAAAATAAAGAGCTTCAATCTATATATTGTCTGCTCTTAAAACACCAGTTACACCACAAGCTTTATCTCTGTCTTCCTTTCTCCCTGTGACAGCACAAGTGTCGTGGGACTGTGTGGTAAGAGAAAACTGAGAAGTTTCTTATAAGGGCCAGTTTTCAGCCCCATCATCTCACAATATAACTGAGCACTGGTGCATGTGACAACCAAAGGTGGCCTTCTCCTGGATGGTAACTCAGACCTGGGCAAGTTTAAGCCTACCATGGAGTTGCACCTCCTGTGATGCGTTGCTTTTAGGGCTGCGTGGGAAACCAGAGCCTTGAGTCAGTCTAGATAACAAGTAATTTAACAAACAGTCCTCAACAGAAGTTGAAAATCAACTTAAACAAGGAATAAAATGTAATAATATCCTTTTTCTTCAAACACTTCAGGAGCATGATTACTGACAGAAAATCTCTAAGATGCTCTAGGCATGAAAGGAATGTTCAAAAAATATAAAGCCACAGCAGAAAAGCTGTGATTTTTTTGCACCTGTGCTTACTGTGGGGGAGGTTGGTGAGAATCCCATCCCAGAACCCTAATTTATTGAATACATCTTGGGATTTGCATCAAACAGAAGCGTCCATAAATAGTTTATAGAGTAAATGAAGAAAACAAGCTATAAAAACTCATCAGGAGTAAAGACATTCACTTGGAAATTTGGAAGAAATTTAGGAGAGAAACAGGTGATTGTGGTGTAGAGCTTTTTAGCTCAAATAATTTTGAGCCAGAGGACTGAAATCTGGTTAATACAGCAACAGATTTTAAAACGGCACTCAGGCAAATCCAGGAAGCTGCATCCCAGTTAAGCTGACACCTGTGCTGGAAAAATGAGTAGAAATTATAACAAACAATAGAAGTAGTGTAATCTGAATAATTATGGCATATTGTGAAGTTTTCTGTGTAAGTTTTAAAAGATCAGTCCTGGCCTAATTGTATATTCAAATTCTCTGAAGGTATCTACTAGTAGGAGAATACAGGAGATCCAGCTGAGATCACCTGCTTGGGTGTTCAAAAGGGGTTTAACAAGGTTCATTCCCAAAAGCCTTTAAGAAAATAAAATATTCTGGAACAAAAAGGAAGATGCTCAAATCAATAAATAACTAGTTGGCATAGAAAGCAGAGAACAGAAATAAATGGTCGGTGCTCACAGTAGAGGTAGGTCATCACTGGAAATCCTGTGGAGATCTGTGCTATTCAACATATTCGTAAGTGGTCTGAAAATATAAAAGTGAATAGTGAGGGGAAAAAATCTGCTGATGGTACCAAGTTACTCAGAAAAGTTAAGAGAAGAACCAGCTATGGTGTATTGAGAAAGATCTTGTAATGCTGGCAATAATGGGGGAAAAAAAAGACATTCAGTGAAGACAAATGCACACAGGAAAAATAACTCTATCTTTACATATAAAGTGATGGGTTGAGAACTAACCATCACTTCTCAGAAATGAGATCTTGAAGTAAATGGATAGTTCTGCAAAACTGTCATGTCAAGAACAGTCGAACCAAAATTTTAAGAATAGAGAACAAAATAAAAGCCATCATTACGACACTATATAAATCCATAGTACACCTACAGCTTGAATATTCTGTGCAGTACCAGCCTCCTCAGCTGAGAAAGAACAGGGTAAAGCCAGAAAAGGTTGAAAGACAGATGTCAAGAATGGTCACCATGACAGAATGGGTTCAAGGGGTGTGACCTACAAAGACAGGCTGAGAAAGCTGGGGCTGTTCAGCCTGGAGAAGAGAGGATTGTGCGGACACATCACAGCACCTCCCAGTATCTGGAGGGGCTACAGGGAAGCCAGAGAAAGACCCTTCATCAGGACCTTTAGTGACAGGACAAGGAGTAATGGATACAAATTGAAAGAGGGGAAATTTTGCTTAGATGTTAGGAGGAATTTTTTTATTGTAAGGGAGGTGAGACATTGGAACAGGTTGCTAAGGGAGGTTGTGGATGCTCCAATCCTGCCAAGTGTTTAAAGATGGATTGGAAAAGGCCTTGAGCAACCTGATCTAGTGGGAGCTGTCCCTGCCTGATATCCCTGATGCATTAACATCTGTGATGGCTTATTTGAGTATCAAAGAATTTTGTTTATAGTTCTTAAAATTACAATCAGATTGTTTCAGTACCTGTTTTAAAGCAGCTGAAAATTATTGTGTAAAATTCATGCATGGTGTCTTTTTAATAAACAACAACAAAATTATTCAAATAAAAGAAGCAATCAACTCTGAACACTTGAATTATCTTAAAAAAAAAGTTAAGTTAGTCTTAACTCACAGATTTTGAAGACACTATAATAAAGAATTATTGGAGGAAATATTGCTTTTACTGTTTTCAGATAATGCTTAATGTTGTTGCAAATTATAAAATTTAATTAGCTATATAAATGCCAGAGGAACAAATAATGTGCTATTGTCTTGATATCTTTCCAGAAATTAGTCTTTTAAAACAAATTTGCCATATTAATCATCTAAAAATATTTTTGATCACTGAATTAATAGTTTGCAGCCTGTTTTCAGGTATTCATTGCCATAGGTGATTGCCTCTTAATTACTACATGGGCGCTTTCTATTCACTCTTATTAATTCATGTTTTCTGGCACAGTCCCAAAAGGCAGCCTTGCCCTATATCTTCTAATTACTTCTATAATTGAATTTGCCCACTTTTTCTAACCTATTTTTTAAACTGACTGTGTTTGTTCATGGTTTATTGTGTCTTTTTTGTGTCAGTTCTCTGCAAGCAGAATGTACATTGATTCTTTCCTCGTTTCTCATTAATTTTCAAGAGCTTTGCTGCATGTCTGTTTTTTCAGCCTGTCAGACCTATTGCTAGACCAAAAAAAGATTCTTATTATTAAAGGTTAGGTAAAATAGACTGAAGTTAATTAATTCATTAGTAACTCTGAGCCAATTACTGAAGCCTTCTCTTATTTATATACTTGTTAACAAGACAGAGATGAGAAAGCCCTATTATAGGCACATGTCCTTCAGAAGTTGGGCAAACCCTCTGGAGCATATGCATTTAGTTTCACCAAAGAAAAAGAATTGATTCCAAAATGAAGACTTGAAGATCTAACTGGCAAAGTCTTCATAAGCTGGTGGCCACCCAAATGTTGGTGTGGATTCTACCTTTTGATCACAAGGAATAAATTTTAGTGATCATCTTTAAAAAGTGCACTCACATAATGTTTCAATATAAATATATTGACTTGCCAATGTCCCCTGAATTATTTCTTGGGATGTTTAGGAATAGTTGAACATAAAGAAATTACCCATGCATATCTATGCAATTAGGATGGGGTTGAAGTCAAAATTGCTGATTTTGACTTCAGATGATTTCCTTATATTGATAAATGTAATGAGATATGTAACTGGGAAGAAACCCCATTAATTTTTGCTAAATGCTCTGCAGGTTATGAACCTTGCATGAGAGCTGAAGTCATGCAGAAGCTAGAGATGTATGAATAAAACAGGGAAGGTACCCAGTGGATCATTGATCAATGTCAGATGTGTACATTAATGAAATGAATGCACATTTTAAGCATAGTATTCAAAACCTGACCTTATATTTCTTAAGGCTGAGGTACAACAGAACACCATTCTCTCTCACTGAATTCAGTGTTGATACTAGTGAGATTTTTAAAAGGGTTACTCATACTTTATTGTGTGGGAGAAAAACTTTGGGGTTTTTGTTTTCTCATAATTCAGCCACTTGATCAGAGATCATTAGAATTAGAAATCAATTCTTTGTCAGGTGTCTTGCAAGCCTGGTGTGATATCTAGATTTGGAGGGAAATGATGGAATTGAGGAATATTATATGAGCTTTTTAAGCAAATATACAAAGCATGGATTTAGAAGCATCTTTCACCTGGTTTATAGAATATAAATCAAAATAAATTTAAACAGGAAGAAAAAGGTGCTGGAACCACTGGGGAGCAGAAAGCTTGGCCTCGCCCAGTCGTTCATGTTTTTAGGGAAAATTGGTCTGTAGCTCTAGGTGTAAAATCCTAAAGAAGGGTAGTTACTAAATTTCCTGGAAGTCCTACTTCCATGTCAGGAGCAATCAAGGATTAAAATCTTCAGCTACCACTATAGGAATTATTCTCCAATCCATAGTTATTTCTAACTTGAGAGAAAATAGGAAGAAGAGAAATGAAAGAATACAACACCAAGCAGCATATGGTCCCCAGCTGAGCCTGGTCACTGGGAGAAGCTCTGGGTGCCATCACCGTGCTGTGCCAAAATATCTTCCTGCCTCTGCATCCTCCTTCCTGCAGCTTCCTCACTGCTCCCTGCATGCCATACAGCTCACTGCACAATTGGGATATTTATTACTCATCCTTGCTCATTCACTTCCTTCCCAAAATTAGTTAGGAAATAACTGGCTGATTGAAACTGCTGATATCTTGATCAGATCATTATTATTTCTGGTAGGAAATAAATAAGTAATTAATTATGCAAGTGCTTGGGCTGCTGTGTAGTTAAAATAGCTTTGAGATTTGCACTTAAAACAGGCATTCGCTGCTTGGTTTTCTGTGAATTACATGATGTGGGCTTGCCCAATTTATGTCATTCATTTTTGGAATGTAAAGTTTGGAATGTAAAGAACTTTTTATATATATATTTTGAATTATTTTGGTTATTGGCAGTTACCTTTAAGATTGTGTGTGAATGAGAGACTTCAGGTACTTGGATCCTTCCAGTAGAAACAATGTAAACAGGTTTTTGAGAATTTAATAAGAGTAGAGTGATACATTTAGACCGTTGAAAAGTGTCATGAAATGAAATAAGAGAGTTTCCCTTAGCACTTCATTTTATAACTAATGAACTCATCAGAATGAGTCCTGTCATACGTAATGGGATTGAAATAACTTTTGCCACTATAAAGTGCATGCTATGATGAATCAGTTACTCAGCTGCCCCCCATGGTAAAAATATTTTCAGTTTTGGCAGATCTGAAGGCTTCTGTCACCCCTGTTTGCACAGACCCTCTAATATTCATAAGGTTTTAAGGGAATGAGAGATGTGTCATCCCTTGTGTTATCAGGACTAGGGTAACTTGGTCACATTGAAATTCAGGCTGTAAGTTACAGGCTCTTTGATAGAGTGGATTGACAGTGACAATACCATCAAACCAAAATAACAGTTTGTGGTGGTTACTCCATGGAGAACTGTCCTGAATAAGACAGTAACACCTTTTTCATTTTTCACAGGGCAATGATGCATGTCTAAAATGATAAGAGCAGCAGTAAAAAAAAAAAAAAAAGGAGGGTTTTCTGTCTGAAAACTTCCCCGTTTATCACTTTTGCAGTTCTTGCATGTTTTATAAATTTATTTCCATCCTTTACTCCTGTACATATTATTTGACTCTACTCCTGTCACATACACTGAATTGAAAAATTCACTGTTAGCTATTTCCTTTCATAGTTCTTGCTCTTCTTTCCTCTGAGTACTCTCTAGCATGTCTTGAAAATATTCCTCTGCCTGCCATCCTTATCTCACTTCATGTGAATGCATTTCAGCTTCTGCACCAGTCACTGTAGTGCTTTTAGTTAATTCTGTATCCTTTCAGTAACTTCATGTAGTCATCAAGGAACTTGTAAAGAGTGTACTGACTTGTAGGAACATGCTTGCTTCTTCTGACTCTTCCTTTAATTCATTATTGGTTCCACTTTGTAGAACAGGCTGTGACCACAGGGAATTAATGTGCTCAGCTGGAGCTGTAAATCATAACCATCATCATAATCATAACCATAACACACAGGCAAGCTGAGATTCCATGACTTCCCATATGTGACAAGGGAGAAGTGTGGCAGAGTGAGCAGCACAGCATTTATTGCCTGTTGTATAATCCTGGGCTTTTACTGCTGGTCCTTTCAGCCCTTTCTAGTACACATTTAATGTGGAGGTATTAAAACATATGTATATTTTTGTAGTGAATAAAATCTTGCAGCTGTCTGTGGACTTTAAAAGCCTTTCCTAGAGGAAACACTTTAAAGTGTTTTCATTACTTTTCATTGAATTAGAACTTAAATAACCTTGTTTAGTATCTTGGATATTAGAACTTCTCCTGTATATCAGAGACTTACCTGAAAATGAGTCACCTGATTGAGTAAAAGACTGAATGTCAACAACATTGATCAACCACATTCCTGCTTAAAATCATTAGATCTTCCCTCCTCCAGCCTTGAAGCACAGCTTTAGAGAAACTTATATCCTTGTTGTTCCCACTTGGTGTTCAAGCATTGAGTCTTGCAAAACAGAGAGTGGTTTCTGTATTAAGATGTGTTTCATTAGCTGTTTCTTAGCTGATGTTTCATTATCTTCCTAAGTAAGCCTCAAAATGTTTTAGGAAATATGTTTCCTCTTACTTTAATCCCGAAGAGGAGAAAGGCTACGGAACGCTTTTCTTTTACTTCCAGTCTTAATGCTAGCTCCCAAAATTCAGTTTTAAACAACACAAGAAGATACATAGAATCTATTGATCTTTTAAATCAGTCTTCCTGGTTAGTTTGTAGGAACAGGTAGGATATAAATTCATAATAAAGACAGAAATATATATTTGCAGGTAGAAATTAATCTTATTCTGAACACAGAGTTTTGGCCAGGAATGTCAGCCCAGTACTGATCACGTGAACTTCAGGGGGACAGGATCAACCCTTGTGCTCATAGCATCTGTTTCAGGACACCTGGAGAAGTAATTGTGCTCCTTATGGGTATCCAAACTGCTAACACAAGACAAAAATGAGTGGTTATTATCTGCATATTGGCATTATGTATTTTATATCTACAGTAAGTGCCACCACTCAAATGCCAAACCTGTGCTTAACATTGTGCCAAAAGGCCTCCTGGCTGATAAACCTTGACAGTACATTGTTCTCTTGTCAAGGGGCATTATCCTAGCAATTCAGCAAAAATTTTTCTTCATTTGGACAGTGCATCTTTCAGACATTCCCTTCTTCTATTGATTTGTTTTCTCCTGTCCCTTTCTCCTTCTTTTGTTTTCTTATCATAGCTTCAGGTTATTAAGTGCAAAGTATTGATGGGAATGGGTGGTTTTGGTCGATGGAGAGCTAATGCATCCCTAATCCCACCATTGTTATAGAGTTATGCTTTACTCTGGTTCCTGATGGGGGAAAAGGTGCAAAGCTCTTGATCCTAGTTTTATTTGTCACAAACCCATCCATCAATCAAGCACAAGCATGTCTGAATGCTGAATGACATGTGGGTCTCAGCTGAAAAAATTCGATAACACTGTATTGTCAGGTTGCTCACTCTTTTTTTTTTTTTCGATAAGAAATACATTTGACTGAAATAGATAAGCATACAACTACTAAAGACTTGAAGAGAGAGAGTGACATACATGACACCAAAGGTTTTTGATCTTTGGTATTAATGATACTTATGAGTAAATAAAATGGAAAAAATGCTCTAGACATGCAACATGCTTAAATCCTGTGGGGTTTTTTATTAAGTTGGGGTTTCAAGTTTTTAATCTGGACATATATTGTAGCCTGCCACCTAGGTCCAGATGCTGATAGAATCTACAACTGAATTTCTATTTTAAAAACACTTTATTGGTTAATATAGCAGATGTTCATGAATAGAGTATTATTTTAATACATATTGAAAACCTATGCATTTATTATTTCTGAATAAGAATGAAGACACGTAAGTATATATGTGTATGTGTAAGCATTATCCTTTTGTGATTTGAAAATATTTAAATTTATTATTATAGTACATATACATAGATATTTTATACTATTCAAATAAATATGCACGTCATTTTTTAAATGTCCCTTTAAAACATATTTGTATTCTCAGATATGATTTTGGAATCTCTTTATACCAGTTATTGTGTGAAGTACACTAATACATTGCTGAAAGCTTATCCCCGTACTTATATACAATTTTCTATCCATACTTACTTAAATATTGCATTTAGAAACTGTTAAAATGTTACAATTTTCCATTTGTACACTGTAACTCTGAGAAAAGTAATCAACAGATCAGAACAATTTAGAAAATGCATTTTATTTTCTTGCCAGAGAAGTAGACACTTTAGAATGGAGAACGCATTACATGACCTAAAAAATCCATCAACAAAGGTAACAAAAAGACAACCCAAATCAGAGGCTGTAAGACAAACATGATGTAGCCTCAAGTACTGGCACACTCTATGAGTAAGCCATTTTTTCTCTGCTCTGTGACTAGGGGCTACAAAACTGCAAAAATCAATGTGGGAGTGCTTTAGGTTTGTTGGGTAAATTACATGTGCTTGGCTGCTCTATTGTATCTGGCCCATATTCTACACCAGATACTTTTAGATGGAACTGTCACATAATACATATACTCAATATTGATTTTTGTAGATTTAACAGAGCTTGAACTGAACTCCGTGGTAAGCAAGGAAAAACTTAAGAAGTGCAGCTCCTCAAAATTGGGATAAACATGTAAATATAAAAATACTACTGAATGTCTGTGTCTGGGAATCTCCTGGCCCAGTTTTAGTTTGGAATGGGCAAAATCAGTACTGAATAGTTGAAAACTGCTGGTATTAAATATTCGTTCATTTATCTTCAAATTATTTATTTTTGTGTATTTTTTAATGTTTATACCAAGACCACATGAATGTTACAAAAATTTTTAAATTACATTCTGTTGTCTGAATACCAGATGAAATCCAGAACACCTCTGCTAGCACTAAAAAGCAGTTTAAGGTCTCTGTACGTCTCATGAAGAAATTATTTTAGATTAAATTCAGTGCATGCAATGAAGTCCATGACTCTCAGATGCAGGACACCTACGTCTACATTTAGACATGGGAATAGGTGGTCTCATTTCGATTTGCATATAACTTCAAATTAAAAAAAAAAATAGGTTAATTCAAATGTCTAAATATGAGACATGGAAAAGTTGGCTGTCTTTCAAAATCTCCATGTTAGTTATCAAATATGAGGTAATCAAGTGAGAACAGTTTGCTAGATTTAGGTCCCAAGCTGGTGTGACAGGACTGGCAACACTCCCTAATAAGACTGAACAAGGCTAATGTTTTCTCAGGGGAAAGAGGGGAAAGAAAAGATATTTGTATATTTAAAAAGTAGATTAAGACTGCAAACATTAGTTTATTTCCATTATATTTGTGAACAGTGTATTACTAATGATATCTGTTTAAAGTAATCACATTTTTAAATACCAGTCTCCAGAGTAATTTGTAATCAAATAGTCGCTGTAGAACATAAAGAAACATAGTTCAATTGTTGAAAAACAGATCCTTCTGGTTTCACATCCACCCACCAGCAGTGTCACTGAAGCCCTGCCTGCACTTCTAAAGTCACACCCAGCCTGTGTTTATCAGTATTTCTTGTGACTCAGTTACACCCACAACGTGTGGGTCCTGTAGTGAAGGACTTTTGGTCACTGCTGCTACGAGGGATGCTGAAATTGTATTTAAAGGAAGGACAGAAAACAGGTCTTCAATTTCCAGGGAATGCTTTACATTATGGGCACTGCTCCATGCTCCTCACCTCTCCCCTGACCTCCTGGGGTGTGATCCTCATGGGGCTGCAGCTGCAGGGGGCTGAGACTCTTGAGCTGCTCTGCTTGGGCTTGGCTCTGGGCTCAGGGTGAGCAGTGTGTGGCCCCTGGCTCACCTGCACCCTGACAGCCAGCCAGTGGGAGCCATCTGCACCTCAGAACCCTACCTTCAAACTTTATAAACCTCTTGATGGTTTTTCTGTTTTTAAAAAATTGTAGGACGTGTTTTCAGCTGGTGTTAATTGACATAATTCCAGTAATGTTCTTGCTAGGACAGCAGTTTCCACTAATGAATATCCAGCATTGTATCTCTGCCAGCAGTCAGATGTGGTAATCAGAGCAGCCAGCCTCTGAGAGTAAAGCAGAGCCTTGTCAGGGGGCCTCCACTTTAAAACTTTGTCTCTTGGTCTGTCAGTGCTTGATTTTATTATCCTAAGGGCATTTTGATAACCCCTCTGTGTTTGGGTCTTCATGGTGTGAAGGTCTGACTAAATAATGAGGGTACTTTCTCTTTTATCTTTAGAGGGAGGATTTACTTATTACTGCCAATAATATGGGTCAGATTTTCAAAGGTGTTTTAACTTCACCTCCATGTTTGTACCGCATAAACACTTGCAATTGCTTTTGTATCCAGTCATTTCTACAGATGAGCATATACTATTTTTTTGCTATGCAAGTGATGCTTGTGTGTGTATTCTCCTGTCTTGTTTCTATAGATAAACATACACAGGCACAAGTGGGTGTCATTCTTTTATATAACATTTTGCAGTGCTAAGTATTAAGTGGACAGGACCAAGAGCACCATTTTCATTTTCAAGACATATGATGGGCTTGTTTTGTACACTGAGGAGAAAAAAGAAGAGATTGTGATTTCAACCTTTTCCTTTTGCCATTCATTTTGTGCTCTGTCTTATATGACAAGAGGCCATGGGGGATCTATGACCATGTGTGATATTCCCAATAAATGAAATGCCTCTCTATATTCTAACAATATCTGCTATACCACCTTGTGGTACTGATCCCTCTATTTTACGAAACACAAATTAGTCACGTGAAAAGGGACTTTAACTTTCATAAAACCCTTGTGGCTCTGTTCCTTTATTAGACAATAAAAAGAGGCTTAGAGAAACAGGGTTTACTTACCTCCTTTGGAAAGAAAAATGAACGTAAACAGGGTTTCATCAATGGGAAGAGCACTTTATGTTTCAGAGTTCGATCCTACTTATGTAGTTTTAGCCATTTAACACCATGGCTTCCAACTGCTGTCTGTCTGGGAACTGGATGCCAGGAAGCAAAAGCACAAGCGTACCTTGTGTGTATTTTCAGTTTACTCTTAGGTGCCACAATAGAGTCCCTGATGTTATGCTTAGATGCAAATCAGCTCCTGAAGTGAATGGCAGTAGCATTGTTGACATCCAGTATATATTAGAAGTCAGCACAAGGATCATGTTGGTCTACGTCTAGTGGACGTCCAGGACCACTCAAGAGGTTAAGGACATTGTTCATCAACTGGGAATGCAACTTGAGAAACGTAAAGCCAACAGAATTAGAAAGAAAGGGCAAAACACCATATGATTTGTCTGTTTAAGTGCCATATGGCATCTCTTTAAAATGTATAGTACTGGGAAAGAAAAGAGATTAGTGCAAAATGTAAGAGCTGCTTCATAAGGCCCTAAGGACCAGCAGTTCAAAATGCTGGAGTATCCAGACAGCCTCTCCTTCATCTTAAAGAATAAATGATGTCAAGCTACAGAAAATGATGGATGCAATGCTTCTTGTTATCCTGACACATGTCCCAGGGAGGAATGATCAGCACAGTGCTGTGGCAGGGTTGCTCTGTGCCTGTGTAGCTGTACAGCCACAGCTGCTGCACAACTGCACAGCTCTGCTGGGTTAGCAGGTGTCAGTCCCCCACTGCAGTCCACAGCCCAGGTGACAAGCTGCAGGAGCTCTCCAGGGGCTTGTTACAAAGGAGGGTTACAGAGATCAACTACTCTTCCCTTAAGCTGCGTAAAACTGAATCCTAGCTATTGTAGGTATGTGTTACTGCTTCACATCTTCATTCTAGTTTGGTGGGAATTTATTTGTAATGAGAATAATTGCTGCTCTGTTGTATCTTGTGCCATCACTGCTCTCTGGGCAGATAAAATTCACCTGCAATTGGGTTCTACTCTCTTGATCTCACACGCAGGGGCACAGGACACAGTCCTTGCTCTGGGTCTCTCAAGAGTAGCAGGATTTCTCCTGAATAATCCCATGTATGACACCTTCCTTGTGAGCTGGGATAGCATAGCTAAAACACTTTTTGACTGTTCTGAGACAAGTTCTTCAAATTCCATTTCATCTTATATCCTAATTTGAGAATATCTTAGTAGAGCAAGGAAACATAGGTTTGATATTTTGCAAATTTATACAGGTTGGTTTTATTCTTGACACACAGTCAAGCCACTGCCAGTCAGCATTTTTTAACAGAGTGGTCTCAAGTCTGGTTTGAGCAAAATAAATAAATACTATTATATATTCATATGTATATGCTGAAATATATATTTTATACATTGGTTTCATCTGAAACAACTGAATGGATTCAGCTGAATTTACACCTGTATGAGTGTAAAGAAACAAAAAGCAGGTCTGGATAACAAAGTGTATTTCCAAACAAATATCTGTGAGAAAAGGCGTCTAGGAAAAATTCTTGCTTAATTTCCACACCTCAGTTAAATTATTTTTTAAAAACAGGAGGAGAATTATTGACTAGTCTGGATTTTTCAAACATCTCAGAAGTATTACATTACGAATTTTCTTGCAGTAATAAAAGAGTTATTTTTTCATTTATCACGTGCAAAATTATAGAGCTCCATTTATTAAATATGAAAATATATTTCTATAATTTAGAAAGCTACAAATAAAAAATATAATGCCAATGAAAAATTATTAGTTTTTCTTAGCTGGTATTGGGTTTGATTCCGTGCCATTTATTTTTGCTAAGTTAACAATGTTCCTGCAAAGGAAAAGAACTCAAAAGGGGATCTTCGAATTGGTTCCTACAGCTGTAAAACTTCTGATACAAAAAAACTCATGGAGTGTTGTAAAGCATTAACAGAAGAGATGAAATTGTTCCATCAATCTGAAGCCTCTGAAAGCTATTAATTTTCTACTCTTTATTTTTGTATAAGTCCTGGTAGTGTCAATGACAGCAACTTGCACTCTCAAAGCAAAAATCCACCCAAAGGCAATAGCTCATAATGAAAAAGGGGGAAAAAAAAGGAACATTTTTTTTTCCATCTTGAATTATAAAACCCTCAACTTCCCCACATATGTTTGATTCAAACAATATTTTGTTGGCTGTAAATTGTTTGCAATTGGAAGGTTATATTTTTGGAGGAAATAATCGGGAAAAGCATTCCACCAAACTCATGATAATTTGATTGCACAGTCCATATTTGGAGCATATTAGCACATTCTCTCCTGTGTACAAATATATAAACTGTCATCTCCCAAGCAGTGACAAGAAAAGCGACAGGGGAGGTTCAGATGGGGGAGAAGGGAAAGAGTTGCCAATATCCAAGGCTTGCCAAAATCCTGTAAGTGAAGGAAACGAAACAAAATGCAGAGAATAGACAAGGAGAATAAGTGGCTAATTACTGTACATCCCACTCAACTAAAAATGAAACACAGGCACAAGACATCAGAGAGGCACATATTGCATAGGCATATCCTGACAGCAATGACAAAACAGTGTAATCACAAACAGAAAGCGAGGAACCTTTCCCTCTTTGTTGGCAGTGTTGGTTGAATGGATTCTAGCAGAGAGGCTGTTATTCCCCTGTCACTGCCCGTCCTTTTTCTTCCCCATGTGGAAAGAAATGGCTCAGGGAAAGTGTGACTCCGGATCCTGCAGGTTCCTTGTGTTCCCTGCAGGGTCCAATTCATTTCTGGTGTGGGGCAGTGCTTTCCCTGCCCTCCTCAGCTCAGGTGACAGGTGTGCTGTGTGCTCACCCTGGCACCTGTGTAGGTTTTGATACAAATTACCTGATAGAAATTTGGGGCTGCTGAGAGATCCCTACTTTTTGTTGTGATTTGCTGTGTGATTGTGAGCAGATGGCACCCCTTGGTGCTGGAGTTCCTTGTGATTCAAGATATAGCCACTGTGGGCTTTGTTAATCACTTGAGACCCCTGTATAAAAGGCACTATACTTGGTCAAAGACTTGTGATTTTTCCAAAATTTAGTTGATGGTTACCATACATTTCTGTAATTCACCAGACTGATTTATTGCTTCCTGTTGCAGTAAATATTAACTGGTTCAGTAACTGGACACTTTATTATTTTAATTTTATTAAACCAGATATGGGCAAATGAAAGTATGCTGAGAGATATGACTGTAACTCAAAGCTGGGGAATCTGAACACTGAAGGAAATTACTGAAGTCCTTTTGTATGTGCTCATCTCCCTCCTCTGCTCACTTGGCTTTACCTAGAGAAATCCACAAAGTGGAGTGGTCTCTGTGTATGGGTCTTTATTATCACCTTTGGCTTATTGGCCAAGAATTGGCCATATAAAGAAAAAAAAAAAAAATAAAAAGAAGCAGAGTAGATTTGATGAAGGAAGGAAAGAAACTGAATTTTGTTTCTCAACAGATTCATATGGGATGCATGTTGCCAACTGAAACAGAAAGAAGGCACAGCTGGAGGCAATTAACCAGATAGCTGGAGATGTACTGGCTGGGGAGATTTGCAAAACTCTGCAAATTGCTCCAGTCCCTGCCTGCTCTAAGTAACCCAGCTCCTTGGTTAGCCATAGGTATGCAAGGGCACAGCAATTCTGTGAGGACAAGGGAGCAGCCTCACACAAGTTGATCCAGCAGAATTTAGTTGGTGTAAGCATAGCAACTGCATCAAGCTAATGAAGGTACTTCATTAGGGACCCCCATCTTCTCTTTAAGTGCCTTGAGGGTGATGTGAGAGTGAAGCAAGAATCACTTGCCTTAGCAAGTGAATGTTTTAGCTGTCATCCTTTTTAAAAGACGCTGGTTAAAAACTGAATAAAGACAGACCTCTCCATGCTTGACCTCTTTCCCTGGGTGGAGCCAATTCTTTCTCAGTTCTCTCTGCATTGGGTGAGAACCAGTCCTCCACTTCTGAGGCTCACTCACTTCCAAGGAGAGCCTTGTCTCCATCAGGGGTCTCTCTGCAAGGTTCATTGCACTGGAGTGTGGTTTTCAGGAACAAATATAGCTTGATGGCCCTCCACTGTTGGAGAGCTTCCACAGCATTTTTGTTGAGGTGCCCAGTTCCTGTGTGGGGCACAGTGGTGGTTTTACATTAATGGACAATGGCAGTCCTAAAGCAAAGTGGTGGGTTTGGGAAACTGGACAGGCAACATCACCCTTTTAGTTGTGAGTCCCCCAAGCACAACCACCTGCATTTCACCTGCAGTTCTTATGGCTCATAGTTTATTATATTACCTATTTATTTCATTACTAAACTGTGCATGTATCTACATGAGATGAGGTGTTCTTCAGAATGTTTTGGGGTGTTACATTGAAAAACTACACCACATTATTTTTGCTTAAGGACACTGGGGCTTATACCTAGGGAAGCTGTGCTCTACAGCTAAAAGAAGTGACTGCAAAAATTAATGTTATATAGGGCATTTTTCAGCACTAATTTGCACTCAATATTCTGTAGTGCTTCTAGAATGAGGAACCTGTTACAGCCCTAAACTGTGTCTGGATTTAGGATGGAGGTTCCATCCCTTGTGGAGAAGGGGGTGTGTGATTGCAGTAGTGTTGCTGTTAGGCTGCACTGGGTGAATAATCTGCAATTTGGGGTTATTTAGGGGGAAAATGCTTGTGAATAAGGCTTTCTGTCATCTTTATCTGGGTACAGCTGAGTGTGCCTTGATTGCTTCCCAGCTGTACTGCAATGCATGTGCAGGCACAAGTGTGGAGAAAAGTGTTCCCTCAGTGGTATTGATTACTGACAATGTTAGATCTGTTCACCAAATACAAGCTATCACAGAAAATCAGGTGGAAATTCTTAGTCCTCATGTCCATGTTTCTCAGTTATCTGAGAACAGAATAACTGAGAAGAAAATATCTTGAAAATCTCGGAAAATGCTGAGTCTCTTACGTTAAAATTTCCAATAGTACCCACCTTTTCAATTTAAAGGGTAAAGTTTTTAACAGTAAGGATATAAATAAGTAAAAGTGGCATAGGTTTGAAATATGTTGTACGTAAAAAAGTCTCTTCAAAAGTATTGGAAAATCACATTTCACAAGAAATCAAAAAACACAACTCGAGAAATATAGTTATATGTACTTTTGCTCAAAACATACATTGTGCTTGGATCAAAGATCAAAAATAAATATGGGATGTAACAGTACAGCTGTATTCTATTATTAAATTCCTACTTGTGTCTCCAAACTAAGGAAAACAAACCTTTTTAATGAAACAATGTTTTAATCTGGGAGATTTATGACAAAAACAGAAGCATTTTTCAAATTTCACATATTAAGTAGGAATAATTTTTCGATTCAGTTTTGATACAATTTCAAACAACAGTGTTGGGCATAAAAATGAGATGTTAGCAACACTGAAATCTCTTTAAAAAACCCAAAACAGTGGCACTGAGTTTGGTTTTTACAGATTTGAAATACAGAGCTCTGGGAAAAGGGAGCCTAGAAGAAGTCATGCAACACCAAACCTGATCCTTGGCTGGATGGAGCTTTGGTTGGCTTCTGACTTGACATGGGGTTGAGAGAAGAGGGCAGGGACTGTAAAGCTGCCCTTCAGTTCTGCCAGGCTGCAAGACTCCAAACTTCCCTGGCAATCAGCTGCCACTGGAGGACAGTGTCTTTGTCAGCTCCCTTCATTTCTTTTAATTTCTGCTGCCTGGTGCTAGGAAAGGGACACATGAGGTCTCACTTTGCTGCCTGCACAGCCCTGCTGCCCTTGTGCAGAAAGGGAATCATCACAGGCCAGCTCCTCCAGCTTCCTGTACTTTATACCCCTACAGTATCTACTGAATCACCTCTGGATGTGCACAACTTTCTTTGAGAGAACAACAGTAGCTAATGAAAGCAATCAAATTAATTGTTAAACTTAGCAAGAAAGTACCTTTATACTTTCTTTCCTTTGCAGGCTCCTTATATTTTGCCAGTGAAAAAATCAGGGCATTAGGGAAGCTCTGATGTAAAGGAGGTATTACTGCAGTGCTAGGGGCAGATGACACACCCTGCTGCTCTGTGGATTATTAGCTAAATAAAAACAAGATTTATTAGAAAAAGCAACTGATTCATTCATTGGGACAGGGATAGAGACAAAGAAAAGACAGTTTATTCTGAATAAAAGTTATTTTGCAGGAATTTATTTACTTTAACTAATGCTCTAAATTTGAGTTCAACTTTTTCCTTAATTTGGCTTATATTGTCCAAATACCTCAACGTGGACTCAGCTAACTTCTTATTCAAAATATGTAAAAATAAGTATCCTAGTATTGTTTTCAACTGACAGATCATCTTGGTTTAGAATCATTTATGTTCCAGCAGATGCTGGCAGGAGGAATACCAACTCATGAGATGAAACATGAGAGTAAGAAGAAAAAGACAAAGTACTGAGGAAACTTCTGAGAAAAGACTTGAGAAAATGTTGCTAAATCTGTCAGTGCCTTTGTCATTCCAACGAGTAAAAGTGGTTTTGGTGGTTTTTGAATATCAAATGTCTGTCCCAATCTTTATGAAATACTCATTCACTGACAAATTATAAATCCTGCAACATCTCCTCATCTAAAAACTCAAATTATTAAATGAATACCAGCCACAAATAGAAGTGAAATCCAAGCCAGACACTCTGTTACCCAGAAATGAAAGTAATTCTCTCTCACTGTTCTCAAAAGTTTGAATAGATGATGAAGCAAAGATGGATAATATGATACACCCAGAGGCTTGGCAAGCTTTGGATAATTTGGAACAAGGATGTGACAATTTACAGAGCAGCTCCTGCAATACCCTGTGCCCAGAGCTTTCTGTGACATCCTCAGAGAAAAAATGTTGAGTCCACTGATGGGAATATTGAGTTTTCAGCTAAGTCCAGTGGAAACTATTCTGCCTAACTGCTGAAATAAATTTTGCAGTTCCTCTGTTTCAATTTTTGATGGAATAAACCAGAAAGATACCAGGATGGTGTTGTTACTTGAGGCATAATTGCAGACAGGCAGTTAGGATTCCATAGGGTATTTCTGTTGCCTTGTTTATTGCAGGCAGACAAATCCTTCCTTTCCAATGGCAAGTAAACTATTATTTATTGTTCTTTTTGGCTAGGAAGTAACTGCAGCCTGTGGAGATAAATCTGAAGTAAAATATTCATATTTAAAAAGAGAAAAACAAACAAACAAACAAAAAAAAAAAAAAAAAAAACAAAAACAAAAAAAAATGGCTAACTCAAAATATTTTAAAAATAGTAAAAGCAGAGCTCAGGACAGGTGAGCTGTTCCTGTTTCCTTGTAAGGAAGGGCTGCAGACCATCTGTGGAGGAAGAGTCACATCATAACCCTCCTGCCAGGCTGGGACCAGGTTTGTCATGCTCTTTCCAGCCAGCAGTATGCAGAGAACCACACACAAATTCCTTTTTCCATCCCAGTGGGTTTCCATGCCAATTTCCACTTGTTGGCATGACAGACATAAAGCCATGACACCACAGTGACACTGTGACTCCTGAAGTCTGGAGAGCACTCGTGTGAATTCATGTTAAGAATATGTTGCTGATCTAGATGAAAAGTTACCAACCACTCCATGTCCCTTCTTTTCCTCCCCAATAATCATTTATGGCAGCTGGATCCTTGCTAGCAGAACTGTATGTGTTCTGTCAGCAAACAATGAATGTGGTTTTTAAAAAGTGTGATTAAAGCAAAACAATCAAAGGAAAAATTAATCAAAAACTAAACAAGCAATAAAAACTGCTCATGAACATTTCCAAGATAAACGAGATAATTTTAATGGAACCTGTTCACAAGACTGAGTATATGTGCAGGTTTGTTGGAATGGGAACTTCCAATGGGAAGTAGCTGAGAAAAGATAGTGACAGTATTCTCCTAAGATGAATCTGCAAAAGCTAGAGCAAGGAATGAGGGCAGCAAAGAAAATTATTAGACAGAGGAATAAAAAGCAAACTGTGAAGTGGTATTTCCACATTGTCCACAATTCATCTGTGAAATTCATTGCCATGGAACTGTGGTGATGCTTACATGATTAGAAAATTTTAAAAAGAAAAAGAAAAAAGAGCAAAAGAAGGAATGAAAGGAATTTCAAAATCCTATTAAAATATGTCTTAGAAAATTCCTGATCTACAGGTGGCTGGAAGTGGGGTGAACATGGCAGGGAATTGCCTCTTTCTGCTCACTCTGTCCTGCAGCTCTACTGCACACTTGCATTGACCTCTCCTGTTGAAGGAGAATGCAGGACTGGATGCAGCCACAGTGCCACAGATTTCATGTAGTCAGGTCTCGTGCTATTTTAATCTGCAATCACACAAAATAAAGCTATGAAAGTCTGTGAAAGGTACTGGAAAAGTCTGGTTACCAACCTGAAACTGCTAAGATGGCTTATACTCACTGGAAATAAATTGTTATTCACTCTCCCCAATAGAGCACCCCTGTTTCTGTGCTATTTTAAAGCAGAAAGTGAGAGTAAATTAGCTTATATGAGGGTTTCTGTGATTTGGCCATTGAAGTAGTTTCTTCCAATCTACGTGTGTGCATGTATAATTTTGTTTATAATTTGCATCCTTAATTTCATGGAATGCTTAGAATAAAAAAAATGCTCTTTCTTACTTTCCTTAAAGAAAAGTAATGTGTTAGTTAATCTGCAAAAAATGTCCTGATTAAAAGAAATGTGAAACTTCTACTTTCTTAGTAGGACTGAATTTAGTCATTCTGAAATGTAGAATAGCTGCTCTATCTATTAAATATTATAATCTTGGTTATCATCCACTGAAATACATCCTTTTCCACAGTTCTAATGGAAATATAACAAGATACCAAAAAAAAAAAGAGTGTAAGGAAGAGAAAATTATGCTTGGTGCTCTGAAAATTGAACATTTTAATGGCAGTAGGATGAGAAGATGATGTGTGTTGCAAAGGACTTTTCACTTGGATTTTTTTTTTTTTTCAATAATTGGAGCATCTTAAATGATGTCATGATATTTAGTATGAGTAAAGCATGAGTAAGTGTAGAAAAAGGACATAAAAAGACAGATTTCAAGCATTTGGCACTGGAGGAGCAGTACTAACAGAATGAATTGACTCACTAAGGCTGCAGTCCAGCAGTTACCAATGTGCTGAAGTTCATAAGAGATTTTTTTCTGGTGGAACTATTTATAAATATTAGGCTGGATGGGATCCTGGGATCTTATAATAACAGGACTAAACTAGTCTACAGGATTCTGGTTTTCTAATTTAGCTTGTATCACTACCTGACTAGTGCTCAAGGGGATTCAAGGGAATCCCAATTAAAAATTAGAATTAGAAGCACAGTTCCTTTTTGCTTCTGTGGATGCCAAGCAGTGTCCTAGACATTGTCACTGTGCACCCAGCAGCAGTGAGGGCCAACAACAGCTCCACATTGTCCATGGGCGTTACAAAGGAAGGATAAAATCAAAGGTAGAGAAGTCGTGTCACTGCCATTTGATGATCAGCCAGCATCATTTCAATCTTATCCAGAGATCTTTGGTCATTTAAGTCTGTTCTGTGTCCCTGTCCCCACAAGGTGGAACATTTAAAAGGATAAATCGGATACTTGAGAGATGTAGGCTCGTGTGGATGAATGTATTGAGGAGCCTAAGGCTCTTTGATTTCCCAGTGCCTTTGAGGGTCTGGATTGTAATGTTGACTGTCATCAGCTTATTGAAAATAGCAGAGAACATACCTCTTCACTAACTATTTTATTATCCCTAAATGCCTACTGCGGAGAAGAAAAGACAGGATAGATCCCCACAGGACTCGCCATGGAAACACTGATCCTGGGGGGAAAAAGCCACTCAAGATCACTGCTGTCCACTCTATGCAAGAACAGAAATATTCTGGTGCATTGTATGAAAAAAATGTTTGTAGGAGTAAGAATTATAAGCACAAGTATCTGATCATCAGACACTGACAGGGTGAATGTAGCCATTAACTAATTAGCAACAGAATTTGCATAACCTGCAACCCTCAAATATTTTTATGAATAAATTGATGGTCATCCAAATAGTTGCACATTAATTAATTAAAAGACATTATATGATTCTACAGATAACCAAATGAAAATAAGCATTTTTAGTAATTAAAATATTTTACCTTTATGATTACTCATCTAATTCTACTAGTGAGGTTATTTTTGCCCAGCTCAGTAGAGAAAGCATAACCTGTTTCTATTTTTCTTTTCTGTTTTTTACTTTTTCTTTTATTGCTTGACTGTGCTGGAATAATCAAGGGATTAAAAAAAAAAAAAAAGCATATTAATACATTAGCTTGTTAGCAGTTATCTTCTTAGGCAGGACTTGTGAAAATTTAGAGCATTTAAAGTGCTCCAGCTGGCTGCTACTGTCTATTTTGACTGCTACAAAACTCACTCATACCCACAAAATATTTCCCTTGTCCTTTGGTAATTAATAGGTTAGAAGTGCCAAAAAAAAAAAAAAAATCCTGTTGCTTTGACACTATTATAACAGGAACTATGAACCTCTAAAAAGTATGAAATAGCTTATTCCATGTTTAGAGCTGATTGTGCTATTTGTTAGTTGTGGCCTTGAAGTATTTTGATTTAATCTTAGAAAACAGGGCTGATCTGGATGAATTCCAGCTGAAGCTATGGGAATTGAAGAATTAAGCTACAGAACATAAAGAAATGATTCAGTCCCATGCAATCTGATGAGCATCACTGTGTGTAATGGGATGTGTGTGTGGTTGTATCTGAAGCTGGTTGTATACCATTGATTACAAAAGTACCTTTTACACATAGTGTAAGATAATTACTTTGTATGAAAAGCAGACTATTTTAAAGCATTTATTTTAATAAATACATTTAGCACTAGTTTTCTGTATGTGGGTATATTGTTAGTGAGTAGTATTCAAGGCTAAAGCCCTTACCTTTGTGCTGATGCTGAAAACTATCAATTATAAAGCACCTAACAATGTTCTACCAATGAGCACTCTCTTTTTAGTGGCACGTTCCTATTCCTCTCTTTAAAAGACAGATATTGCTGTGTGCAGGAGCACCAAGACTGGGGTACCATTGTTAGGGCTGATTAAGGGGAGGAGGAACTGTTCAAATTTTAGGGTTCTTTTCTTATCAGACATCTATTGAACTGAATAGCATTTTGTTTTATATCACACTTTTCATGGCCTAGGTATCTCAAAGCCCTTTACGAAACAGTTTGTTTCAATAATAAATATTACTAGAATAGTGAATGTGTAGGCATCTATTATGTGATCTGCAATAGCTCACATACTCCTTGGCATTTGAACAATGCATTTAGGGAGTAGGGTGATGGGAATATGTAAGATAGTTTTATTTGCAAGTATTAAAATAAATGTTTGAGAATCTTAACACTGAAACCAAAAGTAGGAGGAAAATGTTTATCCTGCACCTTATAATTTGGTAAAATCTGCCTGGCATCCACCTGGATGCAGTGTTGCAGTTGGCAAGAAAAGCCAGAGCAATAATTCTTCAGTGGAGGGATGGAGCTCTTGAAAGAAATAGTCTCAGCCTACAAACATCTCACAAGTGGTTTAGGACCATAGTGAAAACAATCCTCAACACTGAATTGTCTTTTTTAGAGTGGTGGACCTCAGACTGCATGGAACAGACCCACAATTTCAGCTAACTTAGACTGTGCACAAGGAAAAAATAGGAGGAGGCATGTACTAAACACTGAGGAGGCAGTATGAGACAGAGAAGGGGAAAATAAGAATGCTAGACAGGGAGGAATGTGTTCATCTCCTTCCAAAGTTGCTGGATCAGCCACAAACCATACTGGCACAGAGTTGTCCTCTGTGTCCTCGGTAAAATTACTGCACTGCTAGCAGAGATGGTAAAAAAATATATGCATCTGCAGCTCAGCCACCACAGTTCACAGTCCATCAGAGAGGAAATGAGGGGAAATGGTAGATTAGTAAAGTCCTGTATTGTCCCCAACTGGATAGTTTGTCGTGACTCTGGTCTTTCCTGTAGGTACAACTGTGTGCATGGCTTCTTCTGACTCTGCACCCCAGATGCATTCTTTCTTTTCTCTAGATTTCTGGCTAGCTGTGCCCTAGCTGTCTTTTCCTTTAGTCAAAGTCTCTCTCTCTTCTTTCTCAACCTCCATATGCTCTCATCTCCCTTTCAGCTCTTCTCTTCCCCCCTCCTCCTTCAGCCTGGACAACACTGCACCTCTTTTCAAAGCCTTTATTTTTAGAAGAAAATAAAATACATGAAATCTGAATGACTTCAAAACCATATTCTGGTGCTTTCTCTTGCTTCTCAGTCCACTATTGTTGTTCAGACAGTGTATAGAGCACTGTATCAAGTAATTGGGTATTATATTTTGGACTGTAGTTCGGGCACTAAAAATGGCATATTGGTGACCACTTTGTTCCATATGCCTCCTTTATGAAAGGAGCTAACGGCACTTTTTCAGGTTTTCCATGTTGGAACATTAACTTCTAGCAGAGGTGCTATTCTTTTGTGGTCAAAGCAAAATGAGTGTGAGCTGGGGATGATCATTGCTTCCATGAAATTTTGTAAAACTCATTGCCACGTGGTTATTTTCTATCACCAGGTTCATACTTGCAGGTTCAGGCTGACATGTTGCCACTGCTGTTGTTCGACAGTTGCTTTGTTGTTCTACCATTTTTTTATCCTGTGCTCTAAAAGACAGTGAAAGGGACTCACAAAATCACTTTCATTAAGACAACCACCAAGTCAGACACTGTTATCAAAGGCTGATGGTCTTGGTGTTCGGCTAGAAACATCTCACAGGAGCCTGATTATCACAAATGATAAGGAACTGCCTTCTGCAATCGTGCTCTTACAAAGTGTATCACCTGGACCTCCAAACCCGAGGAACCCTAAGTATGTGGTCACTTTCTGCAGCCTTCTCTCTCTGCCACCCCCAGGGCTGGGCAGGTTTTCATCTCTTGATGGGCTAACTGAATGTGGTCTGGAAAAGCTGGCTTGAAGGAGCATCTGTTTGTTTGGAGCATCTCTTCCCATGTACCCCTTCCTGCTCAGTTGTCAGGGGACCCTGGCACACGCCTCTATTTCTGGAACTTACTTGGGTAACTGTGGGTTACTTCCCTGCTCACATCAACCTCAGCCAGTGAGGTCAGGCTTCTGTGCACTGCTGCAAGGTGATCTCTTACTTTCTCACTATTGAGAAGAAGGATGACCAGCTGACAGTAAAATTGCTTGGTGCTGATGAGCCCTTGGCTTTGTTACTGTGTAAAACATACATCACTTGACAGCTGCTTGTGCATGGAAAAAAACATCGATGATTAACGGTTTCCTATCTTTCCTTGCTACTGATCTTCTTTGCTTATGACAGATGAGACTTAGATGTCTTTTTTTAAGAGACAGAGAGAGAAAAGGAGAATATTTAAACTTGTTCTCACCTAAGTCTTTTATGTTATCCTAAGGACCTTATTTGTAGTAGAGATTTTTGTCTGAATTTCAGCTCTCCTAAAATGATGAGATCTGTCATTCAGCTTTAAAAGGGAAAGTGTATTCTTCCCTGGCTGGATTTTTTTTTTTTTTTTTTTTTTTTTTTTTTTTTTTTTTTTTTTTTAAGTGTTATTTTATTATTTTTTTTTTTTTTTGCAAAAGGGTATAATGCTAATTTTACTTATTCAGAAATTAAAATAGCAAACAGTTTATATGAGGTGTTGATAATTACCTATATTACTGTAATGCTGTGACAGATGTTGGCAAAAAGAGGCAGAAAATGCCTACAGCTGTGCACTCCATGACATCCAGTTTATACTCAGACAGAAGGCTAACAGATGTTCTGAACTGTCACTTCGCCTAAATGTTTTTAAAGTCTAAGGACCTGCTTTATAATTCACTAGGGCCTCATTTGGTTTCACAGAGGTCCTCAGAATTCCCATCTGTGACAATTAATGTCGAAGACTTTTATAAATCAACCCCTGTCCTTATTAGCCCTCTGCAAATAGATATTGTGTATCTGTATACTCCCGAGGCTTCTATTTTTTTGTGACCTAGTTATTAATTTCTATTACTTGTATATAGAATAACTCTTGTTTTGAGAAGAAACAGATTCGGGTGACATGAATACAGCTTGAGCACCAGAGTCAAAAGATTGCTGATATAATTTAGAGCAACCTCAGAATACCTATGTTAAAATATTCTTTATTTTCTTGATGAATGCTCTGGTCATTTCTAAGGTGGCTGTAAAATGCTAACAACTTCAAGCTACTTGTTTTCCCAAAGGAAAATATAAATCTTGGTAGTATCAAAACAGAGCACTTAAACAAGCATGTTTAGCTGCCAGAGATATTCCTATTCCTAGAGAATATTTTTAAGAATATTTTTACTCAGAAATACTTAAAACATTTAAGGGGTACTTTAAAAAACAAATAAAGGTTAATATATTAAATTATGCTCTTAAAATTAAAAATTAAGATCTTATAAAAGTGATATATGGGTAAGGTATGAATGTAGAAAAACATTTAAAATTGTCATCTCCAAGCTCCGCCCAAATTTGCCAACATACCTTCAGATGCGTAAAAGATGTCTCTAGAGTAAAAAAGCTTAATACTTTATTGGTAGTTGCCATTTCTTTTTAAAAGCTGAATTCCTGTTGTGCAGTATTTTAATCGTTTAAATATTGTGCTAACATAATCAGTGTTTGTCTTCTGTTCCCCAATCCTGTATAGAAGCAAAACTCCAAATTGTACATCTTTCTGGGTTTGTTTCTAAATTACTCCCCACACTTAATTACGAGGATGAGAGGGATGCCTTATTCCTCTTTGTTATAGGCTAAGCTCTCAGTAATCCCAAACAAAAGAGCCAGTTCTGGAAGATATAGGATTTGCTAGCAGGATTATGGTCTCATAGATAATGATGTGCAGTCAGCAGAAGCGAAGCTTTATTTTAATTCAAATAAGCTAGTAAACAAACCACTGACAAGTCTGCTGGTGAGAGTAACTGGCTTCTGTTGCTACATTGGCAGCTAAATTATAGAAAATCTATTATACCCTGTTCACCATATGTTTAATTTAATACAGATACAAATTAAACTATCCACAGTGCCTATTAAAATGACAATACATATTTTTAAAATATATGAATGTTTTAAGATACATTCCCCTGACCTTAAGAAGGGCAGTTGCTGTTTTGGGAGACTACAGCAAAACACATGCTAGTCAACAGATTCTCTTCAACAACAACAACAGTGATTTGAAAAAACACAGAATACTAATAGTACAGTTTTGTAACAGATAATGAGGTTAATTGGGGTGTTTTACCTTCTAAGCATCTGTTCTTACACACTTCACTCCCCCTAGGTTCCTGGGCCTTGCATTTGATAGAAGTGGTTGATATCTAATCCTCTGTATACTTTTTAATTCAGTGCCAGCTACAGTATGAGGGTTTTGCCCTTTTACTGCTGCAAATAACTGTTCCTCATTTCTGCATATTCTCATTTATTAATGTTCTTTCAAATAACCTGGATTTCTTGACCGGTCAGGAACCTTGGAATTGCTACTCTGTAAGACTGGGGAGGGTTTCAAATTATGCAGAGGGATTCCTTCTTAGGGCCTGTGCTGTTCAGAGGAAGAAGTGTTGAGTACCATGTGTTGTGGCCCATTGTGGACCCTGATTGACTTGAGTTCTGTGGTGGTTAAAGTGAAAGCAGATATTGGAGAAAAATCAGAATAACAGGAGGGAAATATTTTGAGAGTGGGTGTGTTTATAAATAAACTGAATTTACCTCATAAAGTCAGTAAGTCACAGCAAGTTATAGGGATCAGCAAATGTTACTGTTGTGAGGTGGTGATGGGCTACTTGAAACTTTATTGAAAGCGCAGAGAAAGAAGTTAACTTCCCCAATTTCACCCCTTATGTCTTAAATAAATGATGATGAAAAAATGTGTCAGTCAAAATATTGCAAGTGAAGAGCTCTCTGGACTTCCCTAGGATCCTCTTGCCAAGATTGGAGTTCTCCTTTCCAGCTCCAGTCTACTCACAGCAGTAATAGGCATGCAATGAAAATGTAAGCTTTGTGAAATCACTTGCAGGTTATGAATTGTCACTTTACTCCACGGCAATATAGTCAAAATTCAGCATTCAAAATCATGTTTCCCACAACATTTATGATGTAAGAGCACATGCAAATGTCATGTGAACATGTGGAAGTATGTGTGAAGGGAGTTTCTGACTCTTATAAATACACAGCATTATATACCAGGCCCCACACAGTATATTATCATATGTAAAATGTATAGTATGTGCATGGGTGTAAAGTGTGTATTTACTGTGTGCACATATATGCTCATTGCATGTTTATTTTACTTGCATTTACCACAACACTTTCAGAATCAATATATATTTGTAATGTAGATATAAGTTACACAGGAATTTAAGAGTTATTGCAAACAAGTGTTACTTATTTGATAAATTAATCTGTAATATGTAAGAAAATGTCTGTTTCCAAAGAAAATTGACATCTAAGGAGTTGAATGTATAAAAATATCAAGTGCAAGAGATATTTGGACAAAATATGGAATGTTATTGGTGCTATACTTTATGCTGTTCTTCCCAGGAGAAATTTATCTCATACCAAGTGGTCATCTTTCACTAAAGGCACCACGTATTTAGCACCACAGCTACCCATAGCAAAATTATTGCAATAAGTGTTGAGGCAATAAATAAGCAGGCTCTCTCTCATAACTACCATTAAAAAAAATAAAATAAATTTAAAAAATTAAAATTAAAAAAAAAAAAAAAAAGAAAAACAAACCACAACGAAACAGAAGAAAACTGCAATTTTAAGGAAGCACATCTAAAGTTCTTCCGTAGATTTCCGTGCGGCAAAAGGCCTGCCCGCCCTGCAAACCTGCCGCTCCTTGAGTGCCGCTCTTGTGTGCTACAGCTTCTTTGCTTTTGGGTAAATTTTCTACGTTCCTGTCCCGGAGGGCAGCAGCCAAACAACCCCTGCTGCCGGTGTGTCCCGAGTGTTCTGCTCAGGCTGCAGCGTGCTGGAGTGTCCAAGCTTCCCGGGGGGTGTGTGTCTGGAGCGCACACGGGCACCACCACACCAAGGCTCCCCCTCGCAGCTTTTGGGTTAAAAAAGCATGAGCGTTGCTAAAGTGAAACGAGAAGCTGAGAACTTCTGGAAATAGATTGGGAAGCCCTTTCTACCAAGAAAGGGGTCCCGGAGGACAGGCGGTGGCCGAGCGAGCGCTGCTCGGGGGGCGCGGGGGCTCCGCGCTCCGCACCCCGCCTGGGCTCTGCCGCGC
>WEIU01023077.1:1009260-1028413 GCA_013389925.1 Aegithalos caudatus | reverse complement strand
CGCCGGGGGCTGCGGGGACCTGAGGAAAGCGGGCGGGGCAGCGGCCCCCACCTCTCTGGCAGCGTTTTCTACCTCGAGAGAAAAGACCTTATCCTTGGTCATCTTCCTCCTCTTAATAAGTTTCCTCCGTCTCCCAAGCGCTGCCCGGTGCTCCAAACGCGCTCCAGCCGTAGAGGTTGTAAGCACGCTAAAGGCGAGCATCTTCGTTCCGCGGGCTGGCAGGGTGCCTATCGTGGCGAGGATAGTGTTTGATGCGCTGTATCTCATGCCACTGCAAGCTAAGAGACCAGCGAACACAGAGTGCCCAGTTACACGGGATTTAATTACAGCGGAATGCATTCTCCATGCTGATTAGGAGCAAAATCAATCGGGGGCTTATTTGCCACAATGAACCAATAAAAACCCAATTTATTAAAGCAATAATCTCGAGCCCCAAATGGTCTAAATATTATTGTTTCAATGGCATTGAGGGAATTCGGAGTGAAAGTGTTACACAGAGAAGATCAGGGAGTCCTACTCTGTGAATTCAGTAGGAGTGGCTAACCCCATTCCAGGAGCTCACTTTCTGGCTCAGAGATCTTGGAAGAAGGGGGCCAAGTTCCCCAATTTCAGGTCCACATGTCTGGGTCGCTGTAGTACCTACAGAGGTAGGATGCTCTATGGTCTGCAGCTGTCTGTGCTGAGGCAAAGATGGTGAACAGCTTCCTACCAGGTCTCAAGGATTTCCTGCTTTCCAGTGATTTATATGTGAAATTCCTGGAGGAGGGTAGGCCACACAAAGGTCCCCAAGCTACAGGCTGACATAAAAGCCTTGTGATATTATTAGAAAAACACCACACAATGTGCAAAAAAATTCTCTGGTAGGGATGAGGGAGAAAGGGATTCCCCCAGGAAGGTGCTGAGCACCAGGCTGGGGCACATGGGGAGATTGGGGGACCGTGGTGCCCTCTGTTCCCCTCTGCCACACAAAATCAGTCCCATGCCATGCCATGCCACCCAAAACCGTGCAGGGAGCCCCCCTGAGCTGGCCGTGGGAGGCTGGAGAGGCTGCACTGGTGGGCCAGGTCACCCTGGGAACTGCAGGGTCCACCAGAGCTGAAAGTCTGTGACTCAGGAGATGCTGATTTTGCTTTACAGTTTTCTGTAACTCCAGTCATCTCTGTCCCAAACCGGAGAGGACCTCATTTCCTGCTCAGTGCTGCGCCAACCACAAGGTCTTTTCATAAGGCTGCCAGGGGTGCCTGACTGTGGGAAGGACAGTCAGTGTTTGTCACCGGGGAATGAGCTGGCAACACAGTTCGAATCTGAGTCAACAACCTGGCTAGCCCTGAGCATGACTTCATAAATCATGGTATCTAATTGAAAGGCACATGCTTATATATACAGTGTTGTTCAAAAAGAAAGAAAAAAAATAGAATTTAACAAACACTTTTTTCTTCCCTCTAGCCTAATGATCAGTCACCTGATTGTTTCAATTTACAATATTTCATGCAGAGAAAAAACGAGAAAGTATAAAAACTTCTTGTATGGCTATAACAAAAACACAAATGAAAAAATTCATCTCCTAATGAGAGGCTTAGCCTTTTTCTAACACATCCTTAATAATAGGGAAACAATCTTTAAGTGTTTTTAATTTAAATTGTTTTCATGTTTAATTCACTATTGCTGAATAATATTATTAAGTATCTATGTATCTACTTAGCACTGAGGCATATGATATTTCAAAGCAATTGAAACAGTTTTGAAAGGAGAAAGAGTCCTGTACTGTGCCTGCATTCACTTTTTTTTTTTTTTTTTTTTTTTTTTTTTTTTTTTTTTTTTTTTTTTTTTTTTTTTTGTATAACAAAACTCATTTTTTTTTTTTTTTCCTTAATGTTAGTTAACACACATACATTGGATTTCTTTTTCTCATCCTTCCAGCAGAAATGAAAAGTAAGTCTGGAACAAAAGATCAGTTATGTGCCTTTTGCTTCCCACACCCAAACCTCCTGCTTTATTTTTGTGTCCATAGGGTCTGTGTGATCTCCTCCCATGAGAGCATCTCAGCAGCTCAGGCCCCTCTGCCATCTCAGCACTGCCACTGGAGAAGCCCAGGAGGAGCAGAACAGTGGCTGAGCAGCAATTTGAATATCCATATTTAACTCTTCAAACAACAGAAAATACTTCAGAACCTCGTGTGAGACAAAATGCCATTAAAGTTTCAATCATTAAACCTCTGTTTAGCTGTACTCCAGAAATGAGCAGTTCATAACAAGCAGGGAATACTGATTGACAGTTTGCCATCAGGAGCCCTTAAGTAGGATTTTTCCAGCTATAATGCAGTGTACTCTTCAGTGCTCCCTTTTGCAAGATGCTATTTCAAGTAGAGGAGCATGAGAAAAATTTACATAAAAGCTTTGTATGTAATATGTGATTGCTCTGAAATTAAGAAGCACCAGTTTTCCCTTTATTGTTTCAGAAATGAAGAGTGCACTTTGTTTTCTTGTTTACTTCGGGCCCTTGATCTCTCGATGTGTTTCAAGGGTTTTCTGTCAGCATCACAAGACCTTGCTTACCTGCTAAATTTTAAGTGTAAAGTGATTAGTGTTCAAAGTGCCTGAAAAAAACAGCACTAATGATATCTGACAACTTTTGGGGCTTTTTTTTTTGCTTTTCCCTCTTAAATAATATTTTATGGTACATTAAATAGGTTATGCAGTCTCTTCTGAGAGACCAAAGCAATGTATTGCTGCATACTTAATGTTTCACCAAGCAGATAGTTTTTGAAAGTAAAAAAACTGAAGGCAGCACAGAATCCTTTCCGTGAGACTTGTCTCAGCTTCTTCTCAATTCAATAAGAAATGTTAATAATTTGGAGAAAGATACTGAAAGAAAAATAAGTATTATTTCACCATAAACCTCTTAGTGTGTCACTTGTGATCACCAGCAGATATTAGAAATGCTTCATGTTAAATCCACTGAGCATTATTTCTTCACAAGTTGAAATGTTTTTAGCCAAACTGTTTTCTCAATGTTCACATAGGATGTACCAGTTAGGGCCAGAGCAGCCCGAGAGAGAAGCAAACAATTAAAACTTTTACATATTTGATCCTTGATAGACATCCCTACGAGGTAGGTTTTAACGTTGGGGTTTTTTTTCTTTTTAATTTTTCGTCCTTTTTTTTTTTTTTTTTTTTTTTTTTTTTTTTTTTTTTTCAGTAAGAAGGATAAGCTTGGAGTGCCCAGTCACCGTGGTAACTGCCAGAAAAATTCTCCTGAAGTTTGAAGAGGTCAGCTAACAGGGTCAACAACTCTGGCCTCTCCCTGAGCCGGGCCTGGCAGGCTCCATCCTGCGGTTGGGGTGTTAGCGCAGGCTGAGCCCTGGGAGGTGGACCATTCCAGCTCTGATATAAATTTTTTGAGTCAGTTCACGGCCTGGACTCTCCAGGTGGCCTCCAAAATCGATTGTGACCTTGTGACCCTGTCTAACGGAGGCATAGCATCCAACCTAAGTAAGGATTTAGCCAGGAACGACAGCTTTCCACTGAGTGTTATTGGGGACAGTACAAACAGTTTGGGAAGCAAGGAGGTAGGTATGAGGAGTAGAGGTCATTAAAAGCATATTAAAAAACAATTTTAAAAATCCTTTTTAGTTGAAAGTTTTTATTTGCAGTAACCATTCCTTAAACCCTTCTGGCAACTGCTTTTTGCTTCCAAAATAACATTGTATCAAGTACTTCAGTGAATTAAGATACAAAAAATTGGCACTTTGCATATTCCAAACCAAACTAATATTTTATCTACCTCTGGATTTTGAACTTGTAAATGAAGCTGACAGACATGTATTAAACTAAATGTCTGTGAAATGTTGTTTTTTTTGGGTTTTTTTTTTTTTTCCTTAATAGCATACAAACTAGGAGACTGCTTATTAAAGTGGGCTATTTATTTTAGGTAGTAATTTCCCTAATATGTGCATTCTTTTTAGACTCAGAAGTCTCTTAATCCCTGTAATCTATTTTTAAACTGGAAAATTAGGTAACATTCAGAATAGTGTGAAATGAAAGTGTGAGAGTTTCACAGAGTTTTCTTTTGCTGGTTTGCAGTACAAATAGAAAAGCTACAAAACTAATTATGTATTTTTATAGGAAAAAATGGATCGTCTTAAGATCATAATCATAGAGATCATGAATTTTTTTTTCCTTTAAGATTTTAAGCAACAAACTATGTGGGAGAGGAGGGGTTGTTGCAGAATTCTGATTTTGTTATTGAATCTAGAAACTTGCCCTTCTGAGCAAGAGGATTTGCTCTTGTGTTTTATTCCCACTGCCACAAAACCCCATGCATTGCACACCAGTAATTGGTAGTTGTCAGATGAGTGAGTGGAACTGCACTGAGGAGCAAAACCCAGTCTCTGAGCTGGAAAGTGCTATCAGACTTTAAGTGACTTTATAACTGCTCAGAAGGAGGAAAATTGCTTTAATATTTGTTCCCAGTATTAGAAAAATTGTGTGGTGAGAACCTTGCCCAAACACTTCTTGTGCTTGGCTGGGCTGGTGGAGCTGCACCAGAGTCAGGGCCATAAAATACAGTTCAGGAAGAGGATCTGAGCTTTGCTGAATGTCATTGTACTGATGAGAAGTCCCACAGGTTCCAACAGCAAGAATACCTAATTTATGCTTGCATTAACACCTTACTCTGCAGAAATCCTCCCAAAATCCATGGATATCTATTGACCAAAGTCCTGCCTCTTATAGGGTCATCATAATTTGCTCCAGTGGGAGCAGTTTTGAAGACCAAGAGTAAGAAATGGAGTTGAATTTTGCCATAAAATAATTTAAGGCCCACACCTGCACATTCAGATATCCATGGTGGCACTATTTAATTCTACCCAGAATACTAATAATAGTTTGGGTTTGGTGGTCATTTTTAACAGAGCTCTGCTGAAAAGACTTTATTCCCATTAGGAAGCATGTTGGGTCAGGGGAGTGGCTTCTGTGATTGAGTTTGGGAGGATGAAACTTACAGCCCTTGGCAAAAATTAGAATATTTGCTTGTTTTCAGAAAAAAAAATTTAAAAATAGGACTGTAAATAGCTGGATGGTGAATCTTTAATATTTTCAAAAGCATCTGTGTAATTTAAAAAAATTGTATACTTACATCTGCTTTGTATTGTCATCACTCAGGGACTAAGTGCTACCTGACAAACAGGAGATCACATCTGAAAACAGATAGAACTATTCCACTGGAACTTTTGGACCAGAATTGCCCCAATATGCCCTAAAGCCTCCAGTGAAGAATTGTTGGCAGAGGCAACAACAAGAAGATCTCAAATTCTCCTTGCTGCAAATTCTTTAGCATTGCTTTCTGTAGATCTTGTTGAATTTATAATCAGATTCAAATCTACAAATGGAGCAGGTCCTGGTCTTGCATGTTTTGTACCTCTTCACATTGTTCAGTTCATCCACATCCAAGGTGTGGAGTGCCTCGAGGTGCCTATGTTAGCAGCAGCTGCAGTGGGACAATTCTTCTCCCCTATCAGTGCAGTGAAGTGCTCACTCAGCTTCATTTGACTTCTTGGAAAGCTCTCAGAAGTGCAGGCTCTTTGAGTTTCCCAGAGGGATGGATGTGAATGGGCTTTAATCCTGTGTTAGAATCACCAGCAGAATCACCAAAATCTGTGGTGGTTCCCAGCCCCTGTCTTAGGGACCCCTGATAACCCATGAGGTCTTTGAAAGTTCCCTGTGGCTGGTCTGTGGAATTGTATTAAATAGTAATGTTCATAGTATTCAATTAAAATTTTTTATTAGAAGAGTATGTGGAATTCTGCAAGAAAATCAGGTCTGAGGGTAATCTGCTACCTGAAAGCTCAGAGGATATTTGCAGTACAGAAATATGACTCAGGTCATGGGCTGTGAGGTGTTGGGAGGTATTTTGTTAATGAAACACATGCCCAGTTAAATGAGTGTATTTTATTACTCATGCAAACAAGCAAAACAACAAAAAAATCCACTTCAAAATCAAACAAAATTAAAGAGATAAATGGACACTGAAGCCTCATCTTAGTTTGTTTGCTTGTGTCCAAAGCCCTCATTCCCAGCGCTCTGCAGAGACAGAGGGGCTCAGCTGTAGAGAGCAGCACATTGCCATGGCCTGGATCAGGGCTGGCAAATGTCTCTGGCTTCTGGAGGAAGCAGAGAGGACAAATGAGCACTGGGACTTACAGGTGTGCTGCAAAAGGTCCTAAACAAGTGCTGCACTTCCATCTGCTTTTACTCTTTCCTCTCTGCCTTGAGAGTGTGTGGCTGCTGTCCAGAGGAAAAGTCAAACTAATCCTGATGTTTTTTCCTATTCTGGGTGGACTAATTCAGAGAAAGCACTTATGGCAGCCTTTGTGGAAGGGTTACAATATAGGTTGATACTCTAGGAGCTATAGGAAGTTCTTAATCCTTCCCTGCCTACAGGGCTGTCATTTATAGACCTGCTATTGTCTCATCTTTTATAAGGATGTTTCCTTACATTAAGGTTCCAAGAGCAACCAGACTTTGCCATTGTCCACAGCTATTTCTGTTTGTGGCTTAATGCACATCTAATATTCTGTTTATGCTTTCACTGCTCTCCTACGCAGCAGACTGTACCTACACACCAGCTTAGGTGACATCACTCTCAAAGCATTCATTTCTGTGTGTTATTTTCTCCTGATTTGTCTGTGCATTTTGACTTTGCATTAGCCTAGTTTATTATAGGTGACATGATAAAGAACATGGAACTTTATGCATTTAGTTTTCATTTCATCTTCATTTCTTGTTTGATAAACTTGCTTATTAAAAAAGCTTTTAGGTGTATTTTTTATAACAGAAAAATTCTTCTTACCACGTAAGAAGAATGAATTCAGCCATGAGCAGAAAAAAATTGAAGCATGGATAATTTTGAATGTATAAAATTTAGCTTTATGTTAGTGGTGGTTTAATTACTGGATTTTTTTTTTTTTTTTTTTTTTTTATGGCTATTCATAAAGACACCCATTGTTTTCTGCTTTGATTTATGTCCAGATTATCCCCCTTCAGAACCTCATTTCTGGCAATCTCAGCAACATGTGAGGGCCTGGCAGCTTGTGCAGACCTTGCATCTTCCCTCACTGCTGCTTCTCCTGAGCTCTTCCACCAGCTCCACAGCCTGTTGTCCCTCAGGAGCCTTTAAAGATGCCTTTCCTCCATCATCTGCTCCATGGCCCTTCCAGAACCAGGTACTTTTGTCGAAGTTTTCAAACCAATTTAGAAATAGATACTGAAATAAAGGCAGGTGATGTGGTGCTGGGGTGACATTGTGTCACTGCCTTCCTGTCCTGCACTACAAAGCTTCTCCAGAGCTCAGCTCTGTGGCTGTACAATGAGAATGATAAAACAACATCTTTGTAAAGTGCTTATATGTCTGAAAAAATTGATGCAAATTAAAAGCTACCTAGGTTTTGTCAAACCTAACTCTACCCAGCACTTCACCTGCTCCGCTGCCCTCTCAGCTGCTCAAGATTTACCAATAAGCTTTTTAGGGTCTCTGCTTTTGCATTGTGCCTTGCACAACGTGACATTTGGGCCTTTTAACTACCCTTGTGTCAGAACATACATAGCAGCACTAATATATCCTTTTCCCACATGTATTCTCACTTTGCTGGAAAAAAAAAAAAATCCCAACTCAGAACAAACCAGGAACAGCCTGATGATTCAGGGTGAGCAGTGCCCAGCAAGCTTTGTGTGCTGAAGGCACAGCTTCATCCCAGCCCTCAGTGGGACAGTGCACATGGAAATGTGTGATCTGTTCCTTCCTGAGCCCCAGTGATGCCTTGCCTTGCAGTTCCTCTTGCTGGTGAGTCGCTCTTGTAATTTCCAGTTATGTAACCCATCTCATTTTGTGAATATGTGAATTTAACAGCTGTCAGTGTCAGCAGCGCCTGGGAGGGGTGTGTGTCTTTTTTTTTTTTTTTTTTTTTTTTTTTTTTTTTTTTTTTTTTTTTNTTTTTTTTTTTTTTTTTTTTTTTTTTTTTTGGCAAGCTGGCATTACTCATCAGTCTCATGGTAGTTTTGTTTGAAAAATGCTTGTGTTAGAAAAAGTGGATTTATCAGCTCAGCACTGTATGGTGCTAGCATGCAGCTCAACAAAAGACAAGTGCTCATTTCAGTAACGCTTGCAGCATTTCATGGGGCCCCCAAATAGGCTGAACAAGGCTTCTCTGGCAACTAACCCCAAGTACAGTGGGAAACTATTAAAGTGGCAGTGTCACTGCTTGGAAAAGGGATTTGGTTTTCTTCCATCATTTATTGCTGCAGGTTTTTTGTTTGTTTGTTTTGTTTTAATTAAAGGCTATGAACTGCATTAGGAATTTCCCTGAATATTGGAGAAAAAAGAGGCCTTACTGAAAATGTGTGCTCCTAGAAGTGATTTTTTTTCTCTCATGGTTTCTTGGAAGGTAGATCAAACTGTCAGTCTGCCATTCCCAAAGTGGATCTGTTTTATGGGGAAAAATAAGATACTTGCCGCTTTTTCAGGTAGTAGTACAAAGTCAGTGTTGCTGCAGCCTTTCAGGGAGAACTCATATTCAAATCAGTCTAGTTTCAGAATGATTTGCTGCACTTACACTCTCTTTTGTAGCTGCTCTTCCAGAATGCAAATACAACCTGGAGAGTTTTCTGTATTTAATTGAATGTGTCAGGTGGTTGAAATCATGTTTTAAAATCAGCATTACATACTGCAAATGTGTCAAGCCCTTTGTTCACATTTATTTAAAACAAATGTATTTTTCAGTATTTATTTACTTATTCTCTCTGTTTACACTTCACACAGATGGTAAAGATAAACCAGTGGGTTTAATTTTTGCTGAAAAATTGCCTTTTACATTTTTAGGTTCCCACATCCTGGCAGGATGCTACAAATCCCACGTGACAAAGATCAGAGGGAAATACTTATTTGAAGAAAGCTCTGTCATTAGCGGTGCTGTAAGTTTTATAAAAGGTTCAATTTCATAAAATGCAAATTCTGGACTAATTGTTCCTCTGCAAGCCTTAATGGTCTCTGAGTGCATAATTAATCTACTACCTGCCTCTACTCACTTATCCAGCAGAATTTAGAGCTGGGGCAAACACGCCTTCACACATCAGTTACATCTATTTTAACTTTTCTTTTGACAAGTTTTACTGATTATTTACCATAACTTGCATCCAGACAGATGGATTTGGACTTGCACACTCTTAAAGCTGCACAGAAGACAAGCACATGCCCCGTGGGGACACCCACCCACAAGAACATTTCCGTGGGTTCACCTCCCACGCGTGGGTGTGCTCCAGATGCTGCCGTGGCTGGGGCGGGGGAATGGGTGGATGCAATTCCTGAGTCATCTTCTGTATCCCCTTGGAGAGAGGTAGTTACAGGGAACTGTCTGCTCACTGCAGGGACAGAGGGCTGTGGTTATCAGCCCCTCAGAGCTGCAGAGGCCAGAAACACGAATTGCACTGCAGCATTGTTGTAGCTGCACACACACCATGCACCTCTGCACCTGCAGTGTCCTGCAGCCACCTCTGGATACCAGGAGCTCACTGTGATCAACCCTCTGGCTTTCCAGCACAGGTGAAGACAACACTGAGGTAGCAGGTCAGATACTCACATTCAGCTGGGCACTCAGAATACTGGGTACTTGCTGCAGGGTTTCTGTACTGGGGACAAATCAGAGTCCCTGGGTCTTTAGTGGGACCAGACACAGGTCAGGGACTCAAATATTTGTCCCACACCTACCGCAGCAAAGTTGTGGTTGCTGGCTTGAGTGACAGGGGAATAGAGGACTGGGATGTCTCAGCCCAAAGTCCCTTAAGCCTTGGCTTGATGGGTGAGATCTTGAGCACAGCCAGAGCCCACAACATTAAAGGCTTTATAAAAGCAACAGTGCCAGTTTAAAATCAACCTCCCAGGTTACCAACAGCCCCAGCAGGTGAAACGTGATCCAGGTAGCCCAAGCCAGTGGGTAAACAAACTGCTGCTTTCTGAATGAGCTGCACCAGGGAAATGCTTCTGCCTGGGAGTTACAGTGGCTATTTGCACTTAGTGAGTTGTGCAAATGAACAGGCTCCCATGATTCTAATTCTGTGAAAATGAATGGGCTCCTATAATTCTTATTCCACACAGGTTTTTCCCTGTACACCCAAAATGAAGTAGGCAAAAAGTTGTAGGGAAAAATTCCCCTGATAAGCCTAGAAAGTTTAGTGGGACTGGGCATGATCTAGCTGCTTGAACTTCAGTGGGGTCTGTTGCTGGGTTTCCCTAAGCTAGAGAAAACAATCCTGCTGCTTCCAAACTGCCAAGTCAGTCAGATTGTCCCTAAAGAAGCCCCTTTGCTGCTCTACTGTTGGGCTCCCAGTTCCATTCCCAGTAAGCAGTATTAACTTAGGAGGGGCTTTTTACTTAGCTACAACATTGCCCATTTTTTTCTCGTTCAGCTCCAGTTTTTAAACCTTCATAGAGCCTTGCTGTGCAGACCAGCTGAACAGAGGCTGAATGCCCCATTTTAGATCCTCTCGGTGTTACTGCCTGGCTCCTTCACTGGAGAAGGGCATAAAAGCAAAGAAGGTGGATCTGTCCAAGTAGAGCCTGGACCCTGACAAGTCCCATGGGCTTGGCAGGGTCTAAGACTCACTGTGGAGTCCTTGGAATGTGCAGAGCGAGGGTGCAGCACACTGAGGACCCAGCAACCCAGCTCTGCTCCAGTGTTTCTGCCGCCCAGTCTGGGACCCATCGTGTCCCAGAGAGCCTCTCCCCCCTCCCCTGCCCAGGCTCCACTTATTCATGAGTTATGATAACATATAAGCAGCTTAGAGAATTCTTATCGGAGTAAGTTGAACACAATGCAACATTTAACTCTTAATGACAGCCACCTCTGACTGTGAGTGACATGTTATAAATTATATTTGAACTTGATTTTTTTTTCCCTTCAGAGGCAGATATTCCCCCTGCCACCCAGTCAGCCCTGTAACGTTGCACTTGTGGCCTTAATCCCACTTGGATGTGTGCCCTGCTGCCTCCACTTTCCATCACTTGGGTACTTTAGTATTCTTGAACAAGTGAACAATCTTTGTTTCTGTACCTTATTAGGCCAAAGACCATAGCAGCGAGTGATGGCATCAGCAGGCCCTGCAGGCAGGATTCTCTGCAGACACAGCCAACCTCCAACAAACCCCTTTTTATCCTCCTGTTTCTAGGAAGAATTATGATGGTGGTGCCCTGCTGTTGATCAGTCAAATCTGTGGTAGGCCTAGAGATAAGTCCTGTAAGTGTGGTGTACTGTAAAACAGCGGCTCCCATTCATTAGTAGCTTGTGTGTAATAAACCACCCAGAGCAGGGGGGCGGGGAGGGAGAGGGACGAGCAGCTGCAGTGTGCAGGAACAAACAACACAACTCATTCTTGGGAGCCAAAACTTTCTAATTTGCTGCTGGGCTGCTGGGAGCACTGAAATTCTTTCTGATAATACGCTCGTGCCCTCAGCGTCTCTCCTGGCTTTTCCCAAGTCCTGCTCTCTCGAGGTCCCTGAGTCTGGGACAGTTTCACTTTGAACCCAAAACACAGAGGGGAGCTGAGTGGGAAGGGGGGAACACATCAGTGCCCAGTGTTTGCAGACTCCGTGGGCTCCCAATCATTCTGCTGGGAATGGCTGGTGCATGGATCTGCTTGTGCAGCGAGTAAACAAAGCATCACATGGGCTGCAGAGCAAGCAGGGGACAGGGAGCAAACCCAGGGCTATCCAGGCATGCACGAGGACAGAGTGTCTCAGAGGTGTAACTGATTTAGAGCCTGCTGGAGCATTTGGGAACCTCTATCTCCCAAGAGGTAAAAACCTCAAACGAATCTCAAATGAGTAATAGCTGAAAAACTGTTTGGCTTAATCTGTTCTAGGTTTTTTTTCATAAGTTCTGGTAAATCTTTATAGCTTGTAGGAAGGTGAATTTAAATGGAGTCTGCTAAATGTAATGTAAGATGTTTGCATGTGTTGAGACATAAGTAGTTCCTAATATTTGCATAGTGTGAATACATTGGTGATTTTGATCTCAGCCTTGGACCTTCCAACTGCCTGTGGAACGTTTCAGACCAGGATGTGAAATTATTGAGTGTTGCACAACTGCTCTCATAGACCAGGCCTTTGTGCTGATGTTTGCATTATCACAGGAAAATTAAATTATTTTCAGATAGCTGCTCTGGAGGAGCGCTGTACCCTCACAGGAGATGACAGTGACTGCTTTTTCCAGGGATGTACCAGGCTGTGATGGTGCTTGCACTGTCTCCTAACATTTGTATAGACAAGGGCTACTTTAATAGCAAATTCAGGCTTGGGCTGAAATGCAAGCACTCTTTATACAGAGAAGGCAAAATCACAGATTTGAGGTTTTCCACTCTCCTGGAGGAGATCCATCTCCCTCCTCTTTGAGAGGAGCTGTGCTATAAGTTTTAAGCTCTGAAATGAGCAGGGCTTCAGCCAGATTGCTGCTTGATAAAGTTACCCAGTGGGCTGAGATGAAAACACCCTGAAGAGCATCCACAAAACAGTGTTAACTAAACATAACTAAACCTGGGCACAATTTTTTTTTAAATCTTCTGGAAGTTCAGGTAGTAGAGCTTAGGTACTTCTGATTGTGGCATTTTGGCATTTTGAACAAAGTCAGAATAACTTGACATTTTTGGTTTTCCTACCCCAGACTTAGGTAAGTAGATAAGTTGATAGCTTTATAACCAAAGCTGGCTGCTCACTACCTATTCCCAGCATAGAGCCTGACTTCTCTATGCTGTTTCCAGGATTTTCAACTAGAATTGCAACAAGGAGCATTTTATGAGAATCTCTCCATGACTTTTCAAAGAAAATTGCAAAGGTAACACCTCTGGTAATTGCTGCACTGTGTAAGCAGAGGAGAGAACCATCAATTGGAAAACTCCAGCACTGGTCAGGCTGCCCTGCTCCCTGACAGCCCACAGCAGGTACCCACCTGTGGTCCTGTTGTCAGCAGGTTTGAGGTTATAGATGAGACCAGCAAATTGAGTGAACGTTCTGGGTAGCCACGAAATCGAGGGTGGAGGGGTTTTTCAGAGGGTTTGAGCCCCATCTCCAGCACAAGCAAAACCATGTAATCCTTTCTTTTGCAATTAGAGCTGAAAAATAGCCCCGGGCCAGAGCACTTGCACAAGGAACAATTAGACAAGCTAGACACCGGGAAAAGCTAAAAATAGTAAATAATCTGCCTCCACAAAAATACCTTGAATCATTAGAAAAGGACATTTTATGTATTTCCTGGGAATCATTTAGTACTTTACCATGTTCACAGTGTTCTGCCTGGAGGGGTTATATTCCAACTGCTGTTTGGCAGAGGTAAACATGAGTAACATGACTTTCTTCTTATACTTCAGACATTGAAAAAGCCTAAGTCCTGAGATTTTCATACCTAGACAACTGAAATTGGGGTAATGAGTGGATTCATATTGAACTGAGAAAAATATTCCCTACTGCTCTTTTGAGAGAAAAAGTCTAATAGTTTGGGGTAAAAAATTACTTGGTTTTGGTCATTTAATAGGTCAGCTCAGTCTTCTTTGAAAAAGAATGTATGAATCAATGATACTCATGCATTAGCTGAATCCAAACTATTATAAAAACTCTTCTTTTAGAAAGTATATTATTATTAAAAAAAAAAAAAAAAAGAAAAAAAAAGAAAAAAGGATGACAACTGCTGACTTGTTTTGCAGCACTCCTGAGCTGGACGACACATATAAACAAAAAAACCTAACCACAACTGAATATTTTTAGTCCTTTGCAGGGACTACATATAATGCTATTTAATTAAGAATGCCTCAAAAAGGATGATTTGACTGTTTCTGGTAAACTTCTGACGGATGCTTTAAAAATGTAACAAAACTCAGACCTGAGGCTTGCAGGCGACAAATGAATGAGCTGTTTGCTAATACACCTGAGAAAGGGGCTGCAGGTTGTTACAACGTTTTGGTTTTCCGTTTGTTTGTTTGGTTTGGTTTTTTGCTGATAACTTGTGCAATACTCTTTGAAAAATGTCGTGAACATTAAATCACGTTCTGTTCTGTCTTCTTTATTTACAGGAGATAATTCAAGAGGAAAAAAGCTATAAAATGAAACAGCAACTTGTGAGCATCTGCGTGCACACCCCTGTGTGTCCTTGTACCACTGCTGGCCCCCTGGCTCTCAGGAGGACTTTCAGAGATGGGTGACAACAGAACTTTGAGTTCCCGTCCCTCTGTTTCTGTGTGGGGCCTCCTGTTGATTCCCAGAGCCGCTCGTCCCCATCCCAGCACAGCTGCCAGCACCGCCCCAGCCTCACGACAGGGATGTGATGCTGGAATTCCAGGAGCTCTTTCTCCACTGCTGACTTGGAGCAGCAGCGATTTTGGGGTGTCGGGGCCGCGTGGGGGCCGGCAGGGTCAGGGAGGCCCCGCTGGCCCTGGAGCTCCTGCGGGAGTGGGCACCAAGGGGTCCCTGCAGGAGCTCATCCGTGCCTGTGCTGTGCATCAAACAGGGGATGTTTGCTCACCCAGCTGCTGCCCTGGGCTGGCTGGGGCTGGGGAGGGCAGCTCTGGCTGCTGGAATTCATCCAGCCCATCCCTTCGGCCCCGAGCATCCCCCGGCCTCTGTGAAACAGCACAAAGTTTCTCCTAAACAGGAATTTAAAACGCTTTCAAATTGACAACCTCCTTTTTAATAAAAACATTCGTGTTAAGCAAAAGGCATGTTTGCCTCTACAAATAAATGGAATTATGGTTCTAAGATCTGACTTAATCCTGAAGTTCTTAGACTGCACAGTAAGTAGAAAAGAAAGAGGATTGCTTGGAGGAGCAGGGGTTAGCAGGATCAGGCTCCATCTTACATCTTTTTGCTCATTTTCCTTCTGGCATTTAATATACCTTTCTCAGAACTACCACTGGTTGCTTATAATAAAGACAAAGTAACTTCGTGTCTATTACCTAATTGAAAGTATCGAGGGACAGTATAGAGCATGCCCATCCAGCTTTCCTGCTGGAAAAATTTGAGCATTGCTAAACAAACAAAAAGAACTCTTCCTCCAAATGTATTCTTATGCTAAAGTCATGTTCTTTTGAAATTAATTTCAGGAGTTTTCTCAAATGTGTTGTAATTCTTTGTTCTTTTTCTACACTCTTTGTGAAAATGTATTTAAAAATCTGCATTGAGGTTTCAAAGGTCTGAGGGAAGACGTTTACAGAGTAATAACGCCATTTGTATTTGTTATATTTCTGAAAATGGAATTTCTAATCAGACAACATTAAAATACTTTTTTATTATTTTTTGTGTGGTTTCATGACATTTGTATATTTCCAGCTCTGATTTTGGTACCTATATAGCCATGCTAATTAGGAAAGCAGGATCATAAGTTTTATTGTTACTCTGTCAAAGTCAATCTGTTCTATAACCCCTGTTCTGGTCTCAGTACTCTCTGAATTCAGTGATTTGGTTTTTTGTTTTGTTTTGGGTGGGGTTTTTTTGGTTTTTTTTTTTTTCCTGCTGAAGTCCTGAAGTACCTGTACCCCAGTTGGGAGATTTCGTATTCAGGACAGTTAAAGCTGAAAGAAGCCTGGGCAAGCAGAGAGATTTGTTTAGTAGACGTGTTCAAATGATTCCCTGCCATAGATTAAAATAAGACTGAGTGAAATTTATTGTGGAAGTTTCCTTTGTGGACTGCAGAAAAACTGCACAGAACTGGACCTGCAGCTAGCTCCCTGTCCCCTCATCCCTCCCAGCACCTTGCTGTCATTCCCTCTGTCCCAGAACAAGGGAATGGCTTTCTGCCAGCTCAGCAGGGCCCTGGCTGGGGCTGCCACCTGCTGCAGCCCATGGACACCCCGGGACAGCCTCCGGGGCTGCTTGGGCTGACCCAGCTGCTGAGACCCCTCATTGCCATGGAGATTGGGTGGGCAGTGCTGCTCTGCAGCAGCCACATCCTGCCTGATCCTTCCTGCCCGCACGCCTGGGGTGGGCTTGGGTACACATCACTTGTTGGAAACAAATTTACTGGCTGTGGTGCCTGGGTTTTGTGCACAAGGACAATTTGAGCCAGAAATGCAGGGGATTTCCAAGCTGAATCTCCACCCCGTTGTCGGGTCTGGCTCTTGCTGTAAGTCTGAAGTGAAAGAAACTATCTGTTGTTATATAAAAAAAGCAGTGGTTTAACGTTTTGCCACTGAAAATTTTCAAAAGCAACATTTAGATTTTTTTTTTAAAGGGGCTTTTATTTTTCCTCATGAAACATTTTTTGCCAGTTCCAGGTTGAACCCAGCTCACTTTATCTTTTTAGATTCAAATTTAAACTAGTTCCTATTCAAAGTTTTTGAAGGGACACACACAACGTCATTCTTCAGCGTGACATTTGAGTCTCACCCCCTGCCAGGAGGGTTACCTTAACCTCCCTGTTACTGAAAAGACCAGAGACAGAAAAATAGCTTAGTTTTTTTGTACATCCCTTCACATGGCCACTTGCTACTACTTGGAGTAAAGTGAGTTCATTGTAACTCCTCTCTTTTGTGGTTCACCTTCAGTTTGTATGGGACTTTCTCTAGATGTATAGACATGGACACAGGAAAAATGAAAATGTGATTTCTGTCTGCCCTCAGGAAAATCACTACGTGAATTATAAGGGCTGCATGGACTAGACACAGGGAGACTAACTGAAAAAAAAAACCATTGTTTTGTACATGATTTTGGGGACCATTAGTTTATTAATATCTCCCCAAAAAGAAATATTAAAAAGTCAAGCTAAACCATCCCTATGTGTCAGTGGAACTGTACTACAGATTGTTTTTGCAGAAAATGCCCTAAACATAGCTCTGAAATTGATGTGGATAAATCTGAAGATATTTTTAACATAAGTTTTTGAAAGCAGAAATCAAGGAAGGTTTTTTTATTTGTTTGTTTGTTTTGTGACAGGGAAACAGACCACAGGTATGCAAAACAAATATATTACTAAAGTTCTCCCTACATATCTCCCTATCTTTCTCAAGTCATTCCAACCAAAAGCTTCTGTAAGCATGTGGGGGCAGCACTGACCTTTTAATTCTGTTTATATGATGACTAGAAAAAAGAAATCCCTGGTCAAGGATGGCCTGAACTCGCAGAAATTGTCTCAACACGATTTAACCAACTCTAACTCGAGGCTTTTCTGCAGGCAGCAGCCCTGGCACGGCACCTGCGGGGCTGTCACTGGGCCAGGGGGGACACAAGGACACGGACACTTGTCCCAGGGGTCTTAGGAGAGACAGGCAGTGCTCATGTCCTGTGCCCGTGGGCAGGACCTCAGGGCTCACACCTGCCTCCAAAGCCTGGCACACACCTCGGTTTGCGGCAGCACCGCACGGGGCTGGTGGTCGGGCTGCGGCTCCCGGGGTGCTCCCAGCGGGCTGAGGGGTTTGGGGGGTGCTCACTGGATCCAGAGCAGCCTGTGGGGCTGCCCCAGGCTCAGGGCAGTGGCTCTAGGCTGGAAGCACCGAGGTTTGCAGGATAGATGTTTTGGAAGCACCCCGTGCTGCACCAGCCAGCAGCCGTGCCCCGCTGCGCCATCCCCGGCCGTGCCATGCCCGGGGCACGGAGGAGAATCCCTGTGTCCCCTGGCAGGGACACTCCCGGGGACCCGGGATTCAGCACTGGGATGTTCTGGCTGATCTCCAGCTCCCCTCAGGCTGGGGCAGCCGCTCCTGCAGCCCCACAGCCCCCACCGGTGTTTGGGCTCACTGTCGGATGGTTTTGCTCCCCAAAGCAGATTGTGTGGGAGCCTTTCCCCCAAAAGACATCTGCATCTGTGCTGCAAAGCCAGCTCCAGGGAGGGAGAGGATGCAGAGTTAATACCCAGCAGCAAAGGAAAAGGAGGGAAAGACAACGTTGCACTTGTGAGATGAGGGATTGCAAGGCAATCCATGGCAGACAGGAGTGGGGCCATGTTGGTCTGTGTCCTACGGGTCTAACAGCAGCTTTCAACAAATACATGCTCTTCCCCCCCCCCCCCCCCCCCCTTTTTTTTTTTTTTTTTTTTTTTTTTTTTTTTTTTTTTTTTTTTTTTTTTCCTTAAATTTTGTACATTTATTTTCTTTTCCTTAGGCACTTGTTCCTTCATCAGTGGACAAAGATAGGGAGACACATCCCCTCCTCAGAGATACGATCCTGTGTGATGCTGAGCGACTGGACAGAACCAGCCAGTGCCCGCTGTTGTCATCGGTGCCGGGGGAATTAAGGGCATTTCACAGCTTTCAGGCGCAGAAACAAATTGTAAACTGTAGTGTTGCATCCATGTGTGAACACACACACACAGACAGAGAATGCCGCCAGCAGCTGATGCTTCACACTAATCACTCTTATAAATGCCTCTAATTAGACTTATAAATACTTCTAACTTTCCAACAGGGGGAAAAAATACCCAATGGGCTTCATGTAAACTAGGAAAAAATAGTTAAAAAGATGAGTAAAAGCTGTTTTTAAAGGTGGCAAACCCTACACCAACACTTCAGGATCCCCGGAGCCCCCCAGGCTGCGGGAGGAGGGGGAGCAGCGCGGGCAGAGCGGGGAGGGGCCGCAGCCCCCGGCCTTTGTAGCCGGAGGGGGAACATCGGGACCCTGCGGAGAGGGAACACAGAAACCCTCCCGGCGGCCAGAAATGGGCCCAGACAAAAGCCCCGTTACATGGTTGCAAATCACCCCGCTGCTGTTATTTTATTTACCGCTGCCCGCGGGAGGATTGTTTGCTCTTGCAAAATTTTAAGCTTCCTTCCCCGCCTCCCCTTTCCCTTCCTTTTCCCCCTGGTCGCTGCCAGCAGCGGTCCCTGGTCCCACAGTGCCGCGTACAGACCGAACCCACCCGCGCTCCGGCCGGGGGGGCTGCGGATGAGCCTCCCACCATCCCTGTTTGGATGGAAAAATAAACCTTTTTCCCCGGAAACAGCCCGTGAAAGAGCTTATTTTGATGTCGGGGTGAGGAGCACAGCCCGGCCAAGCCACCCTGTGTGTTTGTTACTGACGAGCACAGGCTCTCGCTCCCCCATGGCGTTCCCTGCTGTGACAGGAAAAACTTCCAGTGGTTATCAGAAAACTTTTTTTCATTTATCTTTTTTTCAAAGGATCTCTGCTTTTT
>WEIU01023077.1:996020-1009217 GCA_013389925.1 Aegithalos caudatus | reverse complement strand
TTTTTTTTTTTTTTTTTTTAGGGTGCAAGACGGAGAAATAAAGGCCTCTGGAGCATCACATTTATTTCTTGGATATTTGTTTGGAAGATAAAGATAAATTTCCCTTTCAGTGACTCTGCAGGCCCAGGGAGCCCCACTCACTTTCCCCATCCTATTCAGGCGGGTGAAGCTTAGGGCTTCGGGATTTTAACAACCACGGTGGATAAGAATCCTCAGTAAAAACAGCTTGTAGACTTTTATGCTTTGCAAAGGTACCAATACAGACAGGGATTTACCGGTGGTTCCCCCACCTTCAGCATCTGTAAAACACTTTTTGCATGGGAGGGAGGGAGGGAGGTAGGGAGGAAGGAAGGAAGGAAGTTGTAGATGTTATTTGTGGTGATGTCTTTGCCGTGGGGGGCACAGGGGGAGCCCCAGCCGGGTCCTGCCGCCCCAGTCCCCTCCCAGGAGGGAGCTGAGCTCTCTCTCCCTCCCCTGACAGGTATTTACAGGGGTTGAACAGGTAATTAGCGCCCGATCCCGGCTGCGGGAAACCCTCCTGCCCATCCCGCCCAGCACGGCCGTGACGGGAGCGCTGATTTTGGACGGCTGATTGAGCCTGAACAAAGGCCCCAAACATCTCCGAGTGCCCGACCCGGGGATGGTAACTTTAGAGCCAACGGGCTCCTCTCCCATCAGTTTAGAGCACTGTTATTTTTTTTTTTTTTCCAAGCTGATAACATTTTAAACATATTGCAAGACGGAATTTTCCTGGGAAGCAGGGAAACCCTTGAATCTGCTATAAAAGAAACTTCTGTGAATAAGGAAACCCATTCTGTGAATTCACCTGTTGCCAGCCAAGGAGAAATGTTTGGTGTTTTATTTCAATCGAGAATTTGCTGTGTATCTGGTGCTTTATCTAACCTCACTCTTTGAAAGATTTGATGTTATGTTTGGCAGAGCTCTCAGGTTCAAGCTGCTTTATTATGCCATGCTCTACAGGTTTTAACATTTTAGACTGATGGTACTGAGGGAATAAAAATACAGCCTGAAATCCTTACAGAATGGGTAAGGTGCATTTCATGTGGCCCAAATGAATCTTGAATTTTTAAAGCAGGAGTTCATACAAGCACTCAATCCCACTGGAAAAAATAACCTCNAAAACCCTTTTCTTTTTTTTTTTTTTTTTTTTTTTTTTTTTTTTTTTTTTTTTTTTTTTCTGTAAGCAAAGTCTTAGAAGTGAGCACATGTGTGGCTATCAGGAGATAATTTCTGGCCACGACCAGCAACTACATTGCCTGCATGTCTTTCTCTGCAGGTGCAGAAACCCAACAAACCCTGTTAGCAGTCTCCAGCTGAGGAAAGTTGACATGGTGCTATTGGTGGAAAACTTTTCCATATCCTCAGTGTTGGTTTCAACTCTGTTAATTCAGTGCAGTTCTCCTGAGCAATCCAGCTACCTCAGGTGGAACACGAGAGTGGACGATGTCAGGCAGAGCCACTTGTTTCAACCCATTTTTATCAAGCCTTGTGTTCCAGCCTTTATTTTTTAACATTGTACAGAGATGTCTTGTACCAGAAGAATTTGATGGCGAGTCTCAGCTCCTGAATATTTGTTTAATGCCATCACCTACGTGGATCAGCATCTGCAGTCTTGACCAATTTTTGAGCCCACTGTGTTTGAGGAGATCACTCTCAGATGGGGTGAGGTGGATGTTAAAATATGTGCCCATGCTTTGGCCATTTCTTTGTTAGTTTTTCACAAATATGAGGAGTTGAACTGCACCTTTTGGGGCTACCCTTTGTCTCAGGGGGTGGCAGCTCCCAAGGAAGGTGCAACATCAGCTGGCTCTGGCATTATCCCAGCTCCCATTCCTGCTGTGTCTGTCACAGCACTGGGGCTGCCCACACACAAAACAAATTAGGAGGGGTGCAATTTGCTGACCAGTGATGGGCATGGCCCAGTTAGAACCTCTAATTCTGGGTGATTACATCTTGAGCACAAGAATTTTAGGATTGTATTCTAACAGTGCTAAATGTTTGGGCCTGACTGTTGAGGTCATCAGCTAAGGCTGCAAATAGGAGCCTTTTCTGCATTGAGGACCCTAATCAAATGCAATAGATCCCAGCTGTGATTGTTGTTTGGCATATTCAAAAAACCTGGTTGCTTGCTGCCATTCTTGTCTGGGTCTGGTGGGAGTTCAACCCTTGCTGTGTCTTCTCTAGGTAGGGGTTTTTACTTTTTATTGCTATTTGTTTGTTTTTCTTGTATTTTGTAAGGTGTGATGTTTCTTCAGAGAACAGGAAAAAAGTTCTCTGCTCTAGGAAAAGGATGGGTAATTTCTGTTTATTGAAAGGGGTTTGTTTTATTTAATATTGCTCTAAATGTACTGTGGGGATAACTTACAAATGTGCCTAATTCTCATACTGTTTTTTCCTGAAACCATTGATTTTAATGGAAAACTTCATGCTGAAATTGAAAATAATTATTACATTTAGTTTCAAATGGCTGAAAAGTTAATTCTGTACTCCAGAAAATGCATCCATTTCATCTGGGATAGCAATGCTCTATCAAAATTGTAAGTGGAATAAAACAAATAAGAACTTGTTGCTTTGATAGTAAATATCTTCTTGAGTACCACATTGCATCTTGCTGAGTATTGAAAGGATGAATAGTTTTAGGAGTCCCAGGAATATTCTAATAAATAATATGAGGAGTAAGTTAATTTTGTTGAAATAAGAAGCACAAAAGGAGCTTTGGTCTGGTCTCTCTGTAGATGCCTTTTAATGCTAAATTGTGTAAAGGTGCATGGTAAAAGAAGGTTGTACTGCTCATCACAAATCCTGGGTCTGGGTTATAGACAGAAAATGCTAATAGGTTAATTATCCTTGTCTTTTTTTGTGTAGTGGTTTGTGCAGCTAGGGAATGTTTTCCAGCTTTGTCTTTCTGCCTGGGTTGGGATTGGAGATGTGCCCTTTATTGCTTTGTACGTGCAGGAGTGGGGTCTGGAAAGCCCATCCTGAGATTTTCCCTGGCCCCTGGGGCTCCTGTGTGGAGCTGCAGAAAGGAGCTGGGAGTGGAGGGCTCAGCCTGGACACACCAGGGGCACCCAGCACTGGGGCCTCCCTGGGCCATGTCCTTTCCCAGTAAGAGACATGGGAATTTGGGAAAGCTGATGATCACAAGGGGGGCTGGTTGCTGCCTCCCAAGGGGATTCTTGTGGTGAGGTGGGTGAAAGCAAATTCTTTTGGAGGCTGCCCTAAGCAGGCCAAAAGCTTTCTTGCCTCACTTGTGGTGTGGGAATTAGGCAGCCTCATCTCCCAGTGAGGCCCCTCTATACCCTCCCACTGCATAAAACATTTTGCAGAAGAGCATGGGGGAAGATGATGGTTGTTGGTGACAGACCAGGAGTCACAGAGCCAGAACTTGTGTCTCGGGGTTCATGTGTAAAGGATGGTGTTGTCTGAACGAATATTTAAGGGATATCTGTTGTCTTTGGGCCAGGTACAGGGAGGGCAATTGCCACAGAAATCTTATAGTGTTTTGGAGCTGTGTTTGGGGATATTCAAAGTGTGTCTTTAATCAAACCACCTTGTTTACTCATAGTCAGGATCATATCAAACATAGTTGTCGTTCTTTTCTTCTTTTCCTGCAATAATGAAGAAACTAAAGAAAGGATTAAGTACTGTGTACAAATGGATTTTGGATCTTCATAATGTGTGGCACTTAATATTTTTTATGATTACTTTAATTATGACTAATGTGATGCTACAACAAAATGCAGTTATAACTGTGCTAAGAGTTCAGGAAATAGAAAAAAGCATTTGACTTGTTGGAAGGTTTTAAATATCTTGCTGAAAGCTCCTGGACCTGGGCCCCCTGATCTCTCTCTGCAGAGCACACTTTAGCTTTGGATGTACCTTTAAAGACTTTAAACAGCTTGAGACTTGTAGTTTGCCACAGGAGCTTAGAGAAAATTCCTGTTCCTAGGTTTTAAACCGTGAGCTGGAGTACAAGAGCCCTGCTCAGGAAGGTAAGGAAAGGTGTAACAAGGTCATTTGGAGCCACCTACATTCAGGTTGTACTTTCAAAGTCAAATCTAAATTTAATTGAAAGCTGAGGGAAAGGGAGGAAGGGTAGCACTGATGTTCTGGCTTATTTTGGAGCATGTGAGAAGCTCTGCTGGTGAATGCTGGATGAGCTGCAATCTTAATAAAATGTCACTGGGAAAGTTGGTAGGGAGAGGGGCTGGATGAGCTAAAGGAGGAGTTCTGGGGTGGTGTCTGGTGATGTCCATCTGTGCAGGATTTCCCTGGGTCTGGGGTTTTCTCAAGCTGATGGTAGCACTTGGCCATGTGAATGATGGCGATGAAATTGCCTGTTTGACCAAAACCTCCAAAATAATTTGGGGGGGGACTTATTGTGCTGACAAAGTGATGAATGAACAGAACCAACCAGATATGGCTGTTTGAAAATGGAGCTGGAAAGGGAATAATTTCACTGAATTTTTGTGCTGCTGAATCAAACTTCTCCCATCCATTTCCAAGATCCTCAAGAGAGGCACTGGACACGAGATTTCAAGGCTTCACTCTTGTTATGGCTGGAGATGCTGAGGAGTAGGGGAGTGCAGTGCTGTGTCCCACATCATCCACAGGTTAGGGGCAGCCTGGAAAACTCCTCCTGCTCAGTCTATTTTTAGAATAAGAGCTGATGCTGATCTGATAGAAGAGCATCTGCTAAGGGAATTGTGGTTCTTGGTGGTACCAGCAAGTATTCCCTCTGCTAGTTGTTTTATGCCAGAATAATAATCTCTTTGCAAAGTTTACCCCACCTTTGCCAAAGGACCTGCTCAGGCAATGCTTGTGTTCATTCCAGCCAGGTGCATCCAGACTGATCTCCCAGGGCCTGGAGCTCCTCTGCTCCAGTCCATGCTGTGCTCCAGGTGGAGGTGTAACAAATGTGAGCTTTTCCTCCTCTCTGGAACTGTGTCTTTTCCCCCTTAGTCTCCCTCTTTGAATGACCCTCAATGTTACCCATGGTGGCTTTATTGCCTGACAAAAACTTGCATCATGTTGCTGTAGAAAAAGATAAATATTGTGGTCTTTTCTGTATGAGTTTGTGGTTGCTTCAGTTGCCTCTCTGGGCTAATCCATGGCTGACCAGTGGACCACAATAGAAAGCCTTGCTCTGCTGGAATGTGAAACAGAAGATGCTTAGAAATCTGTTGGATAAGAACAGAAACCCTGAAGAGAAATATGTCTTATGGTACATGGTTGTTACTTTAAGCTCCTGATATTTACAGCTGTCAGCTGTTACATTTATTAAGTTGCTTGAGGGTCTAGGAAATGTAGTTAGGAGTGTGATGATATCAATTTTTTAAGCTGTGATTTTTACCAGCAAGTCTCCTGTTCTCTCTGTTATTTAAAAATGAGAAATAAATGGAATTAATAATTTTTTTCTAAGTTATAATTTAATCTGTGCATCACAGACTTGCCTGTTATTTTCCATTTGAGTGCAGTCTTTGCTTTTTTATTTCAGAAATGCTCTGAACAGCCACCACCACCCATCACAAAAGTAGAGTGCAGTTGCCTCCCCTAGTTTAAAGTTTCTGAAAGCTGGTTCCCAAGCCAATCTCATTATTTATGGAAGATAATTTGTCCTTTCACCTGTGTTACATTTTAACTCCTCAGTCTATTTAAGAGGGTATTTGTATGAGCTGTTAGTTGTGTGTTGACCACTTGCCCCATGTCTAGACCCAAATCATGGGGAATTAGCTGAAATGCTTCAGGCTTTTAAAGCATAGGATTTTACACCAGAAATGAAATTGTTCTCAGTGCAAAGATTTTGTGCTGGCTGTTCCTAAACATTGATAAAAAGGGATAGGAATATGATCTCTCCTGTCATAATTCCTGCAACTTTTGGCATCTTCTTGCAAATCTTTTGCTTGTATATTTTTTTTCTTTTGGAGTTTAACTGCAGTTCCTACATTAGTGCAGGGGGGTTTTCCTTTTTTCTTTCTTACCTCTGTTGCTTCCCCATTATATATGTAAATAGCTAATGTATATATGTAAAACAAAGCCTTACTATTCTAATTCAGCAATATAGAAAATTGAATTAGATAGGTATTTAAGACTGCCCTTTTTGGGCAGCTCTTGGTGTTATCACTCTCCAAAATGAAAAATGCAGTTGAAATAAGTATTCTGACTTGCCTGTTATTGATCCAGCTGCTCTAATAACTTTGCCCTGGGAAGGTCACGATGTGTGTTTTTGTATGGTTTTCCTCTAGCAGTGTTGTGACTTTATCTGTTTTCCACACACTCCAAATTATTTACAGTTATAATATCTCAGGATAATGTCATGGGGCTTGTCACTACTGCACTACAGTCACTGGAAACCCAAACTGTGTGTGCAGAGCTATCCCAGAGCCAGAAAGGCACCCAAGTGTGAAGACAACCCTGCTCACTTTTGTGAAATTTGTCTTGCTGTTATTAGTCTTGAAAATCAAATTAGTCCAATTCTGCACTTTCTGAACATATTCCTGTGAGCTTCTGATTAATGAAGTATATTGTTATCCTGGAAACAGAGGGGAATATTTCTGTTCTTACTGAAGTATTTAAATGCAGGTATGAATGTTTTGGAAAAATTGAAGACGGCTTAAGCTATGATTTTTTTTTTCCATTAACAATTAATCATTATAACAAGATTAGCCTTTTTCTACCTCTCTCCCAATTTCTCCCTAAGGCAGGTTTTATTGTCACTTTTGGGCAGAGCTGTCATGTAAAATCCTCTGCTCTTCATCTCGCTAATGTATATGCTTAATCATCCGTATTTGAAGTTTGGAGTATGAATTAAGGGAATATTTAACTCTGTTGAATAAGTGAAGTTACCCAGTGGTAACACTGATGTAACATTTCCTTTCTGTTGGCCTCTTTCTTTTCTTGTGATGCAATACTGCTTAAATCAGAATAAATTAATTTGTTTAATACCTTAATTAATGTTTTTCAGTGATGAAACAGGCGATTCTTCAGGCTCCTGGTGACCTAACCAGGAAAAAGTGTTTTCTTTATCTTGAAAAAACACCTATGAGATTCTATATGCTACCAATTAAATAAAATTGTCTAGCATGCTTATTTTGAAAAAAATATCTTCAGTAAATAAGTTTTGGCAGTGTTCTTGGAAATAGTCTAAAGCTATAGTGCTACTTGAGCTAGAGAATAGCTGGACTGTGCAGAGGATCAAGGGAGCTGAGAACAAAACTTTCCAATGGCATGAATGTGTGGTTGGTGGTGATTTTTTTTTTTTTTTTTTTTTTTTTTTTTTTTTTTTTTNTTTTTTTTTTTTTTGTGTGTGGGGAGGCTAAAGGAGAGTGGGAACCAGGTCCTATTGATTTCTAAAGCACCTGAAACCCATAAATGAGTCAGCCCCAAATTCCTGTTCATTTCTAGAGTTCAGAAGGATTTGGAGGAACTGATCTAGGTTGTATCTGGCTGATGATTTGACTCTTGCCAGCTAGCACAGGTGAAAAATACTGTCTGAAGGAAAAGTATTTTTGTCTCCTGTGGGTGTTAGAACCTGACAGAACGTGACATTTGTGCTCTGTGGTTGTGAGGAGCAGGGAAGGCAGCTCTGCCCACAGAGAGCTGAGCCAAGCAAGGAATGTGTATCTGGGCTCTGTGACTTGATGCGTTACAATCACCTACAGGCAAATTTGAATGTTCTGAACTTTAGATTAATAAATCAGGTTTTCAAGATTCCTTGTTTTAATGATGCATAGAGGGGGAAATCCTGAAGAGATTTCTTTCAATTCTTTCGATATGGTGTTGGTACCCACCACATCACCTCAGTTTATTCCATGTGATGAAATTGTCCAACAGCAAGGAAGTAAAAACCTCAATCAAAGCTGTGGTAGGAATCAATAGCTATTCCATGTACACTCTCCTCATCCAGCAAAGGCTCAGGGATTGTTTCTCCATTTGAAAAATATCAGCCTGGCTAATGATATTCATTTTACATGTAATATTTTTGGGTTTGCCATTTAATAAAACACTACCAATTAAGGTAATACCAGACATCTAGTGTTGCCTACCAATGGTTTGTAGGGCATCTCCATCCCTTCATTACTTATGGAATTTGTTTTTTGGTAATAAGTGCTGTGATGTTTTCTTTGGTTTTCTTGTCTCTGATACTGCCAAGCTAATTAATATTTGCGGTGTTCTTTAACTATCAAATGAGGTTGCAATCATAAGCACATTCTTAAACCTCTTAGTGCTGAAAGGAAGACCTAAATAACTTTTAAATCTGTGAGACCATGTCAAGAAATGTACTTGCTTAAATTTAATCCATCACTTTGTGCCAGCAACATATATAACTGAAAGGTCAGAGAATCATCGAGAGGGAGAAAAACAATTAATTTGGTATCAAAAAGGTAATAGGATAAGGCCTTGCCCAACCCACTGCCATTGTTCTGCTGCATTAACTTCGGCAGGTCAGATGCCACTGGTTGTTGACCTCAGGCTAAACAGGGTCAGCCCAGGCTGATTACAAAAGAGATGTGTTTGCACTTATCCAAGTGTCTCTTAAAAAAACCTGAACCCACATTTGAGTTGTTCCTGAGGAGGAACACACAGAGAGCAAACATTTTTCAGTGCAAATATATTTTTTGTGCATGAAGAAGGGTGTCCCCAGCCTGGCATGGCTCCTGTGTGTGAGTCCTTCCCACACTGGCACAGGTTGTGGCCCCAGATCTGGCAGCAGGTGTGTGCCAGAGGACTGGTGAGGCATTGGGAAAACCTGCCATGGAAGGAAGGGGTGGAAAACAGTTGTGGTTTTTTTTTCCTCAGCCCTGCTGCATACTTCATTTCAGTAGAAGGTCTTGTCCAAGAGGAGCTGCTGATGTTAATAAAAGGGAAGGTGCCAGTGGGTTTAGATAACTCTCTTGGAGAGGGGAGTAAAAGTCCCAAAGTCTTTTATGCCTAAAAATATTTTTATGCAAGTGTTCAGTAAACCTCAGTGTAGTGGGTGAGATCTAGACTTCATATCTTTTAGATTCACCTGTCTATGCCCTTGGCATCTACTCTGTGCTCCTTTTGAGGTCAGTGGTGTTCATCCTACTTCTTTCAGGAGGAATGACTTTTTTTGTTGGTGTTGGATTGGCCTTGTCAGTGCTCTGCTGACCACAAGTTGGCTTTTGGGGGAAGGATGCTCCCTGTCTGTCTCTCCTTTCAGCAAGTTCTGATGTTTTTGGTTGACCTCTGCCAAAACTGAGCATCTGGTAAAGGGCTGCAAGTTTCTACAAGACTTATGGCTGCAAGCTATGAGTAGGGCAGAGAGACTCTGTAAGGTTCCTAATCAGAGGTGGTAAAAGCCATGTAATGTCACTTCACTTTTATGGTGGAGTAACCTGGGGGTGGTGGTGCAGAGAGAAACTGTGGCTGACATACCCTGATTAAATGCAAGTGCCTTGTGTCTGTACCTTATGGCAGACTGCCCCATCCAAGCCATCCAGCTTGTAGCTCTGCAGTTCTGACAATTTAAATAATTACAAAGCTGTAAATATTCCAGCTGACAGATGTGAACTGGAGTATTGCCGTGTTGTAAAAACATTTGAGACTCTAGCTCTGGGCTAAAGACAGTTAGTTAATTGAAAAAAAAAACCAAAACAACCCTCCCTCTAACATATGTTATCTACCTGCTAAAATTTTAATGGGCCTGCTCCCCTAAATATGCTCATGTAATCTATGGATGAGAGTTGGAAACAGTTGCATTTTTATTACCTTGATTGCTGAGGTTGATTCTGTGATGTGCTGGGCCTTCCCCACCTCTGCTGGGGAGCAGGGGTTATAGGTTTGATTTTGAACACCAGTGTTTCTAATAGAGGTACTGAAGACTCCTAATTCTACAGATTTTTCTAGGAAAGTGAAAAAGGACTCTGATTACTGCTAATAAATATGTAATATTTAGTAAAGATTGGGTGCAGTGAAAGGAGCAATCAAACTCCTTTAAGCAGGAACCATTTGCCTCTTTAAAATATTTAACTGCAAGAATGCTCTTTTGCTTGGAATCATGCTGGCAAAAAGCATTAATTGTAAAGGTTTCTCATTTATTCTAAAGGGTTGCTAAGCTTTATTTTGTGCTGACCAGGAGCTCTCTGTGCTGCTCCCACATTTGAAGCCTCATGCAGCACTTCCACATTTGAACATTGACTGGTCAAGAAGATAATGCTGTAATTGTCCTGGGGCTGTGCCAGTGGGGGCTGTCCCACTGTGCTGGGGGCACAGGTATTTCCTCATCAGGAAGGAGCAAAGCACATGTGTGTGCATAGGCTCTGCTCAGATGGCTCAGGAAAAAAAGGCAAAGGTTGGGAAATTAAAGTGCTGAATGAAGAATGTGTTAGATAAGTGGAAAAGTAAAGGAGGATTTTGCCAAGCTGAGACTGTCCTGTGGTGTCTGTCACTTAGAAACCCAATTGCACGGTCAACTGCAATAGCATGAAAGCCCATCAGCCAGTAATCTCCAGCTTGTAATTGATTCTGTTTCTACAAATGTTAGCTAAAGCAAAAATCTGCATTAAGGTAAGTGCTAAGCATCCATCAGCCTGACTGATTAACCAGAGCAGGAATTGCTGGAGAAATGCATGTTATTTGCCATCAGATTAAGTGAAGTTTTGCTTCCACAGTTGGAGAGCTGATAATTTGCTTGTGATGGGATCAGTTCAGTTTTCAGCTCCACTTGCTGTACAAACCTCAGTATTTAAGGGCACATCTTGAGCCACATAGGCTAAAAAATAAAAAATTTCTTATTAAACAGGTATAAAAAACATGTTTAAGAGAAGCTTGAATTGCAAAGATTGAACAACTAAACTAGACAAAGAACAGGTCAAACTCTTATAGAAGAAGGCTAAGAATGTTTTACTAATGGATCGTCTAAACTTTCTTTGATATTACTTCTGTCCTATATCTGTTTTCCTCTGCTGTTTTCTTTTCCTGAAGCTTGATCACCTGATATTAGTTTCCATTAATTCATTAAGGTAACCATGCTTTTGTGGACTGAACAACTACATTCCATAACTAAGATTACATCCAGGGTTTATATGACTTTGCAATATAATAATTGTATCAACTTAGCAGGGAGATAATACTGAGTTTGAGAAACTCTGATTTTTTATTTTTTTTTTAAAGCATTCTGTAATGATTATGTGTGTCCACACAAAAATTATTCCTGTTCTGGGCAAAATCTGTCATTTGCTGATGCTGAGCAATTACATGGCAGATGGTATTAGTTTCCTTTCTAGCTTATGTAACTCCACCAGACATCATGAATTATGAGTTTTATAATATTCTGTTCATACTTTAATTGAACATTTTGGTACTTAAACTCACAATTCACTAATAATGTTCTCTACTAATCATAGTACTCTAAAGCTTAGCAAAAATTAATGCAAAAGCATTATAAAGCGATTAAAACTTGGCTTCCTTTGTATTCAAGCAAGTTCTTGTGAATAATTTTTTCTGTTTGCTTGTCTCTGAGGTAAGCATTTTGCACATACCTCACCTAGAAATCAGAGCAAGTCTTTGGTTCTTTGTCAGCAGGATGGGGGAACTGGCCTGGCTGTGATCCCATGGGATCAAGCCTTGGTGATGCTGAGATCCTAATAAATGTCTGAAGATATTTATTGATTATCCAGATGTTGCCCCAAATGCATCATGTCTCGGCAGGCTCAAGGCCCAAGGAAATCAGGGAAGCAAAAGAGCAGCCCCACAAGCAGAAGGAGCCTTGAACCTGTCTTGGTGGGACTCTTGTGGGAGCCTCAGCTCTGTCAAAACCCTTCTTTCATTCTTTGCTGAGCAGGTGCTGTTGTTCATTTTCCTTTTGCATCCCTTCGATCTGCTGGGCCATTCCTTTTATTGGAACACTTTGTTCCCCAGAAACCTGCAATGCTGCTCTTTCCAAAGAACTTCCTCAAAATTAGTTGAAAATGCTCCTCAGGCTTGTAGAGAGCAGATGAGCACAGGAAGGCCCTGATGGGTTCCTCCTGCTTGTTTGTGGTCTCTTGCACCACTGGCAGTGTTTGTTTCATCTCAGACTTGCAAACCAGGGCTTTCACCTTCTCTTATGTGCAATTTGCATCTCGTGTGGCTGGGAAGGCCAATGGGAGCAGGGAAAAGCAGTGGCAGGAATTATTTGTGATGGTTCTGTCTGCACCAGAAGTGGAAAGAGCTGTATCTTCATGGGGTGATGACCCTCTTTGGTGAGAATTACAGCTGATTTTTCTGGCCCAAAAAAAGTTGATGAGACTTTGTGTAAGTACCTAAACATTTGGATACATGTGAAATAAATAAAGCCACCAAACCACGTGCAGTTTATTTGAGGTTACAATAGCTTAATTTCTTAAGCATCCTTATTAAAAAATGAGGAACAATTCAGCCTTTAATACAATGTGGAGCTGTGATTCATAGTTGGTGGTAGGAGAAAGCAGTGAACTAATTGCTTGGGTCTGGTCAAGAGAGTGAAGCAGCTCCCTTGTCTGTGATACCATGCCCCTTCCCTTTCTGATTATTCTCCAGCAAACATCCTACAGCCCCATTCATAAAGTCCAGTAATGACACAAGAAATGTCAGGAGTATCTGCTGAAGGAGTGGGAGGCTGACAGAGCAGCACATTGTGAGCCTGCAGAGCAGCTCTGCCTTTCCTCTGGGGTTGTTTTCAGTTCTTTTGTCAGCTGATTACATGGTCTTTTATAATTTCTAATCTACAGAATAGAGCTATTTGCTTGTGGATTATATAAAAGTCGCAGGCTTATGCAAAAGAAAAACAAAATAATCTGAAAGTGGATTCTCTTGGCAAAAGTTAAGCTTCATTTAGGTGTTTTTTATCTAAAGGGGAGCTTAATCTAAGGGTGTGCAGGAAAAACCCAAAACTTCTGTCAGTCTTTGAAATTTCAACTTTGTGGTGTTAAATCACCAACACCCTCATGGATGAGACCTAAATTACTTGTCTCTATTCTGCAAAATGTATTTTGTGTTTAAAGTTGTGCAAAATGTAAATGTGTTTAAGTTATATTGGGTTTTATCTGTTTTGATGAATAAAAATACTGTTAAATAGTGCTAAAGTGCTTGTGGAGGCACCAAATCATGGGGCAAGGTTGACATGTTTACTGTCTCCTGTATTTGTTAATAAGAATAGCATGTACATATCTGGATTTTTTTTTTTTTTTTTTT
>WEIU01023077.1:895487-995998 GCA_013389925.1 Aegithalos caudatus | reverse complement strand
TTTTTTTTTTTTTTTATGTCAGTGAGTGGAAGTGGGCACTGAATCCTTGCAGAAAGAAGGAACTGTGAGATTGGGATATGAAAAATGTGAGCTGTGGGGTGTCTTTATATTGGTCCCCCCAATTGTCCAGATGCATTTGCATTTGCAGTCTCAAGAGAAGTCTGAATTCTCAAGGTAGAATGTGTGTGTTTATAAATACAGAAGATGATGTGGTGAAATAAGATGAAAATGATAAGAAGCAACAGTTTCTTGTGGGTCTCAGGGTTGAAAGAAGGGCTTTGAGGTGGGACCTAGTGGAGACAAATGAGGTTCTTGGCAAGGGTAAGAGCTGAACTAGTGTGAGGGGTCTGAAATTCCAGCAGGGCTGGAGGAGGGCAGGGTTTGCTCAGCTGTATGTAAAACCTGAGCTGCTTGCAAGGCCTGCGGATGTGAGGAGGTGTGTGCAGATGGCTGCTGTGATACACTCACCATTTATCAATATGAACTTTGGAAGCCGGCTTAAATCCCTCTCCTCAGCACCTGCAGCAGGCCCCCTGCTATCTGCTGTGCAAAGTGGGCAGATGTATATCCAAGAGGCACACTTTATTTTTCTTGGGTCAACATTTCACATGGAGTTGTAGCAGGGTAGTTTTGTTTGGTTTTCACTGAGCCCCTTATTCTTAGCACACTTCTGTTGGGGGGTGAATAGTAATGCCAGAATAATGGGATCTGCAGTGGAGGGCTGGGACCACTGGGTTTGGCCTCCCAATAAACTGTTCTTGTGCTCCTGCAAGGGCAATGTCAGAACAGAATAAACCTACCCAGAAAAAAAGCAAGTGAGTGCATGATGTGCCAGTGTAAAAGCAAGTGGTCTTAGGGATAGAATTTGGATCTGTAACTAAAGTGAATGGACACCAACCCCAAATATTCTGATAGCTTTTTTTTTTTAATAAAAGATTTAAAAATTACAGGTGAAGTCCTTTTGGCTTTGGTAACTCTAAATGAGGAATCTCAAAAGACATCTCTGCTTGTTTGATTGATGTATTTGGAGGCAATAAATAAACTTCTGCATGGAAAAACTTATTTTGAGAAAAAATTATCAATTCAGGTTTAAGATTTTATGAGTTGGACAGGAGTTAAGTTTGCAAAGTTTGTGCTTCCTGTTACAAAAGAAGCATGGTCTACTTAATATCAATTTTGTCTGTAGATTATCCAGAGTAAATTCTCTTGTGTCACTAAAATATGAATTGGATAGTTCTCTGAATAGTCCTATTACCCTGGAAATAGGGGATCTGCCCAATCCATCTAGATGCCTGTCTGACTTGTGCATTAGTCCAGCATTCCAAAAAGAACATGATTCAACATAGAGAAATACTCATCTTGTACAAACACTGTACAAAACATCTTCCATGACTGCACTCAGGGCAAAAAGGATCTGCTTGCTTGGGGGTGCATGTAACTTATTTTACCCAGTTACATTGGGGTGTTTGACTTCTGAAGATACCAAAAGAAAAATCTGTCATGTATGTTCTGCTTGCACTTCATTTGAAATGCTTCTCTCAGAGTTTACCACTTATGTTTAATAGCAGGTTCTTGTCTCCAAGATTACTAAGTGGTTTACAGAATGTTTATGTAGGGATTACTGTGTTTATTTCTGAGCTGATTCTCAGAATTTGACAACTGTGTTCCACAGTAATGCATAACTGTTTTTGCTGAAAATTAAGCTGCATTATGAGGATCTAGTTCATAAATCCAGACTTGCTCATGTTGTTTACATGAAGTCACATATTTGGGTAGGAGCTTAGACTTGAGCCTGCAACAGAGAAGTCTATGCATGTTTTGTCCCAATAAGTGAATTAATTATTAAACCCTGTTTGTTTGTTTGTTTTTTTGGGGTGTGTGTGTTTGGCTTTTTTGTTTGCTTTTTCTTTTGGGGGGGGGTTGTTTCTTTGTGGTTTTTTTGCTTTGGGTTTTTTGTTTTTTTGATTTTTTTTTGTTTTTTTTTTTTTTTTAATTGTTGTTTTGGTGTTTTTTATTGCTTTTTTTGTGGTGTTTGTTGGTGGGATTTTTTTGTTTGTTTTTTTTTAATTTCCTCTGCTCCTCACTATTTCCTCTCTCCCCTCCCAGCAGGGCTGGACAAGGTGTACCCATGTATGACCAGATGCACCCTGGGCTCTGGCAGACACTTCAGACCTGATTCCTCCCTCAGTGCCCTGTGGGTCCTGAGTCTGACTGGCAGCCAGACACGTGGTTAGGAAATGCACTCTCCAGAGAATCAGTTTTTGTCACTGTTCAGTGAAGGTGGTTTTTGCAATTGTTTATCTGCAAGATAAGAAATCCAAATTTCATTCTTGGTTTAAAGATAGAGCAACCAGCCCTGGAACCAGCCCTGGAAATTTGGAAGCAAGTTGAAAAGTAGGAGAGACTTTAGATCTTTTTGTGCCTGTGACCTTAGTGGCTTTGCTTCTGGCTGCTGTCTCATATGGTGTCACTTGCATGTTAGTTTTTATACAGAGCTAAACTAAAACCAGAAGAACAAGATTTACCTTGTTGGTCCTCAAGATGCTGATATTGCCATGTCTTTTCACTTTATACTGAATTATTGTGGTGAGGAAGATCACCTATCAGACCTTTAATGGCAAGCTAATTTGATATAGAAGTATTTCAGAGCTTCAAAATATCATCATATACATATACTTAAATATATCCTTAGTGTTCTTTTCCTTCCCCTCAGTCACTACATCAAGTTTTGTTTTGTTTTGTTTTCTGCTCAGGGTTGGCTGCTTTGCCAGGCTGTCCCTGCCCAGCCCTTGTTTTCTGTCCTGCCAGTCAGCTCTGTCTCCTCACTGGTCACATCTGCAGATCCTGTTTTGTTCCTACAGAAAACCTCCCCTCGTCAGGGAGAGGAAAAGTTTGCCCTGCTTAGCAGAAGCTGCTCTGCCCCTGCTTTCCTTTGGACTTGTCCTCTAAATCCAAGAGACATCAAAGATTTCCCCCATGTGATGGAGGCTCCCTGGCCTGCTCTGAAATGAAACAATGCCTTCCCTATATTCTGGGATCTGTGCTCCAAATGTGTCTGCCTGCCTGGCTAATGGGGCTCGGCCGTTTCTGCCATAAAGGACTGGTTGTCTTCTGCAGAAGGGGCTGGGACAGACACCCTGACACACAGGGTGAGGCAGGAGAGTGCCCAGTGCAGCTGTGAGTGTTTTGTTTATGAGATTAAAATCACACACAGTATTTGGAGGGAAAAGAAAACAAGAAGAAAGGGGAGTGAGCTGTATTGTGATAGTATTGGTTACAGGCAGTGTTTTCTACAGCACCCAAGGGTGATGCACAAGTGTGAGTTACAGCATTTGCTGAGCCAACTTTAGCTACAACAGGTTGCAAAAGCATTGAAGAACAGATTTCTTTCAGAAGTGGGTTGTGCTCCTAAATCAAATCAGTGGTTCCAGGTGGCCTTAAATTCACAGTTTTTAAAACAGAAGATGAGCAGGAATGCTGCAGATGCACAGCTCTCTGTGCTTGGAATGTATAGAGGGAGCTTGTTGGTAGACATTCTGCTGGCACTGTCCTCTGTTCTGTTTATAGAAATCATGCAAGTCCTATTTTCAGAAAGGAAACCTACTTTTGAAAATCTGATTTTGTATCTGTGGAGCCTGATATATTGTGCTGATGGAAATTTCTGTGTTAAGCATCCCCATCTGATCACTGCTCAGTATCACACGTTGCTGTTGTCTGACTTCCACCCCTTGAGCACAAGTGGGATCTTCAGAAACGTGGGGATCACTTGAATGGGAAATGCAAAACTCATCTGGTGACAAAGATGTCTTTTGATTAGATTTTTTTAAATTACTTTTGGAAGTTTTGTCAGGACAGTTGGAGTTTTGTAGATAAGGGGCTTGTGGGGTATTTTGTGTGCAAAAATCAAATTTGCAGAGCAAACTAATATTTTGCATGCTTTCCAGCATAAAATTAAAATAATTTGTCTGAAACTGAATAAAGTTAAATCTGAGGTGAGAAAATAAGAATAAAATTGGGAAGGATAGTTTATTTATTGCTGTTTGAAAAAGGAACTTTAACAATGAGTGTGTTTCATGCATATTCTATCAAAAAGTGGTGCTTTCAGCTGAGACTCATGCTTAGATACAGGCATATTTGCATCAAGGTCTGGTGTTAGATCATTAAATATCCTCTTCTGTGCTAAGCTTNTTTTTTTTTTTTTCTTTTTGTTGCATCTGTACCCGAGGATTTCTATTAAACTGCAAAGTCACTGTTTCCTCTGTAGCTTGGATTCCTTCCCACAAACAGAGATGCCCTGACTGGGGAGTGCTCATGGAGCCAGGGCCGTGTCAGCTGGGGCACAATAGCTCACATCATCACCTGCCTCCAGAGCCAGAACATTCCTGCTTGGCTGACTCTGCCTTTGACAACCTTTGTTCTTTTTGTGTGTACAGCCCAGTGTCACAAGTAAATAAGGAAAAATTGTTTTTTAATAATAACTGTATGAATTGGAATGAAATAGTGTCCTGATTCTATTTCAGTCACCCTGAAAAGACAATCCCTCCTGTCAGGATAGCGACTACACACTCAGCTAAGGAAATACAAGATGCAAGGGTTGCGTCATGAAAATGTTCTTCATCATCTAAATAACCCCAGGGCAAGCTAGAGATACATAGCTGCTTCCAGGAGCTCCTCAACTTTCTGCTGGTGTCCTTTAGGCTGTTATATCCTGGAAAAATATTTGTTTCCTATCATTCAATGTCTTTATTTTCCGATCACTTTTTGACGACTTGCTTGCTGAATCCAGGTCTACCTATGAAGGTTTATATTACTTCCACAGGATGGAGATAAATTATTTCTGTCACCTCTTTATGTCTTGCATGGGGAGCACTATCTGAAGTTATCCTGAGTTGTAATAATTCACAAGAGAAATGTGTGTTAGCTTGGGGGTGTTCTGCCTGAGCACATGTGGGAATGTAAATGGCCTGAGTAGAAATGTTTTCTGCAGCAATTTATAATACCTTTAACTGCTTTGATTGCTACTTTTTGTGTACAGTGATGGCAACTATTCTGGAAAGTTCAGTTTGAAAGACAAAAATCAATGAAGGCCCTTCCCATGTTAAAAACAGTTTCTCAAATATTTGAGGTGTTTGGTAATGTTTCCCTGTTTCTTCTGTAGACTTTAAATCAAATCTGTGTTAGGTGATGTAGTCTTGCTGCAGAGCAGCTCTGGCTTTTTGTTCTCTTGTCACTGCTAGTCAGAGAGGAAGAATAATAATTTACTGATGTGGTAGAGAATTGGTTGATTGTTGCTGTAGGGCACTGGTCCATTCTTACCTCTCAGTATAAATGCTGTGAACATCTCCCTAGTCCTGCCTTGGTCCAGTAAGCAATATTAAAAGCCTTGTGCTGTATGGCAAGTCACCAGTGCTTACTTGCCTTCATGGTCTAGTGGACACCAGAGGCAGAAGCATTATGGGCCTCTCCCATCTTAACATATTGTCAATCTATGGCTGATGTCCAAAGGGTCAATCCAAGCTATCAATTTTAGGTTTCTTCATCTAATCTCCTCTGTTTTGTGACTGCAAAGAGGAAGCCAATTGTCCCCAAACAGACCAAACAATGTCAAGGTACAGAACTAGGATTTGGGAAGATGTGCTGCTGGACTGTAAAACACAGCTTGTTTTCTCTACCCACACTGCTTGTTAACCACTTTGCAGAATGCTGGCTTGAGGTTTGCCAGCTCAGCGTTGTTCTCACTTCCCTGAGCCCATGTACTGGTGTGCTTGGCTCAGGAACAGGACATGGCAGAGAGGCCCCTTCAGTTTAGCCACCAAAAACTCGGCATGCAGTCTGAGGGAGCTGGGTGTGCTCCCCTGGCAGCTGGTGGCCAGGACTGACCTCCTGTAGAGAGCCTGCAGCAGCCAGAGTCAGGGAGTCCCACCTGGATCCTCCCTTTCTCCAAAGGGTTTGTTTCCCCCATTGCTGCCCCCTGGGCCCTGCTTGTGGATTGGAGGTAGGAGGTGGCTGAAACCATCTTTGTGGACTAAGTGCAGGAAAAAGCCATGCTGAGTTGGGGAGAGAGCACGTCTAGGAGTTTGGTTGCTTAATTTTGTGAAAGTGGTCCTAGGACAAAATTTTTGGTCTCTGGACAAAAACAACTTCTGATCTGAGCTTTTATCATCTGCTAGTGTAAACTTCTGTAGTCCTACAGAGTGACTCTAACAGTTTCAGCTTCATGAAATTGTTTCTCTTTTATTGTCCTTTCTCCATCCTTCTGCCCCTTTGCTCTGGCATAAATGCTTGTCTTTTAACCAACTTGCCATAGCCCCAGAGCTCATCTGGCTGAAAGCCAGCCCCCAGGAAGGTGGAGGGAGGGCTGTGTGGCAGCTTTGGGAATGTGGGGTTTGAGAATGGAGTCCTTGTCTTCCTGAGTTCACACATGAAGAAAGCCCTGAGGGGGATTGTTGGGATCTGCAAGGGTTTAGTTGCCAGTACAACTGCTTCTGTTGCAAGAAGCACAAGTTTGAATCCTGCCTGTCTGGACAAAGGAATCCTTCAGGTGATGTTAACAGGTGTCACCCACAACCTGCACAGTGGCCATCAGCCACCTTGGTCTGGTGTCTTGTGTTGCTCAGTCTTTGACATCAAAGTGAAGGCAGCACAAAATATCCACTGTTTTCTGAGGCAGGGAAGCCAAAAGTCTCCTCAGGTGATGATCACTCCCCTTCTGACTAACCAGTAGGTTGTGTTTATAGGCTTTTTTTTGTCTTGTATTACTTGATGATGATTCTAGCACAGCGTTGGAGTGGTGCCTCCTGGTCAGTGCTGAGGGGTAAGGAGGGATGGAGATGTGAGGCCTTATTTGCACTGGTCACTCACTGGCCTTGAGCATGTCAGCCTGCAGGCTTCTTTAAGTGCAAGCTGTTTGCTGAATTTTGGTGTAGCTTTTTGTAGTCTGGTCTAGCCGAGAAGTGTTTTGTCCCAAGGAGGAGGGAAAAATGCATCTGCAAAGTCTGCAGGAGCTGCTATGGAGGCCTTGACTTCAGATCTGCCTATACCTGTCACAGGGTAAACAAAGCTCCCCGGGAGGACTCGGGGTTAGCTGAACACCTTGGTCACACACTAAGCAAACTATCCCCCAGGTGTGCTTGCAGAACAGACTCTCCATCAGCGTCCTGTCATGCACAAAATGTTTATCCAATTTGTCAAGATAATCTTTCTTCAAATAAGCTCAAGACCTAGGCCTCCGAATAGCCCAATTTCAAGCAGTATAAAGTAACTCTTTTTTTTTTTCTCCTTTGCTTGCACTCCCCCCCCCTCCTTTTAATCACTGTGTCAACTTTTCCTTGGCTTTAAGCAAACTGAAAGTAATTATATCATTCTCAAGTGAGTTATTTTTTGACTGAGTTAGATGATTTGTAAGTTACTTCAAAATGCTCCCAAGTTGGGGTATCCCTTTCCAAACACATCTTCTCAGATGCTTGATGAAGTTGAGCTCATCAATGACCCAACAATATGTTTATACTGGCACATGTAATTGATAATTAATGATAACTAGTTCAGGCTACTTGTAAAGAAATATAATTTGGCTTTCCCTCCCCTCTCCCCTTAATGGTAGCTTCACCTATGGTTCTGGATTTCCCTTAGGAGTTTAAAAGAGCCTGTACACTGTCATTTTCTGCTTGAAGATGTCAATACATTTTAAGTCTATTCTGAAGTATGGATTAATAATAGATCAGGTGTTTCTGCCTAAGACAATTCTCACTCTTTCTTTTGACAGACAACAGAGTTTCTTAGTTTGGCTGAATACCAAACATTACTTCTATGATGGTTCAGAACTGTCAGGTAGAAAGTTATTTGTATGGTTTCTTTTTTCCCCAGCTCCTGAAAAGGACTTGGTGTATACCCAAAAATAGAAACATAAATCATCTTTTTTTTTTTCCTCCCCCCAATATGTTTCATTCATTGATTTCCTTCCACCCTCTCTCAGCCCAGGTAAGACACTGGAACCCATAATTTCCCTTACGCTTTAATTAAGATGGAAGTGAACTTTATCTATTTCCTTGCAGTTCTTGGCAGGTAGGATCCTCAATGTACTTGCTGTTTAATTTTTAAGTGTAGTGGGTAAAATATAGATCTGGAGCTAATGGTAATGCTCCTGCAGGCCAGGTGTGGTCAGTGGTTCACAGAGTTGAGTAGGAGCCGTGTATGCTCTTGCCTTTCCTCTCAGCCCAGGTCAGGGCAGGCACAGCAGCTGATTTTGAGCTTTGCATTAGAAAGGCTGTGCTTAAAGCCTGACTTTTAAAGGGGGTTGAGCGGCACCAATCATTATGATAATGATGCTTATTGTTTTGGGAAGAAGTGCTGTGTTTAAGTAAAATGGTGATATCCTATTTATTGTTTGTGAAGGGAAAATGGTAAGACTTGCCTTTAAGGCACACTGTGAATTGGAAGAGGAAAAACCCAACTTCGTTCTTCATAACAGCCATAGCTCTTTGTTCCCTTTTCATGGATTCCTGCTGCATTTAATTGCTCAAACTTTGACAAGCAGTAGCCCCCCTACATACCTCTGACAGAACCAAGGGAATATGATGGGTAAACAGATCTGGAGTCTTGATACAGTGCTCTTTCTCCCCCATCAGTCAGTCCTAGATGTTCATAAAAACAAATATTTGGACTACAATACGGCAAAAAATAGGGTTAAAATATCTAGAGCTGCTATAAATATAAATATTGTTACCTTTACAGAAGTAAGGGTTGTGATGGCCAATAAATAGAACTTCATTAATAAAGATTGCTATTATGCAGCTGAGGACCTTGAAGTGCTTAACAATTCATTAAAGCCTCACAACCCTTACCATTCCACATTATCAATAAATGTTATGATTACATACCTATTCTGAAGTAAGTAAATGGAGACCCTGTGCACTTGAGTGAATCTTTTTTCCTCAAGGTCACATAATGACTTGATGATAGAATTCAACAATCTTTACATTACCACCTGAGACTTCTCCTTAGAAAATTCATTTTTGGAAAAGACGGGGGAAAAAAAGGGTATTCATGCTGGTGTCAATACAACTCTTCTCTCTGAGGAAGCATTGTCTTTGCTTCCTGTAGAGTACATATTGGATGAGCTGCTCAGGGCTTTTTCTGAATGGTAAATTCATCTTTTCTTGCATTGCCAGTCAACTAATTGCTGTCTGTGCAGCCTCACAACTGTTCTAAGTTTGTTCTGCATAATTATATTTCTGCTCATGCTCTCTCATGCTTTTGTTTGTGTAAGTTGGTTTCCACATTATACAGCACTTGTCAGACTCTCTTGCAGGGAAATAACTGGAGAATTGTGCTGCATAATATTTTGAGTGAGAAGAAGTCAGTCTTCATCTGGTTGATTTGATAGTCCCAGGAATCACTTTGCTTGCTGCCAAAGAGTGAAATCCAGCCTGTAAAAGGGTGTGGGTAGGAGGAGGCTCGACAGCCTGAGCAAAATTGAAAGCACAGCATGTCAGAACTAAATTTGGGGTTTGCAAGTTGCATATTGCCTGAGTCATTAAAGGCAGCAGGAACCTATTGCTTTTGGGTAGAGGAGAGGCAGCATCCTCCTTCCCAGGTACCTCCAAACTCTCTATAAAAGGCTTCCTTTCTGGGTGGCAGCATGGCAAGGTTCACGTTACTCTCTGACAGACTCCTTTGTTGGCCTCATGCAAAGAATCTGTCCCACTGCCCTGTGAAAATAATGATCAAGTCTTCCCAGAAATCATTAGCCAGGAACTATTTCTGGCAAAAGAGCAGTGTTGCCTGAGTCTATGCTTAGGCAAAAAAATTGTCAAATACACATGGCCAACCCTAAATATTTATGATTTATGAGTCAGATCTTTCAAAACAGTGGAAATAGATTAAAAATATTTGTTCACATCAGCAAGAATTGAAAATATGTTCCTTGTGAATAAAACAAATTCTTAAATAATGCAAACATTCTAGAAACTGGTGTGATTATGAAAATTTTGTGGGTTTTTATCAGGTTATCACATATATTATAGTAAAATTCTAAGTTATGGGAATAATCACGTTGTTTTATGACTGCTTAAAAAACCTGCAACTTCCAGGCCAATTGAGTCTTTTATGTTTGTGTCATTTTTCAAAAGCAAAAATCTATTCCCGTGTTTCCTTTTGCAACAGACCAAATTGTACTGTTTTCTCATATGCAAAAAAAAATAGCTTTTCCCCCTCCAATATTTCCAGGTTATTTTTACTGGAAATATATCCTTTCAGTTTTCTGTAGTTTTAGAATAATAAGGACACTTTCATTTCCTGAATTTTTCTTGCTAGCCTGGATAGAATGTGCTGCTATTGACCTGTTCCAATTAAGGCTTTGCAGTATGAACATCAGCATTTTATAGTCATAGCAAAAACAAAGCTCAATTCTGCCATGTGCAAACAAACCCTAGAGTTGCCAATTGTGCTAAAGAAAAATCTGTGACCTGTTGGCTCAATCAGGGTTCAAACAGTTATAAATTATTCTTGCTCTAATGGTATATGGTCAAGTTGCTAGCAGTGCTCGTTGGACAGCTCTGGAAAAAACATCATAGTACATGGAGATTTGACTCTGACCCATATTTTGTGTGAAATTAAATTAAAGAAGCTGTGGTTTCTATGAAGCATTATGACAAGAGAGTGTTCAGACTTTCCATTTGCATATTCATTTTCAAGTGCAGTTGGGCTTCTGTCATTTAAGTCTGAACTCTGCTGAAATAGGAAGTAGTCATATGCTGTTAGAATAGAAGAAAATGCCCAAGCTTTTCTATCTTACTTTCACCTTCTTCAGTTAGAAGTGATTTTCTCACTAGTATCTAGTCATGTTTGAGGAAAATTAATATTTCAGACCTTTCCCCCTTTTGCTGAATGTATATCACATGAGGACCACAATCAGACAGCAGTGGTTCTCTGGGAAAAGATCAACCTTATTTTGCAGATTCAAGAAGTTCAGATAATTCCAACAGCATGCAAATGTTGGTGCTTAACCGGGAATTGTCTCTGAACCTTTATGTTCATTGCTGCTTCTTGATTGAGCATTCATGTTGTTGTATGGTAGAAGAAAAGGTTGCAAGATAATTCCTTACTACTCTGGCAAGCTGTGATATGGAGTGTAGGGGGAATCATCTCCCTTATTTTGTCAGTGCTACTCCTTTGAACTCCTAGCTAAAAAAGTATAATAAAGATCTGCCTCAAAAGGAAGGTCATCAGGCAAGCACCGAGACTTCAGGAAGTCTTAAGCAAACCTATGGAGCCTTTTTGCCATTCAATTGCTCCATCCTGAGCCAGGCTCTTCCTTACTGGTGTATTCTGTAATGAAAATGCCAGTGCTCTTTTAATTCCTGCTGCTCTAATGTGCCTTTCCCTGGCCCTTGCACTGAATGCTGATTATTCCCTCAGTGGTGGTGCCTTATGCTGTGTGGAGTCCTGGAGAAGCAATGGTCACGAAGTCTGAAGGAAAATGTGGCTCAGCCTAATCCTAGAGGCAATTAGATGCTGGATGGGAAATATTATGGTGGAGAAGATGAAAATGTAGCAGCTCAGTTTGGCCACATGCTTCAAACCCAGGTGTTCAACAGCTTTGATATGGACTCTTCTCCCTTGTAGAATAGCATTTTCTGATACTTCTGATTTATTTACCTGTTGCTACTGGGAGCCTGTTACAAGGACCATACAGCACAAGGGTACTGCTCTTTTGATGGACTCCACAACAGAGGATGAATTAAAAATGGTTGGTGTAGAACGAGGGAGAACTGCATGGAAGTTTGATTGAAAGTGTTCCTAGAAATCTTTCTCATTAATTGTATCAAGGGCTCCAGCTGCTTAAAAGATGTCCCAAGGGCAAACTTACTCTCTAAGAGGACAACAGGCATCAGCTTTTGGCAGGCTAATGTGCAAACTCTTTAGTATTTGCATTAACTCTCTAGGTGCTAAGATTGTTTTTTTTTCCTCTTAATTGTTAATGCTATCTTTTGAAGAGGCTGACATAGAAATTGTAGTTACTCAGGCAGTTGGGTTGTGAAGTTCAGGTGCACAAGGTGAAATCTTAGAACTGATTGCATAAAGATAAAGGCACAATCCTTGAGGGAGTTTTGGATGTTATGTTCTCCAGCCAGTACAAACACAGAAAGTATAAAAATCAACTTTTTGATTATGTGGGGGTTTTTTTGTTTCTTTTTTTTTTTTTTTTTTTGTTTTTTTTTTTTTTTTTTTTTTTTTTTTTTTTCTCTTTTTTTTTTTTTTTTTCTNTAAATTGCCCATTGCCTTAATGGTTTTCCAGGAACTCTTTGTTTGTCTGTTCTTTTTGTGAATTATTGGACAGGATCTGTGCTCCGGAGGCAGTGAGAAGCAGGACTTGAAGTCAAAATACTCAGATTTGATTTCCACCTCTGCCCTGTATTGTTAAAGATTTGAGGAGCTATCCAGCTTTCTTGGAGACGTTCAAAGATCCATATTCTCTGTCCTGTGATGAGTTTCTTAGAGGTCTGTGGTGTTTCTGAGGTAGTGTCCTAGGGTGACTAGGACAGGTGTGGGTTTTTTGTTTGTTTTCTTTTAAGGGGGGAACGAGTGGCTTTTTTTTTTATTATTTTTTTTTTAAAGACTATCGTGTTAATTCACCCACAATTATCACAGATATCAATAGGGGCCCATAATCGTTATAGGTGGTTATTACCTCTTGAGGGGTGGTCCTTAAATGTCTGAAGAAAAGTAATTCGGAATAATAACTGTTTCCATTTCACTGACAGAAGTTTAAGCCTTGCAAAAGCAGAAACAGATATCTGGTTTGGCATCAGTAGGTACAGTTCTGCCGTAGAGGAAGCCGTAATGTGGCCTCAACAAGAAAAGAAACCATGCAGTTTTAAGCAGATTAGATAATTGAGATTAGCCCTCTGTGATCTTGCTGTGTTTTCATTTATTTCAAAACAGTCTAACACAGAGCATGTTGAGCAATCAGTTGAAAATCACGTGCAAACACTGCCTAAGTACCGATAAGGATCGTGGAGGTAAACAATGAATTCCTACTAATGGCTAAGTCACCAAGGTAAGATCAAGTCTAAATACACACCCTTAGTTAAATATAATTTCATTAACTCAGGTTGTGTGGCTTTAGTAAAGGGTTTTCTCCTCTCCCTGCTCTCCACTTTCTGATGCTTGTCAAATGAATTGCATAAAACCAATCCATCATTTTCAACTTTGTTTGTCTGTACAAGAGATGTGTTTTGAACTGAGCAATAATCCAGTACAGTTCTGTAAATCTCACAGCAAATCAATCCTAGATGCATGTGGCAATGCTGGTTAGGAAAACACTATTTCAGTACATTTTATGTATGACATTTCTATATCTGAGTTCTATTAAAAACTAGCTTATTCTGATTTAAAAAAAAATGGTATGCTGCATTATAAATACCCAGATATCCCATTATTTCCCCTTTAGAAGGCATGCAGATTTTGCTATCATGTTCTGATTACAGGGGTTAAAGAGTTTCTAATCCCCAGTTAATACTATGCAGTGTGTGCTATGTTCTTCCTGCCATTCACTCATCCTTTTTGACCATCTCCCTTTCCAGAACTCTACGTAGATGTGTTGGGATTTTTGTCTGTGGGGCTTGGTGTTTGCTTGGCTTCCCCCCCCCCCAAACTTGATGAGGAAGTTCAGGTATTTCAAGTGTTAACAGTTTATCCCTGATTTAACAATTTTTGGAAAATCCAACTTGAGGTATTCAACTGATATTTATATCTCACAATTTGGTTCTCTGTGTAAGACTGGCTCTTTCTTTTTGTGATGTCTCATGTCCTTTACTTTTTCTTCCCATGCAGTCATTTTTTTGGATCGGTTGTCTTTCTTTGGTTTTTCTGGCCAATCTTCTTTCTAAAATATTTAGATTCCTTTTTGCAAGGTATTCTTTATTGAAGCTTCTAATCAGCAAGGCAGTGAGTGAAAACAGACAAACAATGGTAGGACCCTTTTCCATAGGGATTTCTTCCTTACTTGTGAAATGTTTCTTTTTTAATATTCTTCTCATCCTCCCTATTATGTTTGGCAGAATGAGTTTTCTCTTTTTAGCACAACAGAGGACTTTTCACCCTGATCAGCACTGCCAACTGGTCCAGTCCCAAGGAGACAGTTAACACATAGCAGATGACAATAATAACAAAATTAAAGCATCCATAGCAGTGGATTTGGAATTTATTGGCTCATTTATCAGCCTACCTAAAACAGGTTTCCTTGCTGTCGTAGCAGTAGCCTGACAAGGGCCAGTAATAGATCCTTCAGAAGGAATACAGTAAAACCTGTAATGGGAACATATGGGCCCTCCTGACTCAAAAGTCAATGGGAAAAAATAATGTTAATAATAATGATGCATGATTTGTTTTATTTCCTGAAATTATGGAGGTCCTATATACCAATGGTATCTTGTGATGATGAGTACTGTAAGTGCTTGTTCTTTGTCCAAAGGCTGGACCTCTTTGTGTTAAGCAAACACAGAAAACAAAAAGTGAATTACTGCCTCAAAGAGCTTACAACCTTGGAGGAGAAGAGCAGATGGGTAGGAAAAACTGGAACAATGTTATGAGTGTTTATTGATCAACACAAAAAGTAATGGTGAGGCAATGTGAGTTGTCAAAGCATCACCTGTGATTTCTGCTGAGGTGGTTGGGAAAGGACATGAATGTGTTAACAGGTTGCAGGTGCTTGCAAGGAAGCCCCACTTAATGGAGAGGTGGTATGGTTAAAATCATGAAGGTGTGTATTTTTTTTGTCTGTTTGTTAATGTAGCAAATGTTTTTTAGACTGGTATATTGGAATGATGATGAAGCAGAAGATGGGGTAAGTGATAAGGTGTGAAACACCTTGACAAGCAAGAAAAGCTTATGTTTGAAGTAATAGAAAAGATGGTGGTATGGTCAAAAGTGAGGAAAGGACAAAACCGTGAGGGGAGAGAATTTAATCCATCTGCTTTTGATGTGGTCTGGCTGTTCTTAAAAATAACTATCCTTCACAGGTATCCTAGCAGTAGAAAAAGATTCAATTTAGAACAGCAGGGAGATCTGGAGTAAAGGTGGATTTCTAGAGCCATGAAGACAGATGAATTAGTGAATAAGACCTTCTGTATAGAAGGAAGGCAATGCAGGATAAAAGCTACCTGTCTCCCAATGTGTCACCATGAAAGCCAAGGGGGGGAGTGAGGGCAGACTTTTCTGTGGGATGCAGGAAACTATGCATTTAAACATGTATTGTTAACTATGCTGCCTTTTAACTTCACTGATCATCTCTCTGCTCCTGTATTGCAAAAGAAGTTGCATGAAGTACCCAGTTTAATCCATTACAGTTCATTATGTCTTAGTTTTTATTTGCTTTTTCTCTAAAGGGCAATCCTCTCAAGATGACAAAGTAGGAAAAGCAATTGTGAGCACTGTGATACATAAGTAGTGCATAGGAAGGGGCTGAAGGCATCCATTATTGCTGGTAGTCTGATTTGTTTCTTTAATCTCTTTCATCTCTTTGCACTCAGTGCCCTTTTCTTGCTTGGGAAGCTGATAATTTACTTTCTAGATCTATGCTATAATAGCTACAAATACCTGCTGGATGTTTTCTGTTCAGAATTCTGGCATGAGATATTAAGAAGATTTCTAAGTGTGTTGCTATTACTGTCCAGAATACAATCTAAACCTACAGCAATTCCTGTATTTTTGTGAAGTGTGATTAGAAAACCCAGCTTAGTTTTTCTTGTATTTCAGTTTGCTGTCCTTAGTCACTCACTGAATCTTTCAGTGTGTGTTGATGCTTTCTTCGATGTTTTGTTTTCTGTGATGTTTTGTACTTTTTTTTTTTTTAACCTTCCTGGCTAAAATAGGGAAATTCCCCCTTGCTAACTCTGCATTGTGGCAGTAAAATATGCCTTAAAAAACCATTGGGGATGGATCTCCTTAGGCATCTGACACAGTGTTTCCAGGGAGTGCAGTCTCTGACCAGCTCTGCTGAACAGCAAAGATTAAATAAGTGCATGGAATGTTAGCAGAGCTCTGTCTCACTGTGACAGAAAGGATGCAAAGTCCCCTGTCCTTTGTCTGGAGCTGTGTTGCTCCACCTGTAAGATCAGAGCAATACAAATAAACCACTTGCCTCCTTTAAGGCATCTTGGTTTGCTTAGCTACCTCTCTGCTGAGTTAGCCCTTCTCTGGATTCTGATCTAAGTCTCCTATTCCAGGTCTTACTGCCTCTCTCCTTTCCCAAAACCAGAGGCAGAATTAGCCCAAAAAATAATGCTGGGTTTGAAAGCAAATTATGGGAAGTGTCCTAGAAAAGCAGAGGGCATTTTAAAACACTTTACTTTCAGATGAAATTAGAATTTGTTCTGTTTATGTTGAAATAAGGAGAAAAATACTACTTTTTAAAACTTCTGTCCAGGGATCTAAATCTGATTGTCAATCCCAGCTGTTGATTCCAGAGCTCACAGTTTAAGAGGCTCAAGAGGAGACAACATGGAATAGGAAGACTCTGAGTGACAAAAATATGTCTGGGGAGTGACAGAGGTGCACGTGTCCAAGTGTTGGCTCTCTAATGCTGTGCAGGAAAATACCACCAGTGTGTACTAAAAGCAGAGTGAGGGTCATGTGATGTTGTCTGCCAAACTGCACTCCATAAAGTCCCAGAGCAGGTTTGTTGTACCAACAAGCTGTTGTACCAAGCCAGGCAGGTGGCAGCTATGGCTGCTCCAGTGGCAGGGGAGGCTCTCACCTGCTCACGAGGTTGGGCTGGTCTGGGATCTGCATCTGAGGTCAGAGGCAGTGCTGTGGTACATCATGAAGTTTGGCCCCCAAGTTTTCTTTAGACAGAGTAGCTCATCTTATGTGATGGATTTCAAAGAAGGCCTTATTTTAGTAGTGTTTTTAGTGTTTGTGGATGAAATTAGAAAAGGATCCATTTGCAATTAAATCCAACCCACCAGGACAACCAAAAGAGCTGAGGTTTTCTTGCAGTGGTTAATCTCGTCTCTGATGTCAGATTGCCTAATCCCCTTTATAAATTCCACAGCCCAACAGCACACAAGTTGTGCATTGCCCAAGCCTCAACACCTGAGGACACTGGGGAATGGGGACAAGGTAAATAATCAGAAATTTTGGAGCCAGTTCTGGATCTGTCCAGGATGAGATGGAAAGTGTGTTGGAAAATCATGGTATTTTAGAGCAGCTTAAAACTTGGCAACTGAGTAATGATAGCCAAGTCACTTACTGTACTTGCCACCACTGGACAAGTCAGATTATTCCATGCATTATTGTATCCATAAGCAACTCTGCAGATATGCCTGGGTCTTGTGAATCTGAGGCTGTGGGAACAGGAGAGGAAAATTAAACACCTAAGAGCAGCCAGGTGCTGTCCTTAGCAAATGTTTCCCCAATAATTAGATCACCCTGGGGTGGGGACAGTGGAGCCAGATGGTGCAGGAGAGAGTTCACACTGTTAAAACCTGAGACAATGAACTTTTACAATAAATTTCACTTTCTATGTCTCATAACTACAAGATTTTTTTTCTTCTCTTTGTATGTTATCTTTTGGCAATGCTGACAGTTTTCTTTTATTCATTTGGAAGTATTTTCAACATTGCATAGCTGTTTATTTAATATGTCTCTAGTGGCTCAGCAGATAATAATAAGTCAGAGCGAATATTTACCTTCTTTCTGAAGCACTATTCCATTCAGCACTTCTAACACTCAGGCAGTTTCAAGTGAGAAGTGTAGCATTTTAATTTTTCTTTACTTTGGATATTCAGTCACTCTAGAGCAAGACTATTGCTCATGTTCTCCCATTATTTTTTTTTTCATCAAATTATAAATCTCTTTATTACTCCCCTCTACTGATAGACTTTCAGATTTTTATTTGACAGGTTGCAGTGACCCAATGGAAAGTTCCCCTCACCCTCCCCAGAAGGCTGCAGAGTGCCACAAAAATACCTCTGGGTTTTGTTATGACACCCCTAGTCCTGCCACCAGCAGCACCAATTAGTTGAAAAGAGGACAGTAAAGTCTATTAATGTGAAGAAAAAGGAACCCCAAATACTACTTCCCTGCTGTGACAAAACTAAGCTGTGTTTGTTCCACCACTCCTTGAGGTGTTTGTTTAGGGGTGGATTCCCAAAACTTCTTGGCACAGCTTCTGCCAAAGTCATAAATGGAATAAACTTCTAGTGATTGCTGAACCCTGCAACTCTGCCTGTCCCCAACAGGCACCTATGGAGGCAGCGGGGAAGGCTGTTCACTGCTTATTTAGTGCTTGTGCAAACTAAGTCTCTCTGAAGAAATTAAGAAATATTTTCCTTACTTTTCAGACATAAAATTTACCTCCAGCTGAAGCTACAGCTTGTTCAACGTCAGGCTTTTTCACAGCGTACTACTTCAGACCTTAAGTATGATAAGAATCTCTTCTGGCCCACACATAGTTTTATTTTGTATCTAAGCATCCCTTTATTTGAACCAGATCAGGAATTCACTGTATCTTGGAGAAGAGGTAGTAAGGGAAACATTCTTCAGATGTCAAGGGTTATTTTTGTACTTAACTTGGATAGTGCACATTACATCAGCCAGAGCATTTCTGTAAAGGTCTGCCAAGTCCTAACTTTTCAATAATCCCACTTCCTTCTCTTAAAATTGAAAAGGTAGTGACTCCCCTGGGAATGCATGTCATTTCAGCATTCCTGTTGGCTGTGTATTCTGAAATGCTGCAGTCTGTTTGCTTAGTAATCCCCTTGTCTGTGGAAGTTGTTAGGGGTAACCAAAGGCAGCTGATTACTTAATTGTATAAGGCAGGAAATGGGGTTCTTTCATTAGTTCCCATAATGTTCTTGAGAGCAACCAGTATTCTGCCTGACTGAGTTTTCGATCCTTTAATTCAAAAGATATACTTTCCCTTGGCATACTCTGTGACCCTTTATCCTGATAGGCTATTTACTGAATAAATTGAATATTTTAGTTTTTAGAAAAATGAAGCCTAAACTTTATTTAGAAAGTAAAACATGATCTTTTATTCTAAGACAAAATATATTCCAACCACAGGAGAAATGCAACATGTAAGATCTTAATTTCACTTGGCATTTTTGCAAGATCATTGTGGTGTGTTGGGCTCTTCTGTTTTCTGTTTGTTTTGTTTTTGTGTGTGTTTCTTGGATTTAGGGGCCAAAGTAGCAAAAGAAATATTACTATCAACTTGTCACAGCTTTAAATACCTGCTTTTATTCAATGTCTCATGCTTAGGAAGACCTTTGTCATAGTAATGATTTGCTTTCTTTTGCTGAAATTACAAGAGAGCTTGGGTCCAAATTCTGCTGTTTCTGTTTCCACCAGCAAGCAGTTGTCAGATGGTAGACAGTTCCCAAGCCTGTGCTTTGCCATGTGTTAAGGGTATGTAGGAAATCCTGGACAGCACTGGTGGGGGCTGTGTGCTCCCCTCTCCTACCTCAAATGCACTCAGTGAGTGGAAGCATGGAGCTGGCACAGGGTGTGTGCCCTTGTTACCCTTGTGACTGTGAGCAGCCAGGGGAGAGAGGTACAACTGCAACATCATCTTTAGGGACATCTACTTATCTCATTAAGAAAGGAACAGCAGGATTTCTTAGTTTGCTGTGGGTTTTTCTTTTCTTTTGCTCTAACTTGAGTTTCCCACAGTCACACACATGTATTAGTTATTTTTGTAACCTTTAAATAAAAATGTGGTAAATGTGGAAAGGAAACTCTTATTCCTTTTGATGAGAAGGAAGCCACAGTTATCTCCATTACAAGCTTTCCAAACAATTTCAATTATATTTTTCCTGTGCCTTGTTGCAAATTCATTCTTTTCAGTACATTTGTATGTCCTGTGTTAGATGCTGGTGGAGAACAGAAGTAGTAGTTGTCCTCTGCCGCCATTTGACCATGTGTACATGGTGTTCCTGTAGGTCTTGCTGGTTCAAGTGGAAAAGCAATGGGGAAATCTGGGAGCTATCCACATGGCTGTGGATAGTTTCAGTCCTAGGTGGCCTGTAGCTCATACTAAGCAGTGAGTTGCTTGGGAAAAAGCCAAACTCCAAACCCCTTCTGCTCCAGATCCCTTCTCCACCACTTTGCCTTTCCCTGTTAACCAGTGCTGGGGCTAACCAGATTCCAGCACTCTGTGCCTCCATGGGTGCTTGATGTGACATGAGACATTTTGGGCATAGGTTCAGAAAAGGACCAGTGAATCTTCCTTCTGTCACACATCATTCATAATACCTGTTTCTGTCATTGAAGGGATATGCTGTATTCATAAATTTGCAGATTTTGAAAGCATGAAAGCAAACACAACCTAATAAAATGTCCATTGACACTATAGGCATAAATATCCCTTGTAAGATATTTTCTAACCTTTTGTTAGAACCTAACAGTTTGCCTGTTACATCAAAACCATGCAGGTGGGTGAGCTCTGCAAAATCTTTCAGGTAAAGATGAATATAGTTTGCACAGAGGGGCCTTAATCACTGAGCAAAGGTGTTCTCTACGTTTGGACTGACCTGGGAACAATTGTGCCTGTGTGCTGTGTGTCTTAGTGGACATGGAAAAGGTGAAATGAACTGTGGAAGTGTTTGCGAAACATGCAGAATTTCAGTGGACTGTGGTGGTAATGCCCTTCTATTGAGTCTGTGTGTTATTTTCCCTGGATTTGTAAGAGGACACTTGCTGGTCTCTGGCCCATTTTCACAGAATGTTGAAAACAGATCTGTAATGAGGTGTTTACTTTGGATCTGATTTAACGCTCATGCCGGTTGAAGAAAATCATCAGGTGGCTTTAATATCCTTTATATAAATACAACAACCATTTTTTCCTTAAAGTAAGTGTAGGGATGTCTATAGAAGTAGATACTGTAGAACCACATGAACATATTTTATTTGAGTCTAATAATTTCAAACAAATATGTGACTCCAAATTAATTGGAGGTTTCTGCTTCTAACTATAACATTTCTTATCGTGTAAAGCATTAAGGCAGCAAAACATATACGAGACAAATATTAAACAAAGGTATTATAGATGGGAAATTCCTAATCTACCTCACTATGTTGGTACAGTGAAAGTTTCTTAATCCAATATCTGATGAAGGAACAAGGAGAGAATTAATTTACTGCACACTAATTACTGAGGAGTATGCACTGTATATACACTGAAAGGCGCTGAAATGAATACTTGATAAACAATATCTGGCAAATTAAAAATCTGAAATGTTAAATGAAATGCAAATTAAAAATCTGGACTGTTAAATTAATTGAATGCAAAAAAACCCTGACATTAGCTATCATCAAGGGTCGAAGCTATATCAGCAGAAGCAAAGCTATTCAGAGTTAAATCCTGCTTCTCTGTGATTTACTTGTTGTGAATGGGTGGGCACTAGAGGAGCCCCAAAGACTTGGCTGAATTTGCATACGTGAGGAGCTCTGCTTTCTGCCTGCTGTGCAAAATGCTGTCCTAGGAAATGATGGGGGTGCTTTGCACCTGAAAGAAAGTCTGCTGAATGCAATGGGTCTCTTGGGTGCAAGCAAAACGTAATTCCTGTGTTGCAGTGCCTGTACCAACTCCTCTAAGCTCATGGTGAACAAGTTTTAGTTCAAAAGAGATTTGATTTTTGTCCCTTGCATTATGTTTTAAGCCTAGTTTTTCCTCTCCCTCTGTTTCTCTCTCCCCCCCCATCTCTTTTGGTGGACTGGAGACTGAAAAACTGCACTGTGGAAATGTAAGGGGATTTTAGTAATTAAATTACAGGAAGTTTACTAATACTCAATATAGACACACACATGCATATTAATTTATGTTTTTCTCCAAAATATGCCCATGAAGTATCTAATGGTAAATTTCCAACTCAGTTGAAACAAATTGAAATCTATTTTAAGCATGCACTCTGCTTAAATCAACTGGATCAACAAGAGACTGAAAAGACAGGGAAAATTTAGTATTTATCTTAAAATTCTGGGACATACCACAGGCTGCATTAACATGGGGCTTTTTATGAAAATCAGTTTAATATTTTTGTTTTCCTTCATATATTCCCAATTATTTGTGTAAAGTGTAACCTTAGATAAGCACTGAGTGTGAGAATAGTTCTTAGCAGGAACCTTTCTTGCAGATCCACCAGGCTGGGGGAGGGGAAGGTTGCAAGGAGGATCTGGAAACCTTGAAAAAAGTATGTTGCAGGTCAACCCTAATAAAGTTAAACCCTTCCAAACACATGCACACACGAACACCACTCCGTACAAAATGTAAGAGGGGTAACAAATCCCCACTTTAAATACGTGCATAGAGGTATAAAATCATCAGAGGGATCTGATGATTCAGGCTTTTTTTTGGGGGGCCAAACTTAAGAGTTCTGAGACAAATTGTTTGGGGCACAGATAAAGTGAGGCTGACTGCAGGTGCTTGGTTGTGTGATGGGGTTGTGAAGAGAGATGTGTCACTGCTGGGTGTCAGACCTGAGCGTGTCTCTGGAGAAGCAGGCAGTGTGTGTTTTGCATCTTTACACCAGTTTCTTCAAGTGCTGGGTGTTCTTCCAGCTGAAGAGCCTGCCAGTGATGAGGGGGATTGATTTCACTGTTTGAAGAGAAGGTCCTCAGAATGACAGTTTTCATTGATTAAAAGAGGGCACTTTTCAGAGGGAAAGTGATTGCAGTAAATTCCAGGTTAAACTGATATTAGCATTTGAATTATAGGCAAGTATCAGAATTGCTAAGCATTAGGAATTTATATTAAGATTGATCTGGGGGAGAGTACTGCTAGTAAAAAAGATCTATATATTATCCTTGCAATGTAATGTCACGACCCAATTGCAGTGTACTACCACTTCAAGGCTGGAAAGAACGCACTGCAATTAGTTTAACACTTCACAAATCTGAACTATCTAGCGTTATCTTTTTATTAATCTTTGCTTGTTCAAATGTGTTTTAATAGATTTAGATATATAGTAGCAGATCTATTGCAATTAAAAATCAAAGTTCTTATGTATCAGTAGTGTTTCCCTGGAGGTCTAGTCAGTCTTCACTGTAATGAAGATGTAATTATACTGATGTAAATCGCTGCACCATAACTAGGAGGGATTGGCCTTTCCCCTCTCTTAATTCATTGAAAGATTTTATCTTTGACAGGTACTATCAAACAGGGTGATGGGCTAGAAGGCAGAATGCTTTTTCTGGTAACTAATTTGCTTGGGAAGAAAATGTGGTTGTTTTATTTGGTTTGTTGTTTGGCTGTTTTGGTGGTGTTTTTTTTTTGTTCCTTTTTAACATGACTTGAATACTGAGATGATTCTCAAGTCCATTCTGAGCAGCAATTCCTCTAAGCTTCCTAATAAATCACAGTCAAGATCAGACTTTCTGCTCTGACTGTGGTGTTCTCAGCTTGAGAATAGGAAAACATGTCTGAAGGTAGCTTGTGTCTGCATAAAAATAAAATGTATATTTAAAAAAAAAAGAAACCCAAACCTAAACCGAAATCATCATCAGAAGAGGGTGATCTCTCATGAAAAACTTTCATTCAGGTGGTAATTTAACTTATCAACTTCTTTCTGTTGTTGTACTGGACTGAAAGAGCACTTAGTTTTTCCCTAGTCCATTATATAGCAAATATCTCTCATTTTCTTTCCCTCAGTAATTCCTTTAGATATGCACGTGTTCTGTCAAATTTTGTCTATATTGTTAAAGCTCACAACAAAACACTAAATTAACCCCAACCAGAAGATCCACTCCTTGTTTTATTGAATGGCTGGGACATTGTGCCTGAGAAGAGAGAAGTTATCACTGCAATAAGAGAATGTTCTGCATGATGCCCCATCTGACTGGTTGCATGTTTCAAATAGTGTCTCAGTGGTCTCATAGCAAGGGAGGACATTTCCCTAAAAACTGTTGTAGCAAAGATATGGAGGGCCACCAGAGAGATTGTTCAACATGTCATCATGATCCTGCTTCAAGTTAAGTGATGGCAATGATATGTTCCTTGTCATATTGGTTACCAAGGATTTTGTAGGACTACATCAAGGTTCTACCAATCTCTGACTTCCTGGGCAATGTGGTTCCTAAGGAGATGTGAGAACTTCTCCTAGGAAAGATGTTATGGGCTCACTTCAGACACGTTCTCACAAGACAGAATTCCCCCTCATCAGTGTTAACAGTCAGGTGTAGGACCAAGGCAGAAGTGAAGGAAGGTCGCTGTTGTACTACTGGGAAACACTGCTACTTTTTGTTCCCCATCACTTTTCATGGGCATATATTCTGAGGTTTTCATATCTGTTTCTCATCTCTGGCAGTCAGCAGTTGACACCTTTCTTTGGTAATGAAAATGTGGCTTAGGGACATGGCAGAAGCCACAAGGTGTCCAGGCCTGTGGGTGAGGGGTTGCTGCTGACCCTGAGGGTCTCCTTCCAGGGACAGGCACAGCTCTGGTGTCTGTGGCATCACAGTAAGAGCTGTAAGTGCTCTTGGGCTTCAGTGCAGAGAGTCCGGTGTCTTTCCCCATTGCTGAAATTCACTGAGGAGAAGATAGAAAAATAAAATAAATGTCTCAGTTTCATTTTCCATTGAACTGACATTTCTTTAGAATTGGCTGTTCCACATGTTACTCACCTTGCTGGCAAAAGCATTGGTGATCAATGAGGACAAAGTGATTCTGGCTGTCAGCTTGCCATGTACATCCAGAGCAAACGAACACATCAGAAGCTGATTTTGTCCAGGGCCTGCTTTTGATTTGTGCATTTTTCTGGCAGACTTGGGCTATGCCCTATTACTTTCTTACAATAAAAGGGAACGTTTCTTCTACTGGAGCTTGCAGCATGCAGCTGCAATAATCATAGGGGTGCCCCAGGTGGTCTGATTTATGGTGTTTAATGTGAACCCCTGAGGTTCTGTCAGGAGAGATTATATAAGGAATAAAACATTTTGCAGAATTGTTTTGCCACACTTTAGTTCTAACTTGTAGTGGGCCTCCTTAATTTATCTCCCTGCTCCAAGACAGCTTATTTAAATGCATGTTTATTAAAGAGCTCCCTAAACCTTGTTAAAGTTGCTTTTGAAAATATTCTGACTAATGGCGATGTTGACGAGGGTGAATCATCCTGGAGAACATTGTGCTCATCAGGATAGTTTCTCAGCTGATGGGATTTGGCAGATTGCCATGCAAGTTCATGGCACTTCTCTACTGATTTATACTGGGCAAGGATTGATATGCTGGGCAGGTGTTGACTGACAGAAGCTATGATGGAGCTCTGTGGATTTGTATTTGTCTAAAGCCTGCAGTTCATGAAAGGAATCCCTGAACTTAAATCAAATACTTTATTGTACAATTTTCATACAGGGAATGTTATTTATTAAAGGCAAGTGTGTTTCTGTGAGGATGTATCTACAAGCTAGGCAAGGATCTACTCATTTATCTTTGCTACCAGTGTCAAGATTCTGGCTATGGGTTTCATTGTTGTCCTTCTCCAAAACAAGTCAGAACAAGCTGGGTTAGTGCTATCCCCCACGCTGCAGTGGGAGGGGTGCAGGAGGTGCACTGGCTGCACCCATCCATGCAACAGCACTGGCACCAGAGGCAGGGAGTGACTGCCCTAGGAGGCTAAAGGGATGTGCCCAGGGCTTTGGCTGAGTTTGCTCAAACAATAGTTTGTCCAGGCAAGGAGACGGATTTCCACCCCTGGTACAGCTGGTGACTCAGAGTCTGTGCTGGAGCCCTTCTCCTCCGTGTGCTTTCCGTGAGCAGGGTTGCAAAACACCCTGACAGACCCAGATCTCATCTTTCTTCACTAGCCAGGCAAACCTAGGCTCAAGGTTTAAACGCTGGTTCCTTTGTAACTAGAAATTAACTAGAAATTGAGTTGCGTAGTATGACAAGCACAAGGTAGTCCTGAAGGTGGAATTCATGTCCTGAAGTGTTTAGTGAAACAGAATAAGACAGTAGCTGAGGAAAGAAGATACTTGCAATAAGTTGATGCTTGCTTGATGAGGAAGTGAAGGAATGAAATCAGAGTGAGCTCTGGATGGGTACAATGACTAAACTTGTACTGGATCAGCTACAGGGGTTTGGTTTTCTTTTATTAACCCTGTGCATTCCTATGCTACCTGAACTGAAACATCCTGATTGTTTTTTTTTTTTTGGTGGGTTTTTTTTGGGGGGTTTTTTTTTTTTGTTTTTGGGGGTTTTTTTGGTGATTTTTTTTTGTTTTTTTTTTTTTTGTTGGGGGTTTTTTTTTTTGTTTTTGGGGGTTTTTTTGGTGATTTTTTTTTGTTTTTTTTTTTTGGCAGAGGACAGTTGATGTTTGTTGATATAGCACTTAGTTTCAGCTAATGACAAGTAGACACAATCTGTAATCTTGTCTATTACCTGTCCTGTATTACACCCTTTCATTTACTACCTTGAAGTACCAGTAAAAAGCATTCCAAGAGACACAATGGAGCAGCACAGCAGCCCCAACACAGTCGAAGGTTATGTATTATATTACAAAACGACTATTTTTTGGTGGGAAAGGGGGAAGATGATGTGCCACTTTACAGGAAGGTTGGGCAAAAGGTCAGGGAAAGTGCGGAATTATTATCGGCTCTGCTGGGGCCACACCTGTGTGAAATGTTTAATGCTGACACAAGAATGAACTTGAAGCGTATTTGGAACGTAGAAGCAGCAAAGAAAATCAGAGAACTTAAGCTGGAATTGTTAACTGCATAAAACTTTCTAGGGGATAGAGAGACCAAAAGCAACCCACTGAGACCCAAAAGTGTACTTGGGGCCACTCTCACCTCTCTAAGGACATGGAATACATGGAGGTTACAGAGCTTGGCATGAAAATGGTCCATCAGAAATAATCTTGGCCAAAAAAAGGCTCTGTATTAGTTTGAAATGAAAACACCCTGCTTGTAAGTAGGACAAGCTGTTACTGTGGTGGGACTGCTGAATTTTCAGCTTGTAAATTAGGATTGGCTTTCACTCTTGTACACCTATTCTAATGAGAAGCCTGAGCTGGTTTTCTCATTGCTGCAAACCTGCTCAGCTTTGCTACCATCAGTCTGTGACTGTCTACACCAGTTCAGACTTAGTGCCAGTTGCTGCTTGCTCACCACTGCTGGCTGGAATAGAACTCAAACCTGGCTTCTGTACTAATGCTTTACCACAATACCCTCTTCCATCTTCTCCTCTGAAAATCTTGCACTGCAGATATTGAACCCTAAAGGAGAAGTGACTCTCAGCAGACATAATTTTGTATGAGTAATTCACTTTTAAAGCTTGGATATATTCCATCTTCCTTGTGACTAATGGTACCTGAACAGAACATAATTGTATAATCATTTTTGAATTGCTTAATAACTCATTTTCCTTGTTTGTAAGATGCTGTTTTTCAGCATTTCAGAGATGCGAGGACCTGCGTGCGGTAGTGAGTGACAGACAACTGTTTATTTCTCAGAAATAATGCCATTAAGGAAACATCTCTACACTTAGAGCCCTGATAGCTGGCCAGACCTTGGCATTCTGACTCATCTAAACCCAGTGAAAGGCCTGCAGGCAGGAAATCATTCCACAGTCTCATGTCGTGCTGCCTTTGGTGGCAGCCCTCGCCTGGGGAGTCCCAACCCCACCACTTCTGCCTGCTCATGGACCCCTGACAACCAGCACAAATACTTGGGGCTGCACTCTGGAGGGAAATGCTGCAGCCTGACAAAAATTTCTGTTGGTGTAGCTGGTACAAAGGCCGTGAAGAAATAGCTTGGAGATGAAATGTCTCCAGCTGGGTTTTCTGCTGGAATGGGAGGAATACCTCCCTTATCTGGGAAAGGCTTGGTCAGTCATAGGATGTAATGCTGTTTCCAACTGCTGGACCAGCAAAGTTGAAGAAACTTATTCAGGTAGGAAAAGGCAGGTAGAAGAGAAGGAGGAGCAAAGAGGTGAAGTGGGAAATGTGAAGGGTGCATAAACCCCAGAAATTTCCTAAGGACTTTGATCTAGATACAGAAAATGCCTTTGAAGAGAGGGATCCAGTGCAGGAAAATAGACTGGATGGATGTATCATGCTCTTTTAAACAGAGATGATGTCTGTGGGTAACTTCACTGTGCTGAACTCTTCAACAGATGAACAAAATATTCCTCTTCCTCCAGATAACTGACAAGATGAGGAAAGAACAAGTTCAGCTGTTTGAATCTGTTTTCTCTTTCACAGAGTAGCTGTGGTGTGGGTTTGTGTCTATGGGGTGGTGTTTTTTTGATGCAGGTTTCTTTTGGTGTTTGTTTGTTTCCCCCCACCCCAGGTATTAAAATGTCTTGATCATCTCTTAGAAACCTCAATTCCTTCATGCATGGGAGCTTCTGCAGATAGTCCTAGTGCAGGATCATTGTATTGTTTATTTTGTTTCCCCTTGGAATGAATTTTAATTTTTTTTTTTTTATATTGTCAAAACATGCTATAGCAGGCTGTGTTCTCTTATAACCCATTCCATGTTGAAATGTAAACCCATTGCAACACAGCCTGTCTGGCATATGTTATCATAGCTTTTAAAAGTTGCCCTGCTTCTCTGGCATTGAGAATTTTATTAAATAAGAGAATTTATTTTTCCAAATTCTCCATGGGCAAAAGCAGGTAGAAAACAGATACCTATGCCTAATTATAACCTTATATTTCACATTAATCTCTCAATTTTCTTTCATTCCACCTCCAGCATGCATTCTCTCATTCATAATTGCCACTGGATAATTTGAAGTCATTTGCTTACTCAGGGCTTTATGCCATACACTCATGGACTGTGGCAGATGAATCCTTCACCAAAAAAAAAAAAAGTGAAGCCCATTCTTGCTGTTTAGGTAGCTCTCTCCCTCCCTGTCCCAAAGTTACTGAGCAAGTTGTTGCTATTAATTTTTAAATTAGTGTACTTGTTGCTCAGTGAAAACCTGAGTGTCCAGGCAATAGACTCAAGACTGACTTTGTCTCTTTGGGAGAGATGTTCCATGCAATGTGTTGGTTACCAAAATACCCAGTGTGTGCTTACTCCTTGGCTGTTGTGGGAATTTTGTTGTTCCCAAGGAACATAGTTTTTAAGGGAGAAAGCATTGCTCAGACTTGGTGCATGAGGAATTTTGGACTCCAAGAACTCTTGGCTCCTGTATGGATGCTGTAGTTGATCTAAGTGATGATGTTGCTTTTCCATTTCCTGCTCTCTAATCAGTGTTGCTTTTCTCTGCTTTGGGCTGCACTACTTAATTTTCTTCAGGATTTTGGGGTTATTTGCTGTATTTGGAAACATTAGTGCCTCTCGATCCCCAGGAGAAAAAATCATCCTGAAACAAAAACTCTGGGGCCATTGAGTGAATGGAAAAAACCTCTCAAACTCCTAGATGTGGTAAATATGCTGCAACTTCTATTAATGTGTGTCTTGAGAGAGTATTAGTAGCAGTTATCCTAAAAGAGATATAATTCCTTTTCTAGCTAACTGTCCTATTTCTATCTCCCTTCAATCTGTCTGTCTCTTTCTACAGAGTTAAGCTCAGAAATCCTTTAGTTCATTAGATATGGACAAACAAAAGGAGAAATATACTTTCAGCTCTTAAACCAGCCGTGTCCTGGGAAAGGCCTGCCCCACTTTCCAAACAGACTGAAGCCCTTGTGTAGTTTTCTTTCCTTTGGCTTTCTTTGGCCCCACAGCCCCCTGAACTGGGCAGAGAATTGCTCTTATTGTCAAAGTAATGTGCAAAAAAAAGGCAAGTGCCAGCAAAGGCCTCTCATGCCTCAAGAAGAAATATTTCCACTGCCTTCTCTCTTGCAGTTTGGTCATCAGTAGGTCAGTCTCAGTTTACCTTCCTTTGCCCTGAGTAACGTGTTCAGGTTTTTGTTATCCTTAATCATTTGAATCCATGTTAGAAAACATGTTTTGATGACCCACTCTCCTTTTGGTTTCAGCAGGAATTAAACCCCTTAATCTACAGAGGGCACAGTCCTACACAGCACCAGAGTCTGACCTGGATGTAGTATCCTGTATTTTTTACAAGGCAAATGTCATCCCACGGAGTTAACCTGTCGTGGACACGTTGATCTCTTGTGTTATTTCCTTTGGTCAAGAAATATGCAAAATCTTGGTCTCCAATGCTGGGTAATGTTTTCTGCTATCCATGCTTCTTCTAATCCATTTTATGCAGCTGCTTTTTTTTTTTTTTTTTTTTTTTTTTTTTTTTTTGTGGTGGTGGTCAAAGTCTTTCATATTCCCAGTCATTTATCTTATAAAACAGCTACTTAGTTGCAACTTCAGTGTTAAGAATTTAGTGTGATAGGGCTGGGGAGGGGGTGGCTGAAAATCAAACATTATCGAGCAAAAGCACATGCCATTTCTTGTGTATCTTATTCTGCAATTCTTTGAAGTTTAATCTTTTCAAAAGAAAAGCCTTTCAGCTACTTTGTGGCAACAACTCGGGCTTGTAACTTTTGACTGCACAGTGCTCCTAGTTCATAAACTGATCTCATCCTTTTTCTGACAATTAATACTGAAGTGAATTTAAATTGGATCTCCTCCTGCCACCGCATCAGCTGTCTGGAACAGTTTGCCTACCTTGGTCTCCCACACTAATTCTCTCTGTACCTTTTCAAAATGCTGCTAAAAATCCTGACCTCCTTTAAGGCTCTACCAGCCAGCAAGCTGTGAACCAGTTTCTTTCCATGAGTGGATTTGGCTGCACATCCTCTTTGCAGAGCTGTAGAGAGCTGCAGAAGAGACAGGATGGGCAGAGATCAGGATGTCAGCTTAGCAGTGCCATAAGCCTTTGAAGCCACCTCTCACCTCATGCTTCAGCACAAAGATGCAGCCCAGAGCAGGGAGCAGTGCAGCCTCACACACAGCCTGGGAGAAGCTTGGCATGGCCTTGTGCTTCCGCTCTCCATCTCTGCAGAGCTGTGACCCCATCACTTCATCCTTTTTTTCTGCAGTTGTGTGGACTGTGTGGACATCCACAAACAGCACACAGAGATGCTCTTCTAGTTACAGAGAGGGTCAGAAAAAGAAGAACTCTTTGCATCCTTTTCTTTTCATGCAAGGAAGGAGCATTCACAGGCTGGCTCTCAAAGCTCCTGTTTATCTGAAAAGCGTTATCTTGATTGCTAGTTTAAAATTTGAAAAATTTTTATAGCATGATAAGTTTTTGGTTTTTTTTAAATTAGTGTGGGTTGGTAAACAGTGAGTGTAACATCCAGTTGTCATGTGGTTTGTTCTGTGGTCAAAGGAATAATTACATGAATGTCTTAATCTTTTTTTTTTTTTTTTTTATCCCTTTAGCTCCAGTTTTGTAGTAGTTCTTCTAGCACTGGATTATTGGAGAATTATGTTTATACCAAGAGCTCTGGGGCAGTCTGTGTACAGAAACTCAGAGTTATGACTAAGAACTTAGTGAGGGTGACATTTACCATAGCAGGTATATGTTACAGAACATTCTGCATCCTATTTTCAAAAGCTCAGCACTCACAGCTGAGGCCAAATTTTCAAAGGGAAACATTTTGATGTAGAACTTGAAATAAGGGACAGTGATGAAATGTGGTCATTACCTATCACTTTGGAAAACCTCTGAACTTGTTTTTGTTGTCTTAACAGTACCTTTGCTTAAAGATCTTTATTCATAAAGACATCCTGACCTCTGTGAAGTGACAGTAAATGTTTCCTAAGGACATTACTAAACTCATACATGCCACTGACATAATTGTTTCCATGGAAACAGTTTTCCTTTTTAAGGAAAATAATAAAAAACCCAACAGAGGACACATGAGAACATAAAAAAAGCCATAGCAGGTTGGAGCAAAGGTCTACTGAGATGTGTGTCCTGCATCCAACCGTGGCCAATGGAAGGTGCTTGGGGAGGTGCATCAGAACAATACAAGCATATGGCAACACTGCTCCAGAAATTCTTTCAGCTTTAGCAGTTTTGGACTCAAAGATTTCCTGAGCCAAAGGTGTCAGCCTTACAAGCAACATGATTTTTTTTTTCCTACCATGAAAAGCCCTGTACAACACAATGATGTGTCTTTACAATCAGGTTCTTGCAGCAATATCATTTCATGGAGAACACAGGGGCACTTTGATAGTCTTTAGTTGTTAATTCAGTCATTCCTCAAGGGAAATGCCTTCTAGGTTTGCTTCTTTAAGAGTTTCAAGTCTAACTGTCTAGAATTCATCCTGGAAATCTTTTTTTTTTTGAGGGGAGAACTGGGGTCATAAGCTTTCCCTCAGAATGACAACTAGAATACAGCAATCCCCTTTATAGTATTACACTTTATCTAAGAGCCAATAATGCATCCAATTCTTCTAATATCACATCTAATATAGGCTTGTTCCCTTCCCCTGCCCTTTGTCCCTGCCCCAGTCCATCTCTAGTAGGACACCCCTTTTAAAACAGCTGGTTAAAACAATGTGCTTCCTGGCTGCTTTAAGGAGGATTGCACATCTTCATCTGAGTTTGAAGCCAGACTGTAAGGAAGTGTGATTTCCAGCTTTTCAAGTATGTAAAATTTTTTTCTGTATGCATTTCTCACTGCTGAAACTTGGAGTGCCATCTCTGTGGATGTTGAATTTCATCAGTGAAAAGGCTGCACTGTAGCTGGTGACAAAGCAACAGATGTGTCTGTGTGGTAACATGCAAGTGCTTAATCCCAGGTGATATCTGTAAATCTTGAATATTCCACAAATCTGATGAGCTGACTGAGGTTTGATAGTGATCTGTTGCAAATCTTCAAATCTCCAGGGCATGTACTGTGTGTTTGCCTATGTGGGCTACTGAAATATTATGCTGCGAAAAGTCCCTGACTTATTCAACTTTTTGTTTAAAGTCCACCTTGGGTGTTAATTGGAATCTAAATTCAGGTGTTAACCTCTTTAATTGAAAATACATGCTGAGCAATTACAGGAAGAAGGCCAGTTTCAGGCATAGCAGTAATTACTGAATTAGTAGAAAAGTTTAAGAGGAGCTTCAAATTTCATATCATTGTTAAGGTTTCTGAAGAGCAGCTAATCCTGAAGTGACTGGTTTCCTCACACCAGTATATATTTGAGGTAATTCCACTTAAATTTCCAAGAAATTTCTGCATGAATAATTCCAGAATCAGATAACAACATTTCTTAAAATGTTACTTTATTTTCAGATGCAGAAAATTGTCCAGCAGCCTGAAATTTGTAATTATGAAATTGTATAGGATCATTTTTTTTGTTAGGCATTATTTATTTTTCTTGTTCTCAAACTTAGTGGTCTCCTGCTTGATTTATCTAGAGGAATCCTCTGAACATCCTGCATGAAGTGGTGTGCCTCACATCTTCTGCTTTCCAAATTTTCCTTTCTCAAAGAAAGTCTTCACAATATTTTCTTGACCACATCAGTTTTTTGCTTTTTTTTTTCTTTTTAAAAAAGTGTATCCAGCATATAACACCAAGCCCTATAGATTGTTTATTTTGTTTGTACTACATACCTTGCATACATTGATAATAAAAGGAAAGTGGTAGGGCAATTAAAGGTTCTGCTCAGAATAAATGATCCAAACACTATGCTGAATTGTTTTGAATAGATTTAGTAAAGTTTCATGTGCATCTATCCAACCTCTTTATTCAACCAGTATTTCCAGTGGTGGTGATAGGAGATGATAGATTTGTGAAGTTTATTTATCAATTAATATGCACAGTTTTTTAAACTGTTGTTATATTTTCCTTATCATATACAGTCTATTAGGCATTGAAATGAAAGAATGAATTGGAACCGAGGAGGAAAAAGGGGAGATGACTAGTGCTTGCTCCCAACATCCACAGGTGTCCTCTTGAGAAGTCCAGGAACAGAAAGAGGTTCTAATACTTGATGTGCAGAATGGTGAAGTTTGTTGGGATTAAATGTCACCATTACCTAGAAGTGGCAACACCCTTGGTCCTTTTGCTGTCTGTGTTTGAGACCTGGCTGCCACTCAGAATGATCACGGGCAGGGCCTGCTGTGGGGATGGTGCTGAGCAGTCTGTGCTGCTCAGGGATGGCTGGACCATGGCTCAAAGGGACTGACATCAGGGAGATGATAGTAGTGTCTGTGCAAGGCAGTCTGACTAAGTCAGGCTCTGAAGCTATTTCTTTTCATGGGCTCTCCAGGGAGCCAGTCTAATTTGCTCTGGTGAGGTCTCCAGACGCTTTTGCGGGTGGTCTCTTGGCAAGCCCCAGTTGGCTCTTGAGGCTTCTGTGAGGATTTTGTCCAACTGTGCTGATTCTCACCATGTTCCCAGACTTGCTGATCGTTCGTGTTTTTCTGGTTCTGTGTTTGAAAAAAAAAAAAGGCCATGGGGGATGGAAAAAGGGGGAAAATCCATAGGATAATTAAGGACAATAACTCTGTGCCTGTTTATTTTATCCCATCTTAAACCTTTCTGACATGTACTGATGTCTGTAATGTAAGTGCCCTAAAGGTGTGTGGGCTGTCATATTCTTTGGTGGTGTTTGCTTTAGGAACGTAGCTGTCTGAAAGTTTTGATATCTAAGAGGAGCTCCCTGTTCTGGCATGATGCAGCTTGCAGGCTTCAGGGAGAAAAACAAGCCCAGCAATGCAGGCACTAGTCCCCTTTTAAGCTGCTGGATGTAAAAGCATGGAAGTTCAGACACTTAGATGTCCACACTGAATGTAAAGAGATAAGTGATTGCATTTTTAAGACCTCAGTGTGCTGGCTGATTGATTCAGCCAATTAATAAACCCCTGCCCTGAGCGTAAAGCAAAACCTGTTTGGAAAGGGTAATGTCAGGGTCCCAGACAGCTCAGTTAAAGTTACCTTTTTGCACTCTGCAGGAGCTCCCTGAGAATCTTGTCATCAAATCTGCTTAGTGAAGCAGGTAAAATAACGCAACCATAATGTTCTGTATCTTGTTAAAAAAACCATCAGAGGCTCTCCAACCACTTGGGACAAATTAGTTAAGTCAGCTCAGCTCTCTTGCTGGATAGAGAATGGCTATGTTCTTTAGCAAGAAGGAGTTTTTTTCCTGTTTAAAAAGTTTGCTTTTCTCCTTTAACAAAAAATAAATTAAAATACCTTTGAATGCATTTATCTTCTTAATGGTCACAAAGCTAAATGTTCTCAGGCTACAGCAGAGAAAATGGCAATGAAAGAGTTGAAAGCAGGAGCTTGTTCTGAGATGTGCAGGCAAAAGTGCTAAAAAATCTGAGCAGGCTCTAGACTGTCCTTCTCATTTAGCTGAGACTAAAGACATTTCTCAGGATCAAGTTCCTCTTCAGTTGCCATCAGTTGGTGGCATTTGGAATTTTTCCATTTATTTCAGTGGAGGCAATTTTGTCACCCACTAGAGCTTTCACTGAGAACAGAACTTGAGGGTGGGGAAGACCAACAGAGGGGCTACTTTTGTCTGCCTGTTTCTCATGAAACTTTCTCTATTTATTCCTTTCCACCTCCTTCCTAAAGATGATTTTCAGTTTGATTTTTCCTATCAATGGAATTGTAGTTTCAGAATCTCCCACAGCTCTAAGAAGAGGTTTATGCCTTGTGAACAATAAATACTCTCGTTGTAAAAGAAATTAATTTTTTTTTTTTTAATTTGGCATGATCAAGTTAAGGTTAAAAGAACACTGAATAGTCAAGGAAAATCACTCCCACGTCTTTATGGTTATGATATTTGTTTTCTGAAGGCTTTAAATGGGATGAACCCTCTTCTTCCATATCTCATAATAACTTTAATTTGTTTAACAGTTGGATAAAAAGCAAATTAATCACACAAGTACCTTCAAAGGAAGAATTTGAACATAGTAAATATTCAGCTGTGAAACAGTCATCTGTCATCACTGTTTAAGCAGCTAGTCTCCCTAAGCAGAGATGTGGCTGTATTTGAGCATCCTTAATATTTTTCAGTGCAAAGTAAAAAGTGTCACTGTTTCAGCTGAATTGTTTGTAGATTGTGACTCTGATTACTGTTTGACTTCTATGTGCATCTATATATTATATATGAAAAAGCATCTTCCTTAATAACTACCTGGCCAGAGCAAGATCCAATTTCTGGAAGTAGTCAGAGAAAAACAAAATCTCCCTAAATTCAGGAGCTGTAAAGACATTTAATCAAAGGAAGTGTGTTACCAAGGAGCCTATGTGCCTTGTCCAACTTGAAATCCATTTAAAGCCAAGGAAAACACTGTAGTGGGTGTAATGGGTAAGAACTCTTGAATTGGTGACATTTTTCTAAAAGAGATATTATCTGCCTGAGTTTGATTTCTTGTTTGACAAGGGAAATTTTTCAACCTGTGTTTTTGATTAAATGGTTAATCATGGGCTGTAAGGGTTGAGAATTGCTTCAGCTCTTTCAGTGCTGGTACCAGACTTTTCTACAGCAGTGCAGATGCAGCTGCCTGCCCTCACTCACCCGGGGAACCCAGGGAGCAGAAAGCTTTCCACACAAGGAATAGTCTGCAGTGAGTCCCAGGCCTGCCTTGCTTCTGCTCTAACTCCATGTGCCTGAGGACATGGGAGAAAAGGTGAGCAATAAAAGTGTCTCCACACCGAAAGTAAGAGGCCTGTTTTGACTGTAACAATAAATACATGAGAAAAGATCACAGATTTCTTTCTGCCTATAAATCTGGCCCCGAGGCTTGAGACTCATGGGTTTCACTCATTCTCTTTATGGTCTGGAACAAATCCAATGTCAGCCAAGGCCAAGAATGGGGGGAGCCCTGTTCTGAGGAGGTGGCTGAACAGGAGCCCCTCTTCCTTGGGGTTCTCCTGTTTCAGCAGCAGGAGTGTGTGACACTAATAGTTTAATAGTGACACATTTTCCCAATTAGTGTCAATGTCATGATGGGCTGGGAAGGTGCCCCAGGAACCCTCAGCTGCCTGCTGCCTCTCCCTCTGACAAGCAACCTCCAGGTTTTGGGTCTGTCTTGAGTAGTTTTGCAGTAGAAGGGGGTCTGTTGTGAGAAAGGTTCCTCAGGACCGGGGCAGAAATCTTCCCTGAGGGTGGGAAAGGCCTATCCTCAGCCAGGCCAGCCAGCTGTACCTCCCTGCAGGAGGGAGGCTTTGGGTCAGGTTTGGAGGCCTCAGTCCCCACCTCACCCTCAGAATGATGACATGAAATCCCCACTTCTCACAGCCTGCTCTGGGTTTTTCTGTCTAGGGAGTCAGTCGTCCTTATTCCCACATTTCTGCCTCTGATACAGCTAAACTTGCTGTGGCATGGCACTGATGTGTCTGGTCACTTGGGAAAAGTACATTCTCATCATACTTGTCCTCACAGGATTTATGTGAGGTATGAGTCTCATTAAATTAATAGCCTTCATCTTTTCAGCATAAGATATGTTTAAAAAGGTCTGGTCCTAAATGCTGGGTATCATTATCTATAAATGAAATGACAGGGTTGTGAACCTCCTTCCAGCCCTGAAGCAAATAACAAAAATGTCAAACCCCATGGTCCCCTTCATGCAAAAGTGCTGTTCCTTAGGGTGCCTCAAAAATTACCTTCTCCTGGGTATGCAGCCTTTTCCCAAAGCTGCCCATGGGGAGTGTGTCAGGACAATCTGTTTCTGACCCAAGCTTGGTGGCACCCTCTGAACCTGAGGCCTTGAAAAGCAGCTGGACATGAACACAGAGCTGCCCCTTCTCCAACCTGCCAGCAACCTCAAAAAGGTATAACCACAGGTGAAATGTTCCCAGCACAAAACTATCCCCTGGTTCCCCCAGAGAAGACTGCCTCTGTCAGTCCTAACTCAGAACCATTTGCTGTTGGTTTTATGGCTCATCCCACACAGCAGAGTTGGTTGCATGTGATTTTATTGTGTGGGAGAAAAAAATGTACCTGAGCTATGAGGATATGCTGCTGACTGAGGTTCAAAAATGAGCTATCTAATGCTGATTTGAGAGCTAAGTTAGAAGATTACTTGAAAACAAGACATTTCAATGTATGCTAACAAGGGCATTAGGAGTCTGGCTCGATGAGAAGTTTGTCAAGAATCTGTTTCCTGATATATAAGTTAAGAATAAGAAAATGAAAAGGTAGTCCCAAAAATTAAAGAAAATAAACTTATTGCTAGTTTGAATTTCTTCCCACTGCAGTGACTTGAATTCTTTATTTTATTTTCATGTGATTTGCTTTAATGGCTTAGGGTTAAAAAAAAAACTATACTCAAGAGCTTTGTCAAGGTTTCCCAATGTTTTGGGATTTCAAGTTTCATGGAAACACTCATATTGTTTGAATCTAAAAGAATTTAAATTACAGGAGCTGACAGTTAATTTTACACATGGTGTCATTTATGCTGAGTGCAACATTGTGTGTTTGTGTTTGAGTGTGATCTTCTATCTTCTCACAGAAATTATAGTAAATGTTTCACTACATTAAGATTTTTCAATTGAGCTTGGATATTTTAGCCAAGTTGTTGGGCTGTAGCTGCAGGACATGCAGTCAGCTGTATGATACTGAGCTGAAATTGGAAGGAAACATTATAGTGCTCACAAGAGAATCTTCTGTCTTTGAAATTACTGAGACTGCACATGGTTTCCTTCTTACAAAGACTTCTGTCACCTCCAAAAAAGCTTTAGTCTAGAGTTCAGATGCAGAGTTCTGGATAATTTTCAGTGGAAGATATCAGGGAGATAGACTGAAACTGCTTAAACATTCCCTTCACATTCTGTGGTGGTGTTTTCTTTGCGGTGAGCTTGGGTTTTGCACAGAAGAGGGAGTGTGTGTAGATGTATCTGAGGTCATCCACGATTCACCTGCACCTGATCTCTGTGAAGAACATGTCTCTGAGCTTTAGCTCCTAAGTAATGCACTTTTTATGTGGCTGTGTAAACTGTGGCTGCTGTCCTATATGCTCCCCCAGAGAGTCAAAATTCAGCTCCTATGAAAGGTCTGCCTGTGATATGAGTAGTGGAGAATGGCAGGAAAAGAGGGATTCTGGAAACTGCTTACTTTAAGTGAGTTACCTCTTTAGGATTTTTCTTTACTGTCTTAGTGACTTTAAAAGAATGAGTAAATCTCCCTCTGAATTTGCTCTTCATTTTTTTCTCCCTCTTCGTCTCTAGCCTCTGATAGTAAAATGTCAACAAAAAATATCTGAATGCAGGTGTGGTCAAGTGGGTTTGAAATATGCAAACAAGATCACCCAAGCTTGGACCCTAACACTGTCCAAACGCTCTTATCTGTCTGTGTTGTAGGGATTATTTTTGTGACTGAGGTCCTTGGAGCAAATGGAGCCTCTGACCCAGATAACCACTACTGTATCAAGTTCATGTAATGTGGGCTATTAAAAAAACATTAAACAGTTAGATGGGATGGTCCTTTTACAGTCTTCTTAACAAGAAAGAAACTGATGCCTAAGGCGCTGAGCACGGCCTGCAAGTTGGAGAGAGCCCTAAATCATTGCTTTCAGTATGTATCTAAATTCTGTGCAGCTCAGTGTCTTGCAAGGATGGGCCCCTAACAGAGCTGTTAAATGGGCTCAGCTACAAGGGTTGTTGCAAGTGTGCACCTGTCTGGTGACAGCAAGTTAAAAGATAAGTGCTTGAATAAATCAGTCAGCAGGTTTTATGAAAGACTTGGGAGGAGAGAGAGGACAGCAGAAAGTAGCTGTTTGTAATGCTAATCAGGAATGAAAGATGTTCTAAAAAACATGTGAGAACAGGCGAATGTTAGCAGGTGTTGTGGATGTCCAGGCTTAGACCAGAGGTTGAGCCATGCTGGGTAAACTACTTTCTCATGGGTTAAACTGCCCTGAAGATGTGAGTTCAGTCACAGAGCTTCAGTGAAGGAAATAGTAATTTAGGGATGGATGACATATCGTAGGCTCTGCTTGATTTCTTTAATATGGATTTTTTTTTTCCCCAGGTCTCCCTATGCTACTTAGACTACATAACATACTTGAGTGATCCCTCTTCAGACAGTTAATTTTTGGAGCAAGATCCTGATCTTTCATCACCTTTCCCAGCACCTACACTAAACTAAGTTTCTTCAGTGACTGTTTCTATTGTATTTCAGACCATCAGGAGCGGTTTCCAAGGAGATTACCTCCTTGTGGGTTGAATCTTCAGCAGGTGCACATTAGCTCATTTCCAGTGAAGTCTGCAGGGTGAGTTGTTGTAGGTTATTTATGGGATTAAGTTTACTAATCAAACTGTTAACTGCACTGAAAAAAAGAAAAAAACTGCACCTATTTTAATCTTCTTTGACTATTCTTGAGGGCATCATTGATGATTAGTCTGTGGTTTCAAAATAAAGAAGCTTATTTTAGCTACAGCATGTAAAGTCCATTTGCAAAGCATCTTCCACCATGGGCTTGAGATTTTTAAGAAAGCAGCAAATTCTGAGAAACAACAGGTTCACATATGATTTCCATAAGTCTTAATTTTCAGAGCATTAGGAGACCAGCCTGCAGCTCTTCTGGTTGCTTTGTGTAAAATCAGGAACATCAGGATTCTGATGAAATTTTACAGCTCTTTCCCCCCTCTCCTTTGGCTCTTCACTCTGTGATCATGTTAGAGGTGGCAACTGTGAGGTAAAGCAGATTTAATTTTTCCACTGAAAGCTGAAAGTTAACATTTGCCACAGGTGATTGCTTGTCTCTCTCAGCAAGTCTCATACTGGAATCAATTGTCTCCCTGTTTGGATTGTGTTTTCTTGGGGGAGGTGTATGCAGTTTTATTTTAATTATCAGTGCATTAGGCTGGACTTGCCTGTGTATAACATTAGAAATGGAAGAAATGCTGTAGGCAGTTTGTCACATTAATTTATGACTTGGATAGGATCTGGATAGCCATATGAATTACTTTACCAGTGGACTTGACCTTTACATGTGGTGGCAAATTGTGCAAAAGAGAGAACAGCAACAATGTATTTAAAGAGGGGTGGAATTTGAATCTGAATGGTCTTGATTTTGTAATAAATCAGCTGCAGAATAAACATGTCTCTTCCCTCATCTCTCCACATATGGAACGATGATTAGAACCAGGACATCAAAAAGGTCGCAGGAGTAAACAGATCTATTTATGACAGTTTTTTTGGAGTGTGTTTAAAATACAAAATTTGTAATCTCTTTCAATCCACATAAACTTTTAATGGTAAAAATATGGATGCATTCTTCATAAATGTATTGTGGACTGCTTCTTAAATATCTGTGGCACTTAATGAAAGGTATAACACTGCATATGCCTGTTAGGGTTTGTATTTCTAAATATACTGTATGTGCATTTTTATCCTGGGAGGTCTCCTCTTCTTAGTTTTGTCCAGAAATATAGTGGTGGCACAAATTACAGTAGTAATTCAAAGTTCCTGCATTGTTATTAATGCAAGGATTTAGCACCTTTTCCCTTTCTGTGCTCCTCAGTCTTTTAAAGCTTGAATCATTTAGCACAATGTGTAGTTTCATTGACTTGGACTGCTTGAAAAATGGCTTTGCAGCTAACTCAGACACATCACTGCTGTTGTTTTCATATGGAGACTATTGCAGCATCAAATTTGCCAAGAAAGCTGTAAAAGGAAAGCTGATTTAAAAAAAAAAAAAAAAAAAAAAAAAAAAAAAAATAAAAAGGAGAAACTAAAACCTAGATATAGAAGTAAGTAATTGTTTCTTGTAGGTTAATAGATGAAATCTACTTATGAGGTTGATTTTGGGCTGAATTAATACAAAGACATCTGTGGTATTGAGTTGCTTGTGCAAATTTCTGTTTCAGAACAAATTCATGGGAGCAGATCTAATAACATTTCAGAGCAAGTTGCTGGATGGGATAAGTGAGCTACAAGACAATGTGAATCATCTGCTAATTACTATTTTAAATGTAGACTAGCATCTCAGAAGGATGACTGTTTCTCATTAAAAGTCTGACCATAAAGTACTAGAGATTAAACTTCCTGATTTTTGTTCAAACCAGCACCAAAATCATAAAGACTGAATTGGGTCCTCAAAATTTTTAAAGTAAATTTGGCTTTAACTCCTGTGAAATTAAAATCTTTCAGGTGTCTAAGGCACTCAGTGCTCTGATTCACAGGGCTTGGTATGGAACTGTACACGTGACTGGATTCTTGTGTATTAGCATGGCTTTCCTCTCCCCCATGCTATTAACTAACTGTTGAGCATCACTGCAAATACATATTATGGTATGACAATTTCCTACTGTATTTGGGTAAATGTTGTAGAAAACATAATGCTGAAACTCTGTTTAGTCAGGCTCTGTACAGATGTAAGGTTAGTCATGGATCAGACTTCGTTTTCATCTCTCTTTCTGCTTCATTGCCCACATATGGGGTTTTGAGCATGAATTATTAATAATTGAATCATTTTAAATGCTGGAGATGCACCAATTGTTGTCAGATTTTAAATTTGTTCCTTTAATTACATAGTTACCATTTAATGCACAACATGTATCTGTGGAGTTCTAATTGTTAAAGAATATTTTTCACCTCTCCTGATTGGTATGAGGTAGATTAAGGGTATGGAAAAAGCTCTTCATCAAATGCACAGGATTTTCTTGTCAGTGCTAAATTAACACAATATGAAAGTAATAAATGATCATGAATAAACACTTGAGAGGATATATGCTTTTTAATCTGTGCATTCCTGTACTGCTGTGGGACTAAAATTTCCGATTGTTTTAGCTGATAACTGTAGATTAAAACAGGACAGACACATAAACACAGCCAGACATACACAAAGTAAGGATTAATTACTTCATATGGATGAAAATCTGAAGATTTTCCCTGGAGATGTTCTATTGCATCTGTTATCACTTTGCTTTCAGTGGTTGGTGCTGATGGCGATGCTCCATCACGGGCCCTGGAAAAATTTGCATGCTAAATACTTGAGGCTTGGCTTAATAAAATTGATTTTTGAATATGCTAATTATACTTATTTTGATCTTGCTTTACCCAGCACTTGATGGGGATGTCTTGCCACGTAGATCTTAGATGAAGGAAGTTCAATTTGGAGACCATTCCCCTGAGATTTGCCATTAGAAATTCATACAAAACTCATCTAGGATTTAAGGTCACCTGCAGAAAAATTTAGTGTCAAAGTGAAGTTCAAAGTCCAGCAACTATGAGTACTCCCACAAACTGGAAATACAGGCATTTCTTTCCCAGTTTTTCTTCAATGTTTGAATGTATACTTTTTCTGATCTACCAGTGGGCATTTCCATGGAATAGCTTAAGGAGAGGTGAAAATGATTGAGTTCTGTAAGACTCTAAAAAAATGTAGGTGTGTGATGAGTTGTGCTATAAATAGCTAGGGAGTTTTCTTTTTCCCTAGATTCACCCACAAAGGGAAGAGTCATCCTTGTCCTTTCTGTGCTCTTTAGTCAGCTTCTTTTTGAGGCTACAAATAAATAAGTGGGGGGAAAACCAGAGTTTGGGAAATCCAATCTGTTTAATTTGTCAGGGACCTTTTTCTGTTGAGAATTAGGCATTTAAAAAAAAATATGGCCTTGGTTTGGGTTCACCCAACAGTAAATATGTAATCCTGGATGTGCTTTCCTACCTATTTTGTGATAGCTCTTGGGAGGCTGTTTGAGGAAGGAGATACAGCCTGAGTAGGGCAAGTGCTCACCCCTCAGAGGAAAAAAAAAATACACACAAAACTTTCATAGCTAGAAAACCATCACTAACAACTGGTAGAGCTTAAAATTAACATCTTGTATCATTGATGTGAAATATTTATTTACTGAGTTCAAATGAAAATGTTGCACAGGGAAATGGCCTCTTCCAGTTCTGTCATTGTCATGTAACTTTGAGCCTGGAAGATGCACGATGGTGCTGAGGTTAAAAGATGGGAGTCAGTGTTACTTTGAGAATGTTATAACACTACAGTTAAGCTTTCAAATGAGTTAGAATCAAAACGTTTTTTCTCTTGTGGTAAACAGTGTGATAACAGAGGACATTGATTTATTTATCTTAAGCTTATGACTAGAAACGTAACCAAACAACCCAGTTTTGAAAAAAAATTTGCTGAGGTGAGAAATCTATATGTATAGACAAGAGAATTCAGAGGAACATCCTTTAGTATGAACAGTCTTGCTCCAGTGTAGAGCCAGACTCCATAGAATCACATCAGGTTTTGCTCTCAGAACCAAACTGATACCTCATAGGAATTTTTATCTCTTCCTCCTCCTTTTTTTTTCTATCTTTTTCTAATGATTTGTTGAAACTGGAGGAGTCATTTTAGCTTTACATAGTATGAATTCCAAATCTGTTCTACTGGGACTTCTTGTGGGTATAACATAATTAAACTATTTCAATACTGCAAATGATCTCACTTTTCTTTCACCTTGCCCCAGTATAATATTAACTTCTCATCATTTACATAGCTAAAATAAGATTTTGAATACCAAAGAACTCAGAGAGTGTATTATGAAATCTTAAGTTTCCCTTGCGTTTTCTCCTGGAGTTGGTTCTCAAAAGCTATACAAAATCTTCTATCATTTTCATCTTATAGTGCCATTTAAATATCAAAATAATAACATCTAAATTCACATTAGTGTAAGATAAGAACCTAGTTCTATGCTTTCAGCTCTGAGCTTAGCACCACTGAAGTCAAGATTCTCCAGGTTACAAGATGTGGTTGGGATCAGGCCCTCTGGAATTAGCCCAGCTGGTCACAGATGAAAGTACTGTTGCTGTAGGTATGGGTTTTCAGGTCTGGTTATAAAGTCTGTTGAGTCTTCCATATAACCCATTTGAAATTTCAGTACTTAAACAATTTTCACAACTTTTGATGCTTAACCAATTTCCACATTCAGTCAAAAATCTCGTAAACTTTGCAACCTGTTGCAGCTTTGAGATTTTCTTGCTTCTTGTTGCTTTCATTCACCATATGGTCTCCTATTCACAAACTCTGCCCTAATGAGAATTACTCTTGCAGGTAATTTTCTAATGATTATCTTGGGATAAACAAATTTTTCATACTTGTTTTGCTAATGTATTCAAGTAGGTTCACAGGGGAAAAGATTAATCATCTAAAAAGCAAGCCGGTGTTTTTCATTATGCTAAAGGATCCAAAGATGATCAGAGCAAAGCCACTGGTTGCCATGACAGCAGATACCTTTTTCTCTCTTTGTGAGGTAAATGGCAGCTCCCAAGCTGATTGGCTAAAATGAGCTTATCCTGGTGACCAACCATAGGGAGTTAATTTCATCAGAAAGAGAAAATGGTGGGAAATCCTGCCGTGATCATACAAAGGAATTTTCATTAGAAGCCAACAGAGTCAGGGGTTCTCTTTCATTATAATTAATATGTTCCATCTAATAAAATAATTTAGGAGAGGCAGACAATAGAATTAGCCTATCTATTATTTTGTATATCCACATAAGGTTTAATCTATTTTATGCTAAGACCTAGACTCAAAGTAAAGCAACCCTTATTTTCCCCATAATACCTCTATTACCCAAGACTGTCATCATGTACCTGTTTATATAATTGGAGATAAGCTAATTGCAGGCAATACAAAAGGGCTGCCATTCTTACAGGCATTTGCTGGAAACAGTCATGCTCTAAGGAAATAAGATGCAATAAACTTTAAATAGGAACATTTCACTTTAGTTTATAGTTATAATTTGCATCATATTTCTCACTTTCTCTATGGCAAAGACATTTACTTGGGGCAGATTCAAGGACAGAGATTCCAAGTCAGTTCACAGATGAAGAGATTGTAATTAGGGTTTACAGTTCAACAAGGAAAGGACCTGCACTACTGTGTGTGTCTCATGTCCTGTGGCCTCTCAGCTGTGTCCATCTCATCCAGTCTTCCAGGCAGGACTTCCCATGAAGGGCTTGGTTCAGTCCCCTCAGTGCAGCTGGCAGCTCCTAAATTATCCCAGGCCAAAAGAGAGGGTACAGGAGTTGTGTTAGAAACTGTGTTACACTCTAATGACTGTGTATAAGTCACCACAGAACAGGGTATAAATTGAGCTGTTTTACCTACTGTAGATGATCTGTTTTTCCTTTTTACTCTGATCTGTTTTGAACTGATAATGGTGAGCTGGGGTTAAGTTGAACTGTGGGACTTTTGCTTTGCAAGGGCCAAATAAAGCAAATCTCAGAGAAGACTTCCACTCTCTGAACCTGGCCTCTGTTTATGGTTGCTTTGCAGCTTATTTGTTAGGTCCTAAAAGGATTTAGAACTGTTTTGTTATTGTTTTAAGAAAATCATGTAAGCTGATGAAGTAATCAAGCTCATTGAATAGGTAGTAGTTCAAAACCTCCTTTTTGGGTGTTACTAGATGTTGATAAAATATCTACCACCACAAGAGATGGATTATCTCCATTATATCAAACTAACGTAATAGGAAAACTTTGCCCTGAGAAACTAATTTGTAGTATGAAATGATCTTAATCATTGAAATAATTAATTTTAGTCAGTTTTATGTAATGCTTTCACTGAAGGATTCATAAATCTGTCATATCCTCTGCAGCTATCATTATGTATCTGTGGGATGAAAGAAAAAAATCTAGAATCAAGTAATGTAATAACTTTACTGTTCTTGGTGCTTTAAACTGCAAAGACCAGGCAGTAAAGTACTACCTCTTATCTTTATTTACCCTTCTCATATATAAAAGGAAAAATACTGGGCTGTATCTAACACAAGTAGAAAACCAAGACAGTGGAAAGTTTAATTACTTGCCTAAACCCACAGTGATTCAGTTGCACAGATGAGATTACAACTCAGGAGCTCCTGGCCCTTTGCCCAGGTCTCTGTGTCGCAGAGCTCTTACTTTACATGTTGTTTTATCAGGATACTTCCAAGGCCCAACTTTCTGCCCTGTGTATGTGTACACATGCAAAAACACTTATGGGTAAAACTTACACGTGTTTCTATTTAATCCTGCTAATTACATATGCAAATCCACATCTGACAGGCCATTTTCCTTCCTCATGTGCAGTTGTGGCAACTTGGCAAGCAAATTGGCCATGCAACTGTAACCCACCTTTTTGCATCTGCAGATTCCTGGGAATCCTACATTTGATTTGCACCTCAGGTTGATGTAATGAAGCTAATTTACCCAATTTGTAAGCAGTGATATGGTATTGAAGTAACACCAGCCAAACACTGTCCTGCATTCTATATGTTTATCTGTTAACGGGAGAACAAGAGTCAGGCTGGGCATTCAATGTCTTCATTTGAGATATTGAATCTTAATTGCAGCTTCATGTAAGACATGCAAGCAACTGATTGGGTGCCCTGACGTGGCCACAATTGACAGCCAAAAGAGACAATCTTAAAAGGCAGGTGCAGTCTCTCCTAGATTATTAAATCTTCATCCTTTGGGATGTGTTTGTCTGTCTGCAGTCCTAATACTGGTCTGCCCAGGATCTCTATGGGAATGTAAAGATGTCAAAAATGTCTCACAAGGAGTTAATGCAGCTCCACATTTCCCAGGACCATTTTTAAAACTAATATGAGGATATTTGCTCAATGGTATCCTGGGACAAAGATTATATAGCTGTGCCATAGGCTTCTAGGACTTGGCTTTTGAGGGAAGTCTCCTAATGTAAAAGCTAAGTGAGTAAGCTTCTTTGAAAGTGGTTTTGTGACTCCAACCCTGAGCCTCTCCAGGGAACTTCAATGCAGTTAACTTTACAAAAAGGGCTGTTACATCAAACCCAACTGCTTCTTTAGCTCTGGCATGTTTTCTTGTTTCCTTCTGTAAAAGGTGATGTTCCCAGGTGTGTTAAACCCTGCTGAAAGTGGCAAGTTTAACCACTGCCCTTAACTTCCATTAACAGTAAAGAGAGTTAATCGCTTGTTTCCACTCTAAACAAAGGCAAATGCACAGGAATTCCAGCCCTTTCCCAAAGAGGCCCCAGTGGGGTGTTGCTGCTTGGGGAAGGATTGGTGTGCAGAGTGGGAGAAAGGCTGAAACACCTTCCAGGCACATGGAGCAGGTCTTGGTGGGGAATCCCGATTAAATTTCCACCCACTAGGCTGCTGCAGGGAACAAGGTGGCAAACTGTGACAAGGGAGCCCAAGTGGGAATGGGTGGGGAGATGGAGGGAAGGGGTTTCCTTGATTGAGCTTTCTGTGGCTGTGGCCACACAATAATGCACCACTTCCCCTCCCAGCAGGAAGCTGACTTGGAGCCTCTAGCTTAGAAAACTTTGGAGTTTAAGAATCTGTTCAAGTCTAAACTTGTTTCTCATAAAAATTAAGTCAAAGGAAAACAAAAAAGATGGTTGTCTCTATGTCAGTTCACAACAAACTTCAGTAAAATTTCACAAAGTTTTATAAAAATTTTGTAAACAAACTTCTTCAAAATTTTAGGTCTTTGGTCTGAGGTTTTGGTTCAATCCATGAGGATAAGCTCCTAACCACAAAGCGTGGCTCAGAAACTTGGATTTAAATTTCTACAAACATAATTAAAAATTATATAATTTGCTTAGGATCTGTCTTGAGTGAAGGTAGAAATTTATTTAGTAAAAAACATTTCGAACTTCCTATATAACTTTGATTTTTCAGATGCTTTAGTAAAAAAAACCCACAATGGTAATTAATTCAGAAAGATGTGGGGTTTTTTTCCAGAAGAGTTCAGACCATAGTTTTTGAGGTAAGCTGCAACTTAGAAAATTCTGTAATCAATAATAAAATACTTGTTTCAACTCACCTTTCCCTCCTGAAAGTTACAGACAAGATAATTTAAAAATACACCTACAAATGAGCTGGCTTTGAATATTTTCTCATAAAATGCACTTACGTGATGCAAATGCTGCAATGGAGCTGATGTTGTTTTGCTGTTGGTAACAGTCCCACAAAACTACTGCATGATTAAAATGATAGGACTTGGCTTAAGAATTCCAGTGCTAGTCTCAACACTGAGCTTTTCCATGCTTTTGAATTAGGTCAGAATGTGAAGATAAAATGTACTATTGTGGAAACAGAATCCATTTACAGTCTGTGCTGTCAAAACCTGAGTGATGACTCCCCTCCTAAAGATGGTGCTGACGATGTATGTTCTGACACAAAACAATTTCTATTTTTGCCTTTTTAATTCTATTGTTGCATATCTGTTCAGTGCCCTTCGATTTGTATTCAATCTCACTGTACTTGGCAGCTGTAATTCTGTCAGCTACAAGGTACACTTGGAGCTTTCTTGCAACTGTTCTGACATACTCATAACAGGTACAGTCTTTCTTTGACAGTGCAGTATCTGTTTTTATCAGCATGTGGGCTGCTGCCAGTGATTTACAATCAAATGTTAATAAAATTTGTCTGTTCCCTGCACTGTTTGTTTAAGCAGCTACTCTGAGTCTTTTCATGAGTTGCTCCAAATAAGATCAAAGGGTTCAGAAAAATGTTTGTCAACTTGAGAAGTTACAGCAATGGTGTTCTTGTAAATGCAGAATCCTAAAAATTCATAGCTAGTAAAGTGCTCTGCACACATGATTAATGACTTAATGGTAGATGACAAGATAGAATACTTTTTGATAAAGTTTCACTTTAAAAACAAAGAGTAATCTGTTTCAAGCCTAGAGAGGAGGGGGGGAAGAGCCAGTGTCAGGCTAGATTTCCCCTATAGATACCACCAGAGCTTCTGTCCCTGCCATTGAACACAACAGCTGGTAAGCAGCAAGCAACTGGAGAAAAAGACCTGCCTTTAATCCAGTACAATGTTTTCTTGTGCCCATTTTACTGTAAGTCTCAGTGGCAAGGGGACAAAGGCTGTTGACTGATCTATGCAATTACCTCCTCTAATATTGCTTTCAACTGTCTGCCCAGAGTGACAAGAGTGGATGAGGTTTAGTTAAAGTCTGGGAAAAATGTCCTTTTAATAAATAAATAAATAAATGTCCCTCTTTTATCAAGCTGCTCTTTTAGATCTTTGAATCTGTTTTGGAAGAATACAGGTGACGTGATTGAAAGTTAGAGTGAATCTGAACTCAAATAACAACGATGCAATCAGCATTTCTTACCGAATACTCCTACTGTTGTGTGCAGTTTGCACTAGGAAAGAAAAGGTTTCTTTGCTCTCCTTATTTTTCCTTTTTAATTTCCTTTCTGGTGCATGTATATGTGGGAGGTGGTATTTCTCTTTTACATAGTGTGATTCAGAAGCACATATATTGAAAAATAATTGTCTGCTGTGCCCTTTGTTTTGAGGTTTATCTGTCCTTGATGACAAAAAATGTGATCCTTTAAAAATAAATAAACAAAGATAATCCAAGCTGCTGTTCATTTCTAATGTGGAAGACATTGCAAACTTCAGATTGTGTTTAATGAACTGTAGATGGAAGCCTTTTCCTTTCATCTGAGAAAACAGCATGAGGTGGCACAGCACATACCTTTGTTGTCTGAGTCAGGGCAATGGAGCCTGATACAGAGGCCCTCTCTGTGACACAGGTGACTGGAAGGACTGGTGTATCCTGGTCCTTATTTTCTTAGAGGTTTTTGTGCAAAAGCTGCCAAGTGAACAGGAGTGTGCTCTGTACAAGGGCTTGATGTGTGCTGTGGTTATGCAGCCCAGGTGATAAATGCACCCTGGACTGGCAAATAAGCAGTAGTTCAATAATTCCTGATGTTCATCACCATGGTGGACAAGGTATAGGCACATAGAGCTGAGTGTTGCAAGGTCTTTGTGCTACATGGCAGATGTTCTTGTTCATTGTGTGTGTCTTGGTCTTGCGGGGATTTTTGGCAGTTTGGTGGGGTAGAGCTGGAATCAAAGGCTTTAACCAGGAGAGGAAGGTGATCATGCTAGTCAGATTTCTGTTCTTTTCATACTTGTAACCAGGAAGAGGCTGCATAGGGAAAATGCTTTGTTCTTTCCCTTTTATGAAGCAGAATTTATGATTTTATTTTCCTTTTGTGTTTCCTTAACAGCAATTCAAGAGAATCTGTGTAGAAATATAATAAGAAAAAATAAATTCAGAAATACCTGGTAGGCTTCTTGCTGGCTTTTCTTTTTTGGCCTAGTCTGTTTGAGTTACCAGATTTACCCCAGACCCTTATTTGGGTTTCATTTGCATGGAAAAAAAATGTGCCAATGGCTTCCTTTATTCCCTCAGTGTGAAGAGGCTTAAGTAAATGCAGCACTGTTTGTTTTAGCGTTGCACTGCATCATCCAGTCTGCTGCTGTCCCAAGCAGTATTTGGATACTAATCCCATTTTGAAGTTTATCCCCATCTTGAAGTCTATGTGATTCCACCTTTCACTCAGTTTGGGTTTGCCTTCTTCTGTTTGAAGATGGTACCAGAGCTCCTCCAACACTGACCTTTGAGAGCCCAGCTGTCCCCTTTGTTTGCCTGGAGTTACACAGCCCTGTGCAGGTGCCAGTCCTGGTCAGTTTGTGTCCATTTCTTCACCCCAGAGCTAGGCTAGAAAGGAGTTACCAGACTTGCATGTAGCTTCTCTCTCTGGATTGTGGGAGAACTATTTTATATTGGATTTCTATGATTTATGGAGAAAGAATACCAAACAAACCCTCCTCTTCCTTCTCTGATCAACCATGTTCCAGCAGGAGTTGTCCTGGAAATTTCTAAAAATAAGATGCCTGAATTACAAGTTTGAATAGTGTATTCCACAAGGGGAAATCCTAGGGTGTGGTAAATTTTTACAAGACACAGACTTTTAATAGAAAAGAGGCATTCCTTTGAAGTGTTAGATGAGGAGAGGAGGAGACAGAAATCTCAGAAAGCTAACTCAACCAGTGCATTCAGTTGGGTTTAAAAGGTTCATTATTTGTGGAATGCTAATGAATTTTTATACTACAAAGTTATGAAAGGGTGCCTGGAATTATCCTTTATATTCTCTTCATTCCCTAATCTGTACAAAATAAATAAATAATAAAAAAAGCAAACTTACATTAGTGTGGTCTAAGACTAACACACAGGTGGGCCCTACTAATGCTTCAGTACTTTCTCATATCTGATCTTTTCTGAGAAAAGAAGTCTCTTTGCTGTCACTGCTTAAGCACCTCATGTTGCATAGGTGTGGTGTAATTAAGGCTCTTAATCTTTTTTGGGCTCTGTTTCTTTTTTCCTTTTTTATATATCTGTTGGTCATGGTAAATTTCTATTAAAATTGGACAAACATTCCTATAAAACACATTCTCAGATTCAGAGAGATGGTGGTAAACAGCTGCACTAAAAGGGAGGATATAGGTTAAAGAATATGTTGAGCTCCAAGAATGGTGCAGTCTTTTCTTTTTGGTGTTTTTTCCCCCTCAAAGGATACAGATCCAGTTGTATATAGTGGTCTTAAACCCCCCATACCCAGTCCTGAATTTCCTTCCCAATTTCCTTCTTATTGCTTTAAAAGAAAGTTGGTGGCTTTGATTTTTGTTAATAAAACTCAGGACATCCTTGATTGAAGGTGATGTTAATCTTGTTTTTTATACCTGTTTCACTTCTAAGACTGAGAATCATGAAAGAGAACTAATTCATGATGTTTTGTATTCCAGTGATTTGAAAATCTTCAAGTGCCAACAGATTAGAAAAAAACACTTCCAAAATTTGGCAGCACTAAATATACTAAATTCTGGCTGGGGCTGTTAATAGCTATTTGACTAGTCCAAAAGGAAAATTTAAAAAATATCACCAGTAAGCTGAAAACCAAGCAAAATTCCTGAGTCTCTAGTGGGAGATCATCTGAAAATGCATGGACTGGTGCTTCTGCAGGAGGTTGAGATGAAATGGCTGTTGTAATTTCCAAGGCCTGGCCTTGATACCCTTTTCTGTCCTTCCAGTCATCTGATAACATTTTATGTCCATTTTCCCCTTATGTAAATGGGTTTAATACTTGTAAAGCAGAAGAGCATGGAGACCCACTGCTTTGGGTCTTTTTTTCCTTTAAAATATTATGTTCCCCAAATAAAAGTCAGTGCTTACCAACAGAGGCTATGTGCCCTGTAGAAATGATCTTTCAAAGGCACAAGTCAGTGATTTAATCTTTTCTGGACCTGTAGTGAAAAGAAGCCTTCATAAAGTTCACTTCTTATTCCTGGTTCTCAAATCAGAGAAATAACAGGAAGTCTCCATTCTACATTAATCATTTGTAAGTGAATGTTGACTGTATTGGTTTGACTTCAAGAGTAAATAGGGAGTGCTTGGTGGGGTTTTTTAGTTTTTGGTTGGTGGTTTTTTTTGTTTTTTTTTTTTTTTGTTTTTTTTTTAAGGACCTGTCAGGGCTGTTTGACCTTAATGCATCAGCTCCATTCATTATTCTTCTGCAAGATGTTGGTTCATTTCCTACACCACGGGGATAAGTAGAAAGGGACTAGATAGCAGAGGGTTACTCCTGGCTTCCTGTTGGCTGGTCAGGTGTCAGCCTAGGCTTTCTGTTCTCTAGCTTGATTGATAAGCTTGAAGGAGACCACGGCAGGTATGCAGGTCAGGGGGATAACAGCTGGAAAATATGCACCCAGCAGAGAGACCACACAGAGAGAGACCAAATTCTTTCTCACTTATCTCTGAACAATTTCAGGATAACTTGGTTAACACGACATGATTTGGCATTTGCTGCAGTGTGTAATCTCTGGATGTAGCCATATAATTATGCTCTGGATTCTGCTCAGCTGATAAAATACTCTTACAAAGTGGGATGATGCTAATTGTTTCTTACTTTGATTTTAGCTGCAAAATAATATCTGAGACTCAGCAATGACTGTCAATAGCTGCTGGATATTCAGAGATTTTACATGTAATTGTGAAGCAGATACATCCAAAGGGTTTAACAATTTCTGCTCCTTACTGGTCATAGAAAGAAGAGCTGTTAAGTACAGGAAAGGTTGGGACAAAACTTGTCCTTGCTCAGAGGTAGGAGAGTGTCAACAAATGTGTACTTGGATTGGAGCCATTCCAATCTGGCATCACTGGTAATGCAATGCTCCTGATAAGAGAGGAAAGAGCCCTGCTAGTGAGGGCTGTGTGATGCAGACTATCCAAAGGAGCCATGGTGTTCACTTTGACTTCCTCAGTGCCTTCCTTCCAAGGGTACCCTACACCTGGGAGGTCTTGGGTGGACACTGGATACACACAGACCTTGCCAGCTGCCTCTGTGTTTCCACTGTACACATCCTCACCTTGACACATCCTGTCTCTCTCTCTGGTAGATAAATGTTGAGGTGCTTCTCACAAATATTTTGGGTGCTGTGGCCATGCTGATGTTGCTACAAGGGTAAATGCCATGACTGGAGCAAAATAAATCTGTTTAGTCTTGAAGTACAGAGTGCCCTGGAAAGGAGATTGCCCATGATCTGCCCCACAGTAGCTCAAGGTCACAGTGCTTTGTTGTCTGTCATTTTACAAAGCAAGGAGATGATGTCTTGTCTTTCCTGTATCAACATTAGGTTTCTGCACTTTCTGCAGTAGTTAGAAATAATAAGTTAGAAACAATAAGAAAATAATTGGCCTTGGGGCTCAATGCTGAAGAAGCACAGGGTACTGCCAACCTTTCTCTAAGTGCCTTTGAACCTCAGTTTATAAGCTGGACATAAAACTGGTTCGAGGTCAGGTCCTTACCTTTGATGAATGGATGTCTCAGAAGAAAGTAGTATCAGTTGAGGCCTGAGTTTTGTCAGTTTTTAGAACAAAATTTAAAATTAATATTAATAATGACATGAGACCCCTTCCCACAGTGAATTAATTTGAAATGAATTCTAAGAGAGTGAATAGGAAGGAGCAAACATGTGATTCTGACGTTGTCTTCTACATTTTTTTAATATACAATTTTATTCTTCTCAAATGATGAATCTGTGCTGGATCCTGTGCAGTCACACTTGTGATACTCTCTCAGTTTTGATACTCTCAGGAACGCTCTTATGCATGTTTGTACCCTGAGACAGCAGTAATCACACACCGTTTGGGGTTTGTGTGCTCTTTTGTTACAACTAATCACTGAAGCATAAACACACCCTACTGATCATATTTAGTTATGAATGTTTTAGGGTGCTCTCTGTGTTCAGTAATAAATGATTGTCCAGCACAGGCAGAATCCAACTACAGGAGAATGTCAGAGATACACGTTTTTATTTCACAGATATAGTTGAAAGAAAAGAAAATCAGTTGGCTTCACTTATTCAGGGTGCATATGTGACAAAGCAATAATTTAGTTTTTCACCAGCCTTTTTTTATGTTTTGGTAATGGAGATTTGGCGACGACTTAAATTTAGATTTCCGAAACACTAGCTATCAAGGACTTGACACCTTGTTTTGAAACCAGTAGATCAATTTCTACCAAACTAATACTCCACTGAGTATTAAACAAGCAACTTCACTGGGAGTTGCAGAGGAGCGCTGGTTTCACAGTCAGGTGTTTGTTACGTGCCTGTGGGTAGCAGGTAATACTCCTCCCCTTCAAAACATCAACCTGCTCTTTTAATTGTGTAATTCCACCTCTTCCCTTGCTCCCCGTCCTTCCTGCTCCAGCCCCTTTGCAGGTGTGTGGTGTGAGCCATCAGGTGGGTCCGTGTTTGCCTGTCAGGCCGGGAGCTGATGGAGGCACGGCTGATTGCACAGAGCGGAACGGAGCCGCTCCGAGCTGCAGGTGTGAGCAATCGCCGGGGATCTCCGCTAATCCCGGCAGAGGGGAGCACCCTGGGCTGCAGCAGCCATGGGCAGAAAGGGCTAATTGAAGTGCAGAAGGGAAAAACAGAAAAAGTTAAATGCTGCGGTTTCCTTCTTCCAGGTGGTTTGAGTTATTTAGCGCTTATAAAATGAGTTGCTCTCTCTTGGCAGCCCAGGAGAGTGGAGTTTTGGAGCTTGGCTGGGGGGTTGTTCATATACATATGTATTTATATAAATAGTTTTATTGGAAAGTGATTTTTCTAAGGGTTTTTTGAGTCGATGGAAATTCCTACCCACTTCAAACATTTGGGGTTTGAACAAAAAATGAAGCTCATTTACACTTCGTTTTCCTTGGCACCTCTGGAGATCAAGTAGCTGAAAGCATGGTTGAGTTTTAGGGTTTGTCATACATGGGGCACAAGAGCTCTGCTGGGTGTGAAATGCACTTGACAGTCCTGGGAACAAAGAGGAATGGATCCACTGAGAGATTTTCTGCTTTGGGCATCTGAAGTGTTTTGCAGGCCAAATGCAGGGGAAATGCTAGAGACAGCTGGGGTACAGCAGGTAGGGGACATGAGACACAGAGAGCAAAATGTAATAGGGTGAAAATGGGGTGTTGCTGCAGAAATAAAAACGGGGTTACTGGAGAAGAGAGGGCAGGAGAAACATGTGGAGGTGATGTATCTCTTGTGAACTGGATGCCTTTAATCTGCTCAATAAAAATTGCTTTGCATTATGAGATTCTACATTCCACTCAGGACTCATCTTCAGTACTCTCCTGAAAATCTTGTGAGCTACAAGTTCATATTTTTAATTTTTATACTGAACTTTATTCCAGATGCTGAGACTCAACCCCCAAACAATTAAAAATGTATATATCTAGATTTGACTATTATAACAGCGTCTGATATATTCATAACATTTATTTGCTGTTCTTTAATATTAACAATAAATCTAACAATTGCTGCAGGTTAAGCTTTCTTATTATAGGGGAAAAATCATGTAAAAATAAGATACTGTAGCTTAAGGTCCAAATTCTCTAATTCAGGGAAAGAACGGCAGGATACAACCCTTTATTTGCAAACAGGGAAGGGCAATTGCACTAAGTAAAGTATGCCTTCAAAAACCAACAAGAAATTGGAGAGGTACAGAGAAGATTAAAGTATTCCTCAGCAAAGGAGATTAATCCAATTTCTCAGCACCAATTTTTCTGCACTTAAAAAGAGATTGTATTCTGCATTCTTTATCCATCAGGTGTAAGTTAATTTAATGCAGCCATCATGTGTAGTCTAGATATTTATTTATCTCTAGGCATATATTTTGCAGAGGGTAGCGTGATACAACTTCTGTTCTTCCCCTCCTTCTCCACATACAAAGTCCAACTGGCTCTGTAGTTTATGTTCTTTGAGTCCCAAGAGACCTTACTTGAACTTTTATTATCCCCCCCTTGCTGGCCTGGTATAATGTCACTTTGTCACACTTAGTGTGCTTGTAGTATAACCTCTCCTTTGCGTTGTGGAAACACTCCAAAAACACAGATGCATAGCCAGGTCCCTACCTCTACAAGTGTAAACTGAGAGGACAAAAACAGACACAGAATAAAATAAAGGTCTGTAACATGTGAGTAAAGTGACCAGAACAATGACTGGATTGTAGCTCATTGTTTGGTTTTCAAGTTAAAATCCCCAAGAAAATCCCTCCTGTCAATTAAACTGGAAGGAGGGGGGATGCCTCTCTCACTTTCTTCCTACTTGCAGCTCTCTCCCTCCAGTCTAGAGGCACAGAGGAGGTGGGGTTGTGAATTGACCCCGGAATGCCTGGGCTGGACCTGTCACTGCCCATTTACAAAGGCTCTGCTGAAGTAGTTCTTAGGGAAGGGTGAAATGCTTGAGGACTGAGCCAGCCAAAGAGCAGCATTAATGCTGAGATATCTTTAAAAGAGAATTTTTTCCCCCTTCCTCTTCCCCTTTATCTAATTCCTCAATGAGGAATGGATGCAGATGTGCGGAATGAATTCATCCGGGATTTAGAAACACCGTTTTGTGTGTGTACCCACCCACATAATTGCTTTCCTTTCACATTCTGAACTCCTGTGCACACCTGTGGGATGTTGGCAGGACCTCCTGGATATTAGATCTACTGAACATATGACCTGTATAGTTTTCACAGTATGCTAAAATTACAGAATTACACCTGGGCAGCCTGGCTGGGCTATGTACTGCATCCTGCTTTCACCTTCTCTATTCTTTTGCCTGTAACAAGGTAGTGTGATGGGAATCAGTGTGTCTCTTGCAATTCACAATTTTGTATTTTTATTTATTCATATTGTAAGATTCAGGAGTAACCAGAGCATTCCAGTTGCTGGGATTCATCTACTTCTACAGAGAGTTCTAGGATTTTATTTATTCTCTGTAAGTGTACCCATGCATAAAGTAGGGACAATCCCTATCTACTTTTTGATTTTCCTGTGAAGATCAAGTACTGTTCAGAGGCCTTTGGACAGGGCAATAGGACATTGCAGAGAATTCCCTTGTGTTGGGGCAGATGGAGGCCAGGCACAAAGCATCTCAGGCTGTGTTCTGTGGCATGTGTGCTATACCTGCACATCTGTATCTGTAAGTGTTGCTCACCTTGACTCCTGGTTCTGATTCTCAGAAGAAGAGAAAAAGTCCAGAGAAAAAGGGTATTGTAAGATTTAGGGGTTACCAAGTGTGTAGGATCCAGGACCTGTATTATTTGTTTCTAAGAACATCAGCTCTGCAGAAGGGCACTGCACAACTTTGGGGAAGAGGTTGTCCTGTTCCTGACTTACAGGAAGAGCCACGTTTACTGATTTACCAGCACCCGTTCCTTAAGTGCTTAACATCTTTCTTGGAAAGTCCTCCATTGAAATTCTGATAACTTCTAACCTTACCTAGCTTTCATGGGTGCTGGTAGAATCACAGTTCAAAGTATGTGTTGGCTGCATATTATCAAAATGCTGTATAGTTATTTTACATAAGGAATCAATATCCCAGTTGTGGGGTGAGTCCATCCACTCCTCACCCCTTCATTTTAACTTCCCCAAACATTCACTTCAAGGAAGGAAACTTTCCTTAATGTTTATATGTTTTAGAGATTTGGAATATTAGAAAAAAACAATCAAAAGAGATAGCTAATTTCCCAGTGTTGTGCAATTCACAATGTAAAGCCCCCTCACATCAATTTTCAAGGCTACAAAGTGCTGGTAACCCCACAGCATGGGATTTCTGGGACAGGGCTACAATGCTAACTATTTCTCTTATGGTTCTCTCTTCATTTGGGAGCTTAGAGCTTGATTCTTCCTCCCAAAGTCAATGACCACGTATAGAAAAAAAAATAGACTTCCCCAGGGAGCACATGAAAGGAAATAAAACAATTTGCTTGCAAATGGAAGGTAATTGGTATGTTAATTAATGTCAACTTTACCTCTGTTAATGTTAACCTCCTGATTTTCTCCAGTGTTTCAGGTAGGGGAAAAGAATTTATTCTTTAGTACTCTCAGGAATGAGATTGGATAATAGACACAAATGAAGTCCAAACTCAGTACAAAAAAACATGAGAGGATATGTCTCCCGGCTGCTTTCCTAATACAGCATAAGGAGGGTGAGATAGTTATCTGAGCAGTCACTCCACAGCTCAGACTTCAAATTATAGTAATTATGACAATTTGTGCCAATAGCCATGAGGTGGGGTTTTTTTGATGTGGTTAAAAATAACATCTGTAAAAATCCAATAAAAAAAAATTACATTTTGCTAATTTTCTGATAAGATAATGTTTAACTGTACTGTGTGCCTTCTACTGACGTTTTCAATTAAGAGTATTTCCTTCTGGGCTTTTACCAGCTTGTCTCATGGATCCGATTCCATCCTGAGCAGTTCATTTGTTTTAACTTTCTTAATTAATTGTTTTGTGTAGGTTTTGCCTTTCAAACTGATATCAATCTTCCAGACTTATTAACGTGCTGATTGCTAATGTGTGATACAAAGCACAACTCAGTTAAATTGTTCTTTCTGTCATATTAAACAGAGTTCCCATATTAGCCTGCTAAACAAAATAATTGTAGATAATTTAGAGGGTAACAAATGACAAGAGTCTCGTACCTGGGAGAGCAAAAAAAAGTTCTGTTTGCAGTTTCTTTGTGCTGGCTTAGGGTACAATTTGAAGCTCACATGCACAGGCAGAGTAAGACAAAATAATTAGCTACTAAGGAATTGTAGGAGAGCTGGTGGAAAAAATTGCTTTTCCCACATAGTGAAGTTTCTTACCTTGAAGAATATGGGTGACAAGAAGTAGGACATCAGAGACAGCTAATAGCTTCCTTCCTGAATTTTCAGGGATTTTCCCTTTTGTGTGAAATAGTTCAATTTTACCTTTCCACATTAAATAATCCAGATGATGGAATTGTGAGGGAGCACGGTATCAAAATCCTTTCTACCATTCTCACATACATCTACTCTATGTGACTTTACTGAAAGGACACATTTGGAGTCATGGTTGTGCATTCTGATGCTTAGCTGGCATATAACATGAAGAACTCTTCTCTGGGCATAAGGACTGTCCTTGGAGCTGTCAGGTAGGTGGTCTGGTAAAAGTTCAGTGTGTGGCAATGCAGAATTGTTACTTAGAAAAGGCACTGATCCCTAGACTATTTGAATTCACTTGAATTTGTGACCAGAGCCCACATAACTGGGAATTTATTGTTCATGCTATGGTATCACTACTCTGCTTGGTCAGCCTGAGGTCTCGTGCTGTATTTTGCAAAAATGATACCTGGACATATGATTGCATAACACTGCTGGAGATTTTATGGCTGATGTTGGTGACAGTAGGCAGGTGCTTGAGTCCTCTGGACGAATTCTCATTGATGAACATTACAATAAATGATGGTGTAAGGAATGAAAGCGATGCATAACCTCTTGTATGTTTTCTTAAGGCTTTACAAAAAAAGGTAAGGGCTAGGACGACTCTTTCAGCAATTATTGTCTTCAAGATGCACTTTAAACAGGAGACTCTGAAGCATGCAGTTCAATATTTAAACAAAGATAAATTTGTGCATTACAGGGAAAATAAGATGGCATACCTCATTAAGTTTAGCATACTCAGCAAAATTGATATTTACCTGGGATTTGGAGGCTTGTTTTGATTTAAATTTCTTAGGTACAGGTTTCAATAAAACTTGGGACTTATGAAATGGCAAACTGTAATCAATGAAATAGTGATCTGACACTGTGAATTTTGTTCTTCTGTATTTGCTGATGTTCTCTAATGCTTTTGATATATTCTTCTGACCTTTCCTTCCTGCCCTGTGGGATTTTGCCTGCACCGGACCTTCTGCCTTTTTTAAACTAGGGAAACTTAACCTGCTCTGCTATTTGTAGACTCCCTTTTCCACCTAAGCTGTTTTTCTCTAGGTATATGTGCTGTACATATGTGGGATATATGCTTAAGCACATTTCACTGTTCTTAAGTGGGATATCACAAGGCCAAAATTGCTTTAAGGCAATTATTTTAGCTCACAATCCCTAGTAGGCGTGTTGCGAGTTACTGTGACGTACTCATATTAATTTGTAATTTTTCTGGAGTTTTTGTCTGCTGGAGCTGGTGCAACCTCTGCCAGGGACTTCAGGGCAGCACTTGTATTGAGCACTGTTGTATGTGGTGGCAAGAAGTGTTTGCTCTCTTCTCACTTGGTGAAAATTTGGCCAACTCCAGCCCACACAACCTCTAAGCTGCACCAGACCTCTGTTGCTGAAGGGAGCTCACAGGATGGTACATGATGGCAATTTGACCACAGACTGATTCAGAGCAGCTGCACAACCTGCACTGGCTGTGACCCAGGTAGCAAACTTTTCTTTGTTAGGGTAGTTCACTTCCATTTCTTGCAGTAAGGGTTTCCTCTGTGTTTGAAGCCATGTAGAAGCTGGAGATTGGCTAAATCTAAAAGCACTAAAAAGCAGATAATTTCCAGTTTACTCCTTGCAAAAGAAGCCTCTGTGCAGTTTCTGTAGCATTGTAGCCCTCTCCTTTTGGAGTGGGGTCAGATTTGCAAAGTAGGAATGAGCATCTTGGAGCTGAATTGACCTTATGCACAGACAAAGGTGAGCCATTGTCAGCCTAGAGCTTCCTCACTTTTTTATACAGGAGCCCACGCGTGCTAGCACATATTTCTCATCTCTAGTGCTAAGTTGCTAACAGAATAAGAATAGAAAAATGCTAAGCATTTTCCTTGATTTAAATTTTGCAGAAAACCAAAGTGGAATGAACTTTGGCTCCTGTTCAGCTGCAATCTAGACATGAATTAACAGTCGCTTCAGACTTAAATTAGACGAGTCAACCATTGAATGTCATTCAGCAGCACACCAAAATAAATCCAGATGACATTTATGACATATTTCATTGTTTCTGTAATCTAAGTAATACAAAAGGTGTAAGTCACAGCACAATACTTTACTGCATTTCTTTTTGAAACACTGTCCATGAATAAATTGAGACTGGAAATTGGAAGATTTTCTACGATCAAAATGAAAGTCATATGATGTTATTGGTCTGATTGCACTGCATTGCAGCTGCCCATACTGGACTGGAGCTCGTGATCCAGTTCCGCTCCAGGCTGATGATCCTTGGTACACAAGCCTGAGTTCTTTAAAATCATGTGTCAGCACCAAATGTTTTTGGTTTCCTTATGTACCATGTTTTTTTCTGGAGTCATTAGAGTGCATAGAAAGTAGAAAATTTGAGATATTTAAAAACTAATTTTTAAAATTTGGTTTGTGGTCTAAGAAAATATGAGTACTTGTGCTAGAATCCACAAATTGAGTAACTTGAGTATCTCTTCTATATATCAAGTATATTTAAAACCCCTGACANGGGAAAAAAAAAAAAGAGAGAGAGAGAGAAATAATAGAGGAATTGGGATATTCCCCAGTGTAGTCCTACAGCTGAAAGATGAAATATACAATGCATTTACTAATTAGACCACACATTTTTTCTGCCCTCTCAACTGAAATAATATAGAATGTATTTATTCATGTAGTGCCTGCAGCAGATCTAGTCATGTGTTGCCATTGGTCAAACTACTTTCTATTGCCCCCCTCAGTTTGGGGCTGTTGGGGAATTGAGCTGTTAAGTGGACAGAACATGTAGAGGTGAACACAACTGAGCCATGAGCTCAATATCCATGCTGGCAGAAGCCTTCTTCTCCTCATGGGAAGATCTTTCATACAGCTGAGAGCCCCAAGATAACAGCAGCACTTGATATATTCACTATCACTCACCAGCAGGGAAAGTCCAGGGAGTCGTCCACATCAAAACACATGAAAATCAAGCTAAAACACAGGAAAAATGAAGCATGTTAAATATGGTGGACCACAAGAAACATATATGCAACAGATAAAATAAGATCTCAATGACTGATGGTTTTGCAGAGTAATTTTAAGGATGAACTGTTCCTAAACAATTTTTCCAGTGTATTAAGCACTAAGAGCATCAGGCATGCATGTCTTGTTCCACTCCTTTTTTTTTTTTTCTTGAACAAACAAGTTGAATGTGACCACTACAAGAAAAGAGCCCACTCCCCACTTATGTGTGCTCCTTCCTTTGTCCTCTTTCCAATATCCCCAAGTAATGATGGAGCACAGGATCGTGTTCTGCTCTAATGTCTTTCTTGTAAGATTCGGAGGGTAGTGCCGTCGTGACCTTTGGGAGCAGTTTTTTCCATTTGGAAGGAGGCGGGGGAGAGAGCATTGAATTTGAGATTGATTTTCCTCCTTTTAGTATGGGGAAATTCAAAGGAAGCTCCTTGATTCACCAACAATGACTGCATCTCCAGCCTTAGAGAATGCAAAGGCATCAGTAGGAACAGACTGATGAAGTTAATACCACCAGACTGCATTGTGAATGTGACCAGAGTCCACTATGCTGTATGTTATAGAAAAATCCTGATGTTATTCCTTGCAGTGACTGGTCACAGTATAAAAACAGATAACTTTTATCTGAGGATTAAAGAACTGGGGAGCTCCAGCAGTTTTAGACATAACTGTGTCCACAGTTTCTTGTTAAGGCTTTTATGACTTCTACATCTGCAGCATGTGTTTCAGAGGCTTCCAAAGAATTCATCCAGCTAAAGGCCAGAATGCAAATTTATGTTATCTATGGAGGTTTAAAAGATGATGGTTTTCCCTGTTGCCCTTCTCTGCCAAGGGCTGGCCTATTCACCTGAAGTTCTGGGTCATGTTGGAGGTGAACAATTATCCAATGTAAATTTGATTTTCAATAAAGAGCTGATAGAGTATGTGTGTAGAAAGTTTTTTGGAGTGCTCCAGTCCTTCAACAGGAAATCCTGGGAAATTGCACTGGATGCAGGCCATTGGGTCCTTTGAATCCTTGAATGTCCCTTACATGCACCTTTGACTCTGAGCTGGCCAATCCCTTCTGCCCAGGCTTCAAATATAGCTTTGCTGATTAGGAGAAAGGGCTGTCCAGCTGACCATCAAAATTTCAGCAAGATTTGATACTTCCTGTTTTCTTCAAGTTTTGTAGAAAAAACTGACTGCACCCAGGACTTTTTAGAGGTGTAATTTCTGCTTCAAGATGGAGCTGCACATGCACCATCAAGGGAGGAAAAGGTTACATTCCTGTTTATGCTTCCTCTTCACAAAATGGTGTTTTCACGATGCCATTTTTGTGATGAGAAGGGTTTCTCCATGGTACAACTGCTAAAAACTGAGCTGTTGGCTCTGAAGGTGCACATAAATATTGTGGGATATGTTAACTGTAATACATGAATTCCTAACTGAAGAGGTGGTGTCCTGTGTTGTGAAAGGTTTTGGCCTTTGAGAACACTAAATACTGAAGTTTGTACTTAGGAATAAATATACAGCCAGACTTCCATCAGTGTGTTCTGTTTTAAGGTTGTTGTACTGGGAATATAAAAGATTGAAAGTTGTTCCCCCCATTACTTTTGTTCTAGTGGCTGGGTGGAGCTCATTGTTGGTACTGTAGGAATAAGCTGAGACATCAGTGAGGGCACAAGCAGATGGTAGCTTCGACTGGTGGACATTTGAAAGTATTAATTTACTTCCAAAACTGACAGAAGAAAATACATTGGGACTTGTTTAAATTTGTGTTTAAAAGGTTTTAATTTAAGTGTACTTGAGAATAAATGAAGTTGTCCCTGTTCTGATCACTGGTTTGAGTCAGTCTTCAGAATTTATGGACGTTTGTGTATTAGAATAGCTTATATCCAGAAGGCATGTACAGCTGGGTGAGCATGAGTTAACAGTGTAGTGGAATTCAGGTTGCTGGTAGAAGGAATTATTTTATCAATAAGATCCATCTTCATTACACTTGCCACCGATGAAACTCAAAATGCAATTTAGCACCTCATGTAGCTGTATCCATTCTACTACAAAATTACTTTCTCTTGCTCTCAGTAAATTACAACTATTCGAGTTTAGCCCCAGAAAGACTCCTTTATTGTGCTTCTTATTGCTTATGAAATCTCTTTCAACTGTATTGTTTACTTGTTGGACAGAGGATCTGAAACTATGCCAAGTTATTTTAACCTAAAGAACAGATTTGTTGCTTGCATTCCTTCCTTATAGCTATCTAGCTGCAGAGGAAAGGAATGCCTGTTACTGTGTGTCTGCATAAAAATAGATGGAGCATTCTCCTCAAGAATGTATTGAGTCATATCAATGTATAGGTCAACTTTGATACCTGAAGTTGAAACTGGACATGGAACATGTCGCAATATTTCCAAGTATGTTCTTGCAGTCATTTTCTATTGGCTGGTTAATATTGTATGCAAGAGATGAAAATAAAACATTTGCAGAAGACTCTCCAGAGGCTTTGTGCTGTCACCATAAAAGCAGATCTTGAGCTTCTTGAGGAGTTCAAGTTATTTATAACATAAATTGAAATAATTCCTTTGCTTAACACTTAATTTTAGGAGAGTCTTTACCAGGACTCAGGTGATATTACTTAGACATATAATCAGCACAAAGCTTCTGGGTTATCTGGTTTTATTTCCATTGAATTTTAGGCCGTGTAAATGTTAATTCTCTCAATCAAGAACATGGTGTGTATGTATTATACATGAATGTACTGGGGTTCAGAATTATCCTTCATATGGATAATCTTCTTCTGAAATGATGATAATTTAATAAGTAGTTCCCATTTAAAATAACTAGCCTTACTTCAAAGCATCGTGCAACATCAGTGAAACTGGAAAGAATTCAAACAATGCAGTGAAGAAGTGTTTTTCATGTTTGTGAGTCTGCATTTGAGAATTTGGAGACTTGTATGCCTAGAAATAAAGGGCAGTGTGCGTACCCTATGAGGTTTTGGATTAGTTAGGAGTCACAAAATGTCTGTGTGATCTTCATCTTTAATCTGTGCTGAAAAACTTGTATTGCTCCCTGCATGTTGAAAGAAAATGTGGGTTTAGAATGTTTGAGAACTTTGGAAAAGTATTAGTGTGCTTTTCAAATTCCTCCACCTGCAGAATCATGTGCTTTGCTTGCTGTAGCCTAAGTGAGGAAGTCTCAGGATTTGTTTGTTTAAGCTGTCTGTAAGCAGCTTAGAATAGCTATTGTAGAGGTGAAAATATCGCTGCTTTAAATCTCAGCTTCCCACAACCTGCCAGGACTGGGAGCCAAGTCTGTGGTCCCACTGAAAGAGTGAATCTCCCATTTCTGGTAGCATCTTGTTCCAGTTCTTCACCCTTTAGTAATATTCTTCTAAATGAAGAAATTGTTTCTGAAATAGGACTAAGTGTTGCCAGAAAAGCTGCTGAAGAGGTGTCTAATTCTCATAGAAAATGTGATGTTTGGAAGGAACCCCTCTCTCTCACTACCACCACCATTTCTGAAGCAAAAGTTTTTTTGCTCTTTTAGCATCAGTCTGATAGGGAAGATTTTTCAGGACATTGATATGCTAATGGTAGTCTTAAGGGCCATAATTCAGTGAACACAGGACCCAAAAGCAAAGATGTATCATCACTGTTCCACAAAGTGTCATATAAATCTGCAGCTTAACTGAGATGCATTGTCTTATTTGCACCAGGTATTTACAATATCAATGTACTAATTCTGTGCTGCTATATAGTTAGTTCCTGCTGTTAAAGTTGATATTTATTCTTCCTGTCATGCTTATTGCACTTAATGCCACATGTCAAGCTGTGCACATCTTAAAATCAAATGGCAAGACCCTGCATGCAAATCACCCAGGAAGGTGTCTGCATTTTGGGCAACAGAAGCACAAATTCTCTCCAAGCTCAGCCTGTTATCCCCAAACACACAGGATCCTTGTTCTCCCTTTAGCACATTGAGGTTTGGCTAACTTCTTCTATTTCAATTTTTTTGCTTCGAAAGTTCAGAATTTTTGAAAATTAGATTTGGCTTTTTAAGTCAGGATGTCAGTTTCTAGGAGTTAGGTGTCATGAATCTTTTGACTCATGGAAATATTTAGATCATAATTATGGTGATCTTATTTCTTTATTTATACATCTATTTCTTTACTAGGTGAAGACTTATTGAGTGTGAGTTTTTTTAAACACTAGATAGGCTTAAGCTACTCATTTAGTTTTCAAGTGTGAACTTAAATAAAGTGATATAATTGTTATTAATAATTATTTAATTTGGATTATTTGGTCTTTTAGTCATTTATAGCCAAGCTGCGATGTCCTAGTATGGTCAGCATTAGCCAAATTCTGCTCTGACTGAAGTCAGTGATTGCTTTCTTTGAGTGAAATACTAGGTGTTTTTAAAAATGTTATCCTTTAATCTTCTTTTTTTTTTTCCCTTAGCTTTTAATATACACTTTTGTTTCTCATAAAGGCTTGTTTCTGAGGGCAAATGTCAGGTAGCATGAGGATTACCTTGTTTTGCTTTGCTGGAATGTACTCAGAAAGCTCAAGTTATCAGATTAGTCATTGCTGTTGCAATTAATATCGTGTAGTGCATCTATCATCAGAAAGCCTGGTGCTGTGGACAGAGATCCTTTTCCATGTCTGGGAGGAAAAGAGCTTTTCACCTGCAACTGCTCCTCCCTCTGGCAGGAGCTGTGGGCTCATTCTGCACATCATCCTTAAGGTATTTCCTCTAGATTAAGCTGGGTTGGTGGGGGCAGGTCCAGCAAATCCCTGCTTGCCTGAAGATTGCCCTGAGTGGGGAGTGCTCCTCAAGGGCTCCTGGCTGCTGCAGCACTGCTTGGGCTGCAGGGCTGGCAGCTCTACCAGGAGGGATGGCAGACACCTGGAGGTAAACAGGTCACTGAAAATATCCAGTTACTGCTTTTTGTGGAGCTCTCACCTGTCTACACCCAGAGATGTTTTCTTTCCACGAAATCTGATGAAAAATTAACACCAGCATTTCTGAAGTTTTGCTGAAAATGCTCACTGAAGAGTTGTAAATATGTTCATTTATCCCCAAAACTGAATTTGCCTTCTTACCGCTAACTATAATCAAGGTGTCCTCTTTCACCTTTAAGAAAAACAAAGTGTTTCTCTTTGGAAGTATTTCCTCCTTCTCTTCCATCCCCAGCCTTTTCCATGTGGCACAATATGCAGTCATCAGGCCCCCACAGCAGCTAGTACCACATAGCTGGTACGGTTGTGTCACGCAAAGATTGAAGAGGTATGGAACTAAATCAACAAATTCTGATTTGTTGGTTCAACTGAGTACAAACTAGCTAAGGAAAAACCAAGTTGGGAATGGAGAGCAAATATATGTGAGAGGCAAGCCATGGCTTGCAGTAAAGAAAATGTTTGCAGAAAACGCCAGCATTACAGGTTTATCTAAGGTGTGGTCTAGCTTAAGCTGCAGTAATTACCCAAGGTACCATGGCTGTGGCTGGAAAATGAAGTGCTTTATAAACTTAACCCATTCGTGTCTCCTGAGACCAACCACAGTGTTATACCTAGGCCAAGTCAGGGCTTTTCAAGGCAATTGAAAATTCCTAAGATCTTATTCTCATTCACTTACCTGCCAAAACAGCTTTGAGGCTCTGCATTCTCACAACATTTCAGTGTTAGAAAATAGCAAACAAGGCAACAAGCTGTTTTAATTTGTAAAGATATTTATGATTCTATCAACTGCTGCAGTAAAATGAGAGGAAACCCTTAAAAATACAGAAGAATAAGGGGAAAGACATTTGCTGGGTAGTTATACGTGGGATTGAAAGTACCTATGTAGAAATAATGCTGTGTGAGTAAGGGAGAAAAAATTAAACTGGCTATATGTTGGAGGGAAGTGTCTATGTTGAACTATCAGTGGGTAGAAATACTGCTGTCTTGAGAACTACAGAATTTGGCTGGCTTATTCTGTTCTGGGGAAACAGAAAATTATTCAGGAGGACTGCAAAATATTTAAGCAAATTTGAAGCAGTGCCTCAAAAGATGGCAAAGATCTGAAGGGCTCTGTTTATGAGGAAAGAACTCAGAACCCCTGAGTGGGTGAAGCTTGGCCAAAAAGGACTTTCAAGCATTTGAACATTTATACTGAGAGTATAATAGATTGTCTATTATGGATGAATTCCCAGGAACTGGCTGAAAAGGAGGACACTAACATTTATGTTCCAAAGTCTTTCATTCACAGATGTGCAGAGAAATGGCTTTCAAAGAAGTGATCAATAGTTCACCTAATTTAATATCATCTATAAATGTTATTGAAGGACCTGATTTGGGACCAACAACTTCTCCTTTAGTCAAAACACTGTGTGTGATGTTTTGACCTGTAAAATCAGAGATGAGTCTACCGCTTCCCTTGCTGACACGTTCCAACCTTTAATCTTCTTGAATAGCTCCTGTGAGTGGCTACTTTGACTATGGCTAATCTTCCCTGGCTAGAACAGGTAACTTTAGACTAATTTAGATTTGTTTGGTTTTACATCCAGGGAATTAATATGTATCTATTAGTAGGGGTCAGGGAAGGGAGAACATTTTTTTTTTCTTGGCTTACCAAACACTATAAATTTTAGTGAGTTTTCTGGTTTGCCAAAATGAAGCCTAGCTACCCACTAGCCCTTGTATCTTCTGTTCTTGGAGAATCTTTGCTGTGAAGGAGGCTGTTCTGGCATGTTTTCATGTGTGCTACATCTATTTAAAAAATGTTTTCTAAAGAGGCTTGGCAACAAGAGCTGAGACTGTCATTACTGTGAAGAACAGGAAAATAAAAGAGCAGCTGGTGTGTTTGGTGTCCTGGGAGCTGTCACTCTTAGGATTCCCCCTCCAAAAGTAAAATCAAACTATGTATTTGTTCATCTTTCATCATGTATAATAAATTACAAGAAGCTGAGAAAAAAAGCCAAGCCATATCCTGCAAAAAAATCCATTTAAAGTTGACAAATGCCCACTGGCTAAGTACACTCCAGGCAATATGGGAAAGGAAAGAAAGTGGTAGGGCAATCTCCATTAAGTTTATTACCCAAAATTACTTAGGTCCCTGTTCTTAGTTTGCATAGGCTGTTCTTATTGTCCTTACTGTGAGGTGCAAAACGTCCAAGAGCAAAACATCAGCCTCAGGGCAATCTGATGGCAGGCAGCAGTGTCAGAAATAAACATTAAAGTCATAGGCAGTGGAAGCTGGTCTGGCACTCCAGCTCTGCTAACTGGTCCTGAAGAAAAGAGTGTAAGGATCTGGACCATGTGTTGCCTGTGTAACACAGATTTACCTTCCCTCCCTGCCAGAGGGAGGGCACTGCTTCTCTGCTGGCTTTCCTGATTCCCTCAGGCTGTGTCACTTGCTCCCCATGGCCTTTCTCTGAATGGTCTTTATCTATTTATTTACTTTAGGAATTTGCTCTGTATGTTCTCACTCGGTTTTTTTAGTCTTGATAAAATATCTTTCTAGGTTTGTTCTTCACAGCCCTGTGTTTTCCTGTGTAGAGAGCCATAGGGGGAGAGGTTTGCATGGGAAAGATCTGCAGAACCACAGTGGTCACACTAAGCCCAGTCAGTTATAAATCTCTCCCTGATATTGATGGTTATACGTGATTATACTTGTGTCTTATTTTTCTAGAATCCCCTCTGCAGAACTGTGAATGCTGCTTCCTTTGAGTCCACTTTCTAGCTGATAAAATCCCTGTCATCTCTAGTGATGTTTCTTAGAGAAAACGTTTATTGTGGTGTTAAAATTACTTGGAAGTATTTGTTATGACTTACATATGTTATGACTTACTAAAGAGGTATATGAGAGTAATTTGAAAATCCCGTGTTTAAGAAAGATACATCACAAATGAGTATTTTGAGGGAATGACCAATTTTTACTTTGCTGACCAAAATATTGCTGTCGCTATTCTTGGCAGAGTTTTCTGTGCAGAAAAAAATCCACCTGCACTCATTTGTCTTGTTGCTCTGCCTCCATATCTGTCTTGAACTTGCTTTTCTAACATTTTTATTTGTTGTTCAAATATTTGTCATCCTTAGAAGAGCAGAGGAACTTCAAGCATTTTGAAAACATAGAAGGGCTCCTTAAACTCAAAGAAAATTACTGAGATATTGCTTTAAAGTGTTTTGCTTAAATAAATTAGAGAGTTCTACAACTCTTAAATGCCCAAAAGAGATGCAAGAGGCACCTAAAATAATAGCCTAGGTCACACTTAGATGACTCTCTTAAAGAACGTAATAAGATAAACTGGCTTCATTAAACTGCAAAAATACAGATAATAATAATTATAATAATAATACTACAGTACAGCTCCTCTAAATTAATCTCTGTTAAACAAAGTGACCAGGTAACAAGATAAGAACAAGAAAATTGAAAAAAAAAAATTAGAATTATTTAAGTTGTTGAAGGAACCAATTTTTCTGAGCATCAGAGCAAAATGTTGCCAGCTTTACAGACAGTTCTTCAGAAGCAGAAAGTTTTAAAAGCATTTCCTTTCATATAGAATCATTTTGTTTGCTAGATATACATAGTAATATGAATTTGCTTGCAGGTAGGAAGTAATAAAGTGCTGGTTTAGAGTGCTGTTTTTTTTCTTTTGCTGTAACCTCTAAATCCAGGGTTTAACCCCAGAGAGTGTCAGAATATTATTGCAATCGGATTTTTGTCAACAGGCCCTGCACAAATTGAGTTTGGTGGGTTCATCAAGGTTATGTAACAGCAAACATTTGGAAAAATTGGGCACAATTGTCAGCCTTTGCTCTGAAAGGGCACAGGATTAAATGAGCATAAAAATTTAATTGTCCTCCCACCCTGAATAAGGCTGAGGCTTTCCATATTAGGGTCGGGCTGGCTAGTTGAGCAGCAATTTTTATCTGGCCTCCAGATAAATAGATGCATTCAGCCTTCTCGGTCCTTCAACCTTCATTAACACAGAAATTAATCACATAAATTAAACATATATATTTTGCTGGAAAAAGTCTTAACAAGCTGCATCCTCTACTGGACAAGAGAAAAGAATCAGGCATGTGTACATATTTAGCCTGACAATGCCAAGATCTCCAGAATATGTTTAGGTTTCTGTCCTTAATTTTCAAGGAGCAGATTGGCAGCTGGTGTAAATTGTCTGCACAAATCACAGTGGAGTTAGGCCAATATATACCATGAGGGAATGGGTTTTCAGTTTGCTTGAGGTTCTGAAATTCCCATTCTTAATATATTCTCTTTTTTAAACTTTTTTTGTACTTTGCTGTAATTCTGTTGCTTTCAGTGAGGGTATGTGAGTGTGAAATTGGAATAACTGAGCATAGGATTGGTCCTTTAGACCTTAGGAGGACAAGTGTTTTCCTGAATACACTTGTCTTCGGGAGTGAACCACAATGCATGTAAGATGCCAAATTTGAGACATATATTATATTTATATACTCTCTTTCATTCTTTATAATCCCATGGACACTTACAAGTATCTTAATGGCAGCAAACTGTGTCTGATATTCTTCCACTGGAGCAGCTGATCAGTAAAATAAATTAGGTTAAATAGCAGAATAATGACTGATAACCTGGGTGCTTACCAGAGTTACAAGGGGTGTTGCTCTCCTCAGCCTCCCACTGTAAATGGCAGTGTGTTATGTGATAATGTTGACCATAAGCCATTAAAATAAGACAGGATTTGCTTAAAAGCAAATGCTTTGTATTTAAGGTTTATTTTTCCCATGTTTAAAATATGAAATTACAGAGTAAAAGGAAGTGGTAAAACCTCTGTACTTCAAAGCCATGGGAATGTATGTGCTTGTTCACACATGCTCCACACTTATTGAAAGTGTGATTCTCATTTTACCAACTAATCCAACACTTGGATGTGTTTGGAGGACAGCTTAGTCCTACCCCAATGTTTTGATTTCCAGGTAATTATAAAGAAGAATGTACCACATCATTCCTACCTTTTGTGTGTCAGTGTTGAATAAAATATCAGAATTGCAATTACAGATAAGCCAAGTTGTGTGTGGGACACAGAGCTCTTTTGGGTAACTTGAGTGCCTCCTGTGAAAGATGTGTATGGAATTTGGTGGCTTTATCCTGTGCACCTGGGTTTGAGATGCTCTGATGCACAAGCTGACTTCAGTGAATTTAATTGTTTCATGTCATGGCTAGCAGATCCTTCCTCTTCTTCCTTGGCTTGCTCCTCTCTCCCATCCCACTTGTTTGCTCTGGGATGTGCAGTGTGATGGAGTGGGGAGCAGAGGGATCCAGGGAGCTCTGGGGCTACACTGTTTTACAGAGCAGGAGATGCTGCACAGCCCTCTGAAATGCTTTTGGCACTGCTGAATTTCACATACTGTCTGCATTTCCTAAATCTGGCACTCAACTGCAGAAGAACTGGCAGCTTTCTACCTTAAACTGGCTGGGAATTAGGCATCTTTTCCTATGGAAAAATAGGCAAGGTTTTAAAATAGCCTAAAAGATGAATCAGAATGAGACATTTGGGGAGGAGGGGGGAAAGCCTCTAACATATGTTCTTGTGTATGTGAGTGGGTGGCCAGGAGCTTCTTAGAGATTCTGGGTTTTAGGAGAGCAAACAATAGAGCTTGTTTATGGGATCTTAGCTGGGTGTCTGGAAACCCCAGTCCCATTTTGAATTTTGCAAAGCTGGAGAGGGGAGACAAGCAAGGAAGCAGAAAGATAAGGGGCACTGGAAACCCAGGGAACTTGGTTCTGGCATGCTGCTCTCCTCTTGCTTCTTTCTCTTTCTCCTCTCCTCTGCAAGGCTTCTGTCATTTTAATATGGGGAGACACTAACAGAATCATTGTATCTAGGGAATTTTTTTTTTCTATTAAGTATATTTCCTACAGAATTTTTCATTTGTGCGAGCATAGAAGTTCTGATTAGAAAATTATCATAGAAAAGTTCTTAGCTCTGTTTTGACTGTTCACCAGTGGAATTCAATGCAGTTCACACTGACACATGTAGACACTCTGGTCACTTTTAATAAGATTAAGTCTTTTTCTCTGAAGTGTTTTTGTTGAAATGTGAGGGCTTTGAGCAGTAAAAATGTACGTGGTTAGGTACCTAGAATTGTGTCAAATATGCCTTCATTTCCACTGGAAAGCCTGGTTCTCTACAACTGGTGTTCTAAAACACATCCCCCAAGTTCTTGAAAGCCTTCCTATTTCTTGCTTCATGAGCTTCATTATTCTATGGTCAGTCTGTGACATTCCAGGTCTCAACTTTAATGACATCTCTAGTGCACTGTGATTCAAATGAAAGGATCTCAAAGTATCACAGATTTGAGGCAACCTAAAAAAAGACTAAAGCTTCTGATTTAAAATTAGAATTTAAAAATGTTATAGGACAAAAATACACAGTCTCAGAAGTATTAGTGCTGGTTTACAAGTTAAAGTACACAGAGACATTTCTTTGCCCTTGTGTTGGACAGGGAGCCGTGGGGAAAGAATTCAAAGCTCTATGAGACTTTGAGGAAATAATTTCAGAATTCATATACTGCTGTTTGATATTAGTATCAGGCCTATTTATTGCATCTAAAATATTAGGTATTTTCACAAGGGATTATATTGCATTACCTCAGAATACTAATCCTAATATTAGTATGTCCTTGTTGGTAGTATGAGTTTTGTTACTGGAATATTAAATATGACAGGGAATATAAACTGTGAATATTGGTATCAGAAAATGTTTGATAAAAGATTTAATTAGCAGAATGAGACTTCTTAAAGAAAATAGTTCATGTGTTCCTACTGTACTGTACCTCTACCTCCATTTACCTTTTCTGTTTAAGCTTTATTAGAATTTAGCTTCAAGAATCTTAAACAGTAACTACTTTGATTAAAACTATTAAGTTTTAATTCTGCTTCTTGGTACACTGTGCTTGCAAAATCCAGTTACCAAGCCAGTTGATTTAGGAGATTTTTCTGTCCCTTGAAAATGGCAGGAAGAAGAGTGTTATCCATAAAGCGATGTATTGTGTCTCAGAAGTGAAAGTTGGGGAAGGGAAAAATAAAGTTGCCATCTCTCAGACCTAAAGGATTTCAAAGTCTGCAAGCTTAAGAGAAATTCTTTTAATTTCCTGCCACCCATCTTGTTTTCATGGTGACCCATGAAAATTGACACAAGACAGTGGTATGCCAGCATTTCTTAAAGGAAAATCAGCTTATTACTAGAGCTTTAACAACTCTGAGAAAAGCCATGGGAGCAAGCTTTATTTCTGTCTTTCAGCCAGCTGAAAGTTCCCCAGGTTTGAGCTTAAAGTGGAGAAAGATCTGTGTGGTGCAGAATGCACTGAGAGATAGCTGAACCCAAGGAATTCCTTGCACTGCCCTGTTCTGGGATAGTTCATGGTCTGGCCAGGCTCAGTACCAGCAGAAATACATTACACTTGTATTGGCTGTGCTTTTTCCCTGCCTGCTGTCTTCCCTCCTTTAGATTTAATTAGAGTGAAACAAGCAACCTATGCTGATAGGTAGACAATACTGTGGAGCTGGGCTGTTCTTTGGTGTCTAAATACACAGGTGAGAGCATGCAAGCAGTCCAGGACTGGAGATGCTTGAAACCAAAAGCCTCAGCCCCCTCTTCTCCATGCAAGCTCTGGGCTTGTGCCTGCTCCACATCAGATTTTCTTTATTTCACTTTAGGTTTTTTTTTGTTTGTTTGTTTGTTTTTCTTGGAAAGCAAAGCCACTAGCTTCCTGGTTGATGGGAAGAAGGGATAGATGGAAGAAAATAGTAAGTTTTCCACCACATTCTTATAGCATACTGCCCTGCTCTGGGCCCTCACCTTGTCTGTCTAGGTTTCTTGTATGTGTTATTGCAAAGACTTTAGGGCATACCCTCAAACCAGATGTGCATGAGACTTAATGCTGCCTAGGGTGCAGCTCATCCTGGATGGAAAACAACATGGACTCATTTTATCAATTTGTTCCTGTGCAAATCTACCTGAAAGTTTTGCTAGACTGGTATTGCTAACCAAGTACAGAAATCTCCAGTGGAAATGATTCACAAGTGTCCATTCTGGAGGTAGCAGGCACTCTGAACTGAGGGACTGGTTTTGCTGCGTGTGGAATGCAAGAATTTTCTAGCAGCTTACAGTGGTGCAAGGTGACAAGCAATGCTCAATGCCTCCACTTTTCCATCCCATCTACAGTAATAGAGGGTGCTCAGGAGCACTCTGCACTGCAGAGGATCAAGTCTCTCATCTCTTCTGGTGTTTTCAGAGAGAAAAAATCACCATTGAGAGCCTCTGAAAGCCTCTAGTTTTTAATGATCTATCTGTACCTTTCCATTGTGTGCTGCTAGAAAAGACATTTAATTTATTTTAAAAGATCTGGGGGGGTTCAGTGAGCCCAGTTTGCACATTTTGTGTGACATATCCAGCATTCCCAGCAAGGGCAACTTCTTAGCATGGCAGGCTACAGAACAATGCAGCTTTTTCACTTTGCCCCTTTTTCTCCCAAGGAACACAAGTCTTCCAGAGAAGAGAACATCTCTCATTATATATATAAAAATGTGTGCCTTGTTGTGTGTATCATATAGGTGGGAAATATGAACTTTTGTAGAAATGAACCATTCTAGACCTGGGTGCTGTAAGTCTGATGACAAAACTGATTGTCCTCACAGCTGAAAACGCATGAAGGAAACAAGTCTTTTAAGGTGAAAATGAGAGTGTTCAATTTAAACTGTAGAGAAGATGCAGCTTTTACACTTCAGGGGCAGGAGAAGGGTTGTTGTGAGGTGTGTGAACCATGCTTTTATGCACCGGAGCCTTACTCCCTGGCACAGGCTTGTTAGTGCTGCTGCAGTAGAAGAAATAACAAAATCCTCTTTGTCTCAAGTTGGTATCTACAAATTCTCACAGGGAGAAACAAAACAAAACAACACAAAACCCCCAACAGCCCAACATGTCAAACTCTCTGCTACTTTCGTATGTGAAAATCCCCTGAGAGAAATATTGTGTATCGCTACTGTAGATAGAGTACATGTACTCAAGAACAAAGAGGGCTTAAGAAGAAGACATGGTGAATATATAAGAACTCTGAATAAATACCGTAAGTCCTCTCTTGTTTCTTTGCAAGTGCTTTTCAAGAAGTGAATAATAGTAAAGCTCTCCAAGTCACTTAGGGTCTGAGCCTGCAAATATCTACTCATATGAGTACTTCTTACTCGTGTAAGTAGTCCCATTGAAGTCTGTAAACCTGCTCATGTGAGTAACGCTAAACAAGTTCAGGGTCTAAAACACTATGGGGGAGACAAAAGCATATACAAGTACAGCCCTAAGACTCTTCAGACATGGAGCAGCAAAAGATTTATCTGAGGCTTCCAATGTAAAGCCTTGTAAATTAGTACGAAGATCTAAAAAATCAGGCCGCCGCTGCATTGGGAAGCAATGGAGCTCTCTTAATATGGGGATATAGGGGTAATGTGATGGAAAGACTTAGATGCAGCATGTAGTCTAGCAGTTGTATTCTGTACTCCTCACAATCAGAGCAGTAGATGGAAGTCTAGCAGGCAAATAATTATAGTAATCAAGTCACGATGAAACAAAGGAGAGGCTATTATTCCAGCAACTGGCCAAGGGAACAAAAGGATTCCTGAAGGGAGAGCAGGATTTGCTACGTAATGTGAGATATAAACTTTGACGCATTTAAATTGTTTTACAGACGTGTTTGCTTTTACTTTTTAAATAATTATTGACCAAAAATAAACTAATAGCTGGATATCAATGTAGCTGACTAAATCTTGGGCAGCAGTAAATGGAAATCTGCTGAAAGTCAGGGCTTGATTGTCTTCTATACTTGCCAATATAAAAGCAATCTGCAGTGAAATCCTTTTGCCCTATACTTAGTTTGATGAAGAAAGTATAGAATTCTTCCTATTCTAAAGCTACAACTATAGAAGTAGCAAAGTTTTCTCTCATGGACTTTTTTGGGAGGCACAACTTTGGCTCTGTCTTTGTGATCTGCAGCTGAGAACAGGCTAAAGTGTGAAGAATGCACATTGCAGCCATGTGGACTACAGTCTGTGTGTATGTCTTGCAGTTAGTGAGGCTTTATCCATCAGAAAAAAAGCTGGGCCAGTCCTGCCTAATTTATGCTGAATATATGATGCAGCTTCAATATATTTTGAGATAAGTAATTCAGAAGCCTGCCTGGCATACAACTTGTCTGTTTTGCCTATAGGGTGAGTTTGGACATGTGAATATAAGATGGACATGAGGATGCTCCAAGGGTCACTTCTCTTCCCATTGGTAAACCTGTGTCTTAATTTCCATTTTGCAGGATGGGAAAGTGAAGTTTAGAGAAATGAAGGCCCAGTGTAATGAAAATTAATGGTGAATAAATAGAAGATGGTATTTGGGGGGGATCTACCCCAAGCAATTTGCTCAGGCTAAAAAATGAAGTTTCTTTGAAAGAAAGAAGCCCATGAAACCTCCTGATGGAGATCCAGGTCTTGTTTTGTTCTTTACTTATGGTATTGCTTAGCTGTGAGTAGACTTGCCTGCTGCTTAATGGACTGTTCTTGAACAAAGGTCTGTTAATGTTTGAATATCAGTGGAAATGTTGGGAAGTGTTAGTGGCTCTTTGCCTTTACTACAGTGTTATTTTTAACTTGCATAAATTTAAAGAGTTTTAAGTAAGGCTGAGGGAGTCTTATCCTTCAACTGAAAGTGCCAAATTACTTATTGACTTATTTCTTCCATTGCTATTCTGCTGGCTACATTTGAGATTGCTTTTTCCTGCTCAGTCAAATTGTCCTGAATTTTCTCTTTCAAAAGAGAGGGTTCTTATGAAATAACCTGGACTTTTCTGTGAATTCTGACTAGGCTTGAAATTCTGTGATATGTTTGGATCCAATCCTGTACCTCAAGTACTGAGGAAGCAGCTAGCAGAGAGACAGTTCTTCCAAAAAATTAGGGGTAATAAAAATTACTGTATCCATGCTATTCCTAGAAATCCAAAGAAGTTTGGCTGCCTGATCTCTAATGCTGTAGGTTGGACCATCAAAACTTTGATTTGGCAGTTTTAAAGCCAGTAGCATTCATATGTAGCTAATGGAGTTTCTACCAGTGCAAAATCTGTCCTCTACTTTTCAACTTTACAGAGAGATTTCATCTTTGTGCCTTTTTTTTCCCTCTGGGGGAAAAAAAAAAACAACAAAAAAAACCCAAAAAACACCACCATTTGAGGGGGGGAAATATAGATAAGAAAGCACATGAAGAAATACTATTTCTAAGTAATGTACTTTTTTCAATGACAGCTTAGTATTTTTGTTAAACGGCACCACTTTCAGCTTTCAAAGAGGTTTAGCCAACAGTGCTCGCGCTGCTTTCGACAAGGCAAACCTTGCCCACCCGTTATAACCTTTAGGTCATTCCAATCATGTTATTTCTCCCATAATGCCAGAAGTAATGGAGTAGGCAGGAAGTGAAAGTAGAAGTTATACAGCACTGCTCTCCTGCCTTTTGTTTGCTTGTCTATAACTACCTTAAACTACTTCCTTCTCATCATTATAACAATGGGATGAAATGGTTCTTTATAAATGGCCATGAAGTAAAGGCAGGCTGCAAAGGCTTCTGTAACCTATTATTATGACCTTTCTCTCATCAGTAATTGTTTAGCAATTTGTACCTGAAAAATCCAAGCTGTCTGTAATGTGCCACACAAGGTGTGGTGAAAGGGCTTTGGAGACAGCTGGAATAATTATTAAATACCGATGTGGTACAAGGCAGTGAGTCTAAGCAGCATGAAAAGGCATCAGAAGATTGAAGAATGAACTTACCTTAAAATGCATTAGGCCCTGGCTTGTTTTGGTGAAATAAATGTGTGTGATTTAACACAGAGGGTGTTGATGCTGTGCTTAGATTCATTTCATTAAGTAAAAAGCCAGAACAACAAAACAAAACCTGAAAGAAACCTGGTGTAATTCTGTCATAAGTATCTGTAACAGAAACCAGACTCCACAAAATCTTGGTGTCTCACGGAACTGGCAGCAGGATAGAGTCCTGAAATACCCTCATACTTTACTCATGAGCTACAAGGTGTCTTGTAAACACCATTTTGGTATCACAACCCACCTATTTGTATTATTAAAGCTGGAAGTAGCCTGACCTTCTCCAAACTCCTTCAATTGATCTCTGGGGCAGAAGCTTTATGAGCATTTTTTCAGTAACTTTTGAACATGGCAACTAATAGAGTTGTCCTTGTGACTCGGGATGACTCAGAGCCAGACACTGTAGGGATGGATGAGTTCAACACAAGATGAATATCAGCAAGGGTCTGCGGGCTACAAGGGCTGCTGGGGCAGTGGAAGTGCAGTGATTGCAGTGAGATTTTTTGCTCATGCTTCGGAATTGAAAAATAAAACTCTTGAAGTGTCCAGGGTTTGCCTTGAGCTGGATTGTTTGTGGTATTTTGCCCAACTATTCCTCATCCTAAGTCTGGCCACCCACTATTTTGTGTAGTTTGTCTTTTGCTGGCCCTTTTCCCAAACCCGTTAGTGTTTGCCCAGCGAGTGCCAAAGCTTTCATTCTTCCTTCCCTGAATGGCTCCAAATTTGCATCTCCTGCAAACAGCCCAGCTGTTAGAGTCACACTCACAGTAAATGGCTGACACACTATTTATACACACTTCTTTCTGGGCAGCAACTTGCTCTCATCTTAGGTGGAGAATATAATATTGCTTGACTTTATTTTTCACACTCCTGTTTTTTTTAAATTCTCTCTCTTACAATATTTTGACAGGTTTTCCTAGTTTTGCGGCTTTGGCAACAGCAGATATTGGCTTATCTTTTAGTCTTTTCTTTTTCCATTGTGATTTTGAACACAGTCTGGATGGTTCACAAGGGACATCAGCGCACAGAAACAGCCATGAAGATGGGAAGAATAAGTGGCTGCCAAGCAAACAGTGTCCCGGGGAACTGCCTTGTGTGCCCTCTCCTGGCTGGAAGCAGCCGGCTCAGGCCTGCACGCCATGGTCCTGGTGCTGCTGGCTGCTCCAGCAGGTCAAGTAGCAGGAGATAATATAGGGATTTATGCTGCAAACAAGAGTAGGCTCTTCCTCTGTAACCTCAGCTATTGTCACTGCATGTTCCTCAGTAATGCTCCAGACTTCCTGCCCTCCAGGTGTGTCTTTTCCAACCTGCTTCCCTCAGCTCTGTCCCCCTAGTTTTGGCAAGAAGCTGCCAAGATGGGGGTGTCTGAGGCCTCCTGGGCTGCCCTGTGGGTGCTGACATCCTTCCTCCTGGGAAAGGACTTTCTGGGCTCTAGCTAGTGCCTCCCAAAGTGGGATCGCTGCAGTTGGATACATTGTGGACTTGTCACCTCCAGCCTCATTCCCAGGGCCTTTGGGTTCTCCTGTGCCTTTTCCAGCTTGATCCATCCTCTTGCTTCTCTGGGAGGTCAAGTCTTTAGACTTTGTTATTCAATGGCTATAATGTGGTCATGTGCGTCAATAGAAGGACTGTCACTCTGTTTTATTATTTGTTTCATGGTGACTGTCAGACCTCAGGGTTCTGGGTGCAGCTCTGGGCCTTGAGGTGAGATGCCAGACCTGCTGTTGCAGGTCCCCATGTAAGGGTTTCCTACAATTCATTTTACTACCACAGTTGTTGTGATGCTTCTATAGCTGCTTAGTTCTTTGGAGAAAAAAAAAGTTTTGTTTTTTTGTACAATAGTGTATTATGTAGTTATGTAACCTAGTCTGCCTGATGTTGCATTGCATTTGGCAAGGGAGGAGCCAGATAAATGTGCAAGCTGAGCATGTACATATGTGAGTAAAGCAAGCCTCTCCTTTCTCTCTTTCTCTAGTGCTTTGTTTATAAACCTTTTACACTGATTACTTTCTGCTTTCAAATGCTAAAGGAGTGATGATGATGAAGGATTTTCTGCTAAAGAGAATCTGAGGCCCTAACACTGAAAATATTTTTTCCTTGGACTTTAATTTAAAATGAAGAATGTTCATCAATCTTGGCAAGATCAGAGGACAACTTATTTTTTGAATGAGTCCACCAAACCATTTTCAGTAAGATAACACTTTTCTTCCCTGCTCTGATGCAGTAAGAGCTGTCCATTTAGCTAGGCTGTTGTTTGACCTGTTTTAGTTTTGTTTCAAGTTCATAAGAAAGTGGTGGAAATGGTCTCCCCCTTTAATTTTAAATTTGTGTAGGAATTTTGATTAATTCCTTGAAATTCAGTAGAAATCTTAGTTTTTAAGTTAGGCATTATGAGCATCAAATTAAGCTGTCAGCATATGAAGTGATACAGAAGAAGATGTGTACAAGTACGAGCACAAGAACATGAACACACACAAGCATCTCTTTCCTCTCTGTGCCGACTGGGAAGTCTGAACAGCAGAACTAGAGGCTGGGAATTACATTTTAGTAATTCTTTTCTAGTTATGTCAGATTTCTAGCATGCTATTAGAGACATATGTGTCATCCTCACCATCACCCAACATATCATTGCTGTTTCAAACTGTTACCAGAGCTGTTGACACAGAATATTGTGTCTGTCGACAGCTCCAATTAGTTGGCGTGTCTGACTACTGACAGCACAGTCTACTTTTGTTTATGAAGACGGTGTGAGCTGTATCTCACTCTCACAACCTCCAGTGGCAGACAGATGGATAGAACTATATAATCATCAACGGAAGCGGGTGATATTCTGTCTTCACAAATCATCATGTGGAGCAGAACCAACGGCCTTTTGTCTGCTTTCAGAAATGACTGCAAGATTCCTCCCATCTGTCAAGTTATGAGGATGAATATGTATAAAATACATCAGATATATATGCGGGGTTTTGTATTGTGGGGTTTTTTTTGTTTGATTGGGGGGTGAGGGGGAAGGGGGGGAAAACTGCTTCTTAATTTTCACCAGATGTTAGCTATGAGACGTGGAACAGTAGAGGGAGAAGTACGTTCATTTTCTCTCAAATTGAACTTTCTTGAGGTTTGTTTTTTATCTTGTTTGTGGTTTTTATAATTTTTTTGTAAAGAAATGAACCAACCCCATACCATTTGCAAATGTGGAACCCCATTGATTTCCTAAGGTCATACAATTGCAACTGAGCACAGAGTTTAGTCTAATGCACTCTTTACAAGTATTTAATCCTCTCTATTGTGTGATTATAAAATCTTAGCAGCTGCCCAACCAGTGATGTACTGATTTTCATTTAATAGCAGTTACAGATACAAACTATTTTCAAATACGCAGCTCCAAGTTGCCGAGTGGTTCCTCAAGCAGAGTGTACACTGAGTTCAGGGAGTGTTTGTTCTGAAAATAGACACCCACCCCAAGCAGGTAAGTAGCAGAGATTAGACTCATTCATTCAAGCAAAATACTTAAGTATTTCTAAAAGTTCAGTATTTCATAAAAGACCTAAAATTTAAGTGTGACATTTGTTTTCTTAAGAATGTTAAGATTAATTGCTATATGCAGATTTTTGTCTTTAAAGAAACAAGCTTTCTTTTCCTTAGCACATCAGAGCATCAAGATTTTCAATAGAACTTTTGTTGTAGCTAGCAAATTCTCATAAAGCAAACAAATGTGCTCTTGAAAGTGAAGGGGAAATTAGAACATGAATTGTATTTGTACATATATTTCTCTGCCTAGTTTTCTGCTCTATGGCATGTAATATTTTTCAGCTTTCCTCTGTTGTAACACATGCATTAATATTGTAGTGCTGATCCTGATTGCTAAAAGTTAATTACTGTTTATTGATGACTGAAGTAGAAGCAGAATTGGAGTTTTATGCAGGAATTAAAGAATATATTCACTTATTTGCTGTATTTCATACAGCAAAAGAATAAATGCCATTTCCTTACTCTTGTAAGAAATTAATTATAATCTCAGAAAAATGTTCAAATTCTTCTTGCAAAATTAGCAGGATCTACTGTATAAAATGTAAGCATGTGCTTAAAGAACTAGAAAAGAAAACTGGCTGAACACCTTTTTAATTTTGTATTTCACTTCAGGATCAGATTCCTACCAAGACAACTGGAACAAAAACAGTGATAGCCAGAGTAGTTTTGGTTACTCCCTACTTATTTTTCTTTTCCCCTGCTCTGTATCCCTTGCAAAAATGGTAATCCAGTCAGTAAAATTTAGCTGGAAGCATGAAACTGCCTATTAGATTCTGCAGATCTTCAGAGTAATCTGCTGGAGTTTGAAGGAAGGCATGAAAGTTTCATTCTGACTGATTTCACATCCCTATTAATTCCATAGGCCTTTTCTCCATTAGTAAAAGGAACTTTAAAACTGCTCAGGATATAGGCCAGTTCCCAATGTGTTCAATGCAATAATTATAACAGGTAAATCAACAATATAAGAACATTGTATTTTGTTCAGAACTTAAAATTTTTCCAAAGATGTGTGGCTTTGAGTTTTGCAAACACTTAAGCGATATGACTGTGTGGATTAAAATACCTTTGGCCTGGAATTTTTTGGCAATTAAGTTTAAAATTTACATGAACTCACAGTAGCACTCTAGTACCTTTCAGTTGTAGATGAGCAATGTTATAATGAGATTAAGCTGCACCCTGATACTCAGCTGAAATTTTGAAAATTCCTGAGCAGGCCACAGAATAGACATATTGAGACATTGCTGAACTGCTTGAGTTCCAAGGAAATTCATCATGAGCTCCTGGCTAATCTAGGAACAAAGGAACCACCTATGTTAGGTAAATAAATAATTAATTTTTGATCCTTCACTCGACTGTACTAATTACTGTGACACAGTTCTGAAACAGTCAGGGATCCCAGTGAAAGACACTATGGTTTTCAAGCATTTTTTTCAAATGAAAACTTAATCTTTAGATCACAGAAAACATGTGGGTTAGAGTAAGAGAAACAACCTGCTGACTGAATCCTGAGTCACTGACCTTTCAGTTTCAAGGCCATAACGACAGAAATATTCAGAGCAAAGATGGGCTGGAGTAGCATCAAGTGTGCAGCCCCTGGACACTGAGAGCTTCTGCAGAGCAGAAGTGATTTAATGGGAAAGTTCTCTACTCCTGCCAGGGCCTGCAGGCTCTTCCCTCCTTCCCTGGCTTGCAGAGCAGCAATAAAGCACATCTGACTCAGAGTGAGCCCCTTCTGGGATTCAGATGATGGAGAGGCTCATGGGTGACCTTACCCATATACAAAAAGGTGACTTTTATCTCAAATATCTCATTCACAAGAATATCTTTAGGAGAACTGATCAGTCTTCTGGGACATTCTTCTCCTCTCCAAACACAATTCCTTTTCTCATACTTTTCAATTTTCTTGTCCCTAGTACCATATTTTGCAGATTGTTGGATTGCCAGCCCCAAGGCTAGTTTTGTTATTTTATTTGTTACTCTGTTTTTAATTTTTTAACTTTTTAAAAAGAAATAGTACCAGTACTCTGAAGAACAAGTGATGCCTCTGTCTACTGAAACAGGAACAGAGTTACTTAAGTAGTGATTATTATTTATGCCCTTGGACTGAGCTGGAATTTGTCTGGTAGCTGAGGATCTCAGTACCACTTGTGCAGCCATTGCCAGAGGGGGCATGGACAGATGCAGCTCCTGTTGCCAAAGAGAATAGGAAAACCAGATGAAAGAATGGGGTTTAACCCTTTTTTACATATAAGGATTGAGGTACTTGGGTATTGGGTTACTTATTCAGGTCTATGGTACAAAATAAGTTTTTGCCTCCTGTATGTGCCGTAACCACACATTATCCCTCAGGAAAACTTACCTGTCACTTTGGTAGTTAAATTAGATTTTGTCCTGTGGTAACTTCTACAAGTTGAAACTTGTTCTGAGAACATTTCAGAAAGGACAAGTTGTTGCAGATCCATACTTAAAGGAGGGGCTGCACAGGACCACCAGCTCCTGGAGTATTTTACTTCAAGAAAGGCATGAGTGTTTCTCTTGTTTAGACCAGTGTGGTTGCATTGAAAATATTTCTTATAGAAGGAAATTCTGTATTCCACAAATTGTTAAGAAAATTATTTGGTTTGAAGAGCTTAAATTCAAAATAGAATTTTACTTCAATTCCTTTCAAATGTGGAACCAAATCCTGGCTGTTGTAGTTGGCTTGTAAACAGTGCAGTTTCAGCAAGAAAGAATTATTTCTCACGTCTAATGAAAAACACCCCTTGTAGTTAGGTAAATGAAAAGGAATATCCCCATTTTGTAGGAGGAAACAGATATTTTTACAGTGTTGCATCCAAGACTCTGCATATTCAGTGGGCCAAGCTCCTTTTAAAGTGAGTTAAAAGAATTCTGTACTGAGACCAGAAGTCTGTGCCACTCTTAACATGGTGAAAAAAACCCCAAGGCCCTCAAAACTCGGAAGTGGGATTTTTGTCTTATTTTGCCTGGCTTGCTGTTTTGCCAGGTGCTAATCCTGCAACCTACCTTAAGTCTCATAGTCCTTTTCCTATTTTTCATTGCAGGATAACAAGTATCTCGACTGTAATCTATTAATTGAATTGAATAAACTTGTTTCCCTAGCAGTGAGAGCATATTGTTTGCACACAGTGTCATCCCAGGCCCTCCAGCTATCGAAAGATTGCCAGATATGTTTATTAAACCCCCTGAGCTTGGAAAGAACACAGAAAACTGTCATCTAGAGCAGTACGAAAGTGCCTATCTCAGCTGGGGATCTGGCTGTTATGAATAAAGGAAGAGTTTGTGGTAGAGTTTTGAGATGTAAAGAGAAAAGGCTTCCCTATGGTGCAAATGTGTTGGAACCCTCAGGAGAAAAAAAAATTGAATTGTTGCTGGCAGTACAATGTAATTATTGAGTTAGGCTGCAACAAGGCCTGTGAGCTTCTGAGGTAAAGGCCTGGTGACTTTGTTTTTTCTTTTCTCTTCCTCCTCCCCCAACCAAGGACAATTAAAATTTTGCAATTCCATTTTTTTCCTCCTTCTTGCTAGTAATTGGGCCACAAATATCTACCCAATTTACAATGATTTTGTGGGATGATATGTTTCAAGGTTCTCATTTGGAATCTGCTTCCTTTCTTGTTTTGTTTTGAGTGCAATGCAAACTAGGCAGTAATGAAAAGATGTAAGGAACAGGAGAACCTCTAAACTAAGCATTATTGCAGCTGGACTATCAGCTATGCTATGTCCAGGCTTTACTAAGCTTTTCCCTGTTGACATCAGAATTTAACCTATGTGCAGGAGAACTAGAGCTGAACCTAGATTAAATTGTCTCTGTGAAGAATGTTTATTTCTGTTAACCTGAAATGTCATATAACCGAGGTGTATTAGATTAAAATGTTTCTAGATCAGCAATTGCTAAGCTTTTTTCATCCCACTTAGAGGTTGATAATTTACTGCAAACTGAAAATAGAAACTCAAATCATATTATAAAAAGGGAGAAAGTTTCTGTTGGTCTAATAATTCCACTTGAAATTATGGTGTGTCTTGGGAGCTGTTGATGCTTCAATGAATTGTTGACGCCTTGTACTTCTCCCCAGTCCTCTCCATTAATCATTAGGAAGTCCTTGCTGGCCATCTTGGAAAAGAGACTACTGTTTCATATTAATTACACTTATAACTTTTATTGTTCAAAGACATGTGCTATAGTCTTATTTTAATGCTAAAATAGTTATAATTGTATTTAATATTATGGTTGTTGATATTTTAAAAAGGAAACAAAAGTCTTGTAGTTGCTGATTTGGCCAGCCTGGAGTGCATAGAGTATACCTTCTTAATATTTTATGGTGAGAAGACATGGAAAATGTGTTACGTAGTAATAACAAGTGGTGAGGTAGAACTTAAGCAAGGGCTGATGCCTACCTCTGATTCCCACAAATTGCTCAAGGCAGTGGGGATCTTTCCATTGACTTTGGTGAACTGTGGATGGGGTTCCGTGTCTATAGCTAAAATATGTTGTTGTCATTGATTATTTATGTTGTTGTCATACCCTAAGGCTTCAGTCCAGATCTCTGGATCCTGTTGTGCTGGATCATTATCAGAGCACACAACTAATGATGCTCCTGAAGCTCTTGCAACCTGAAGAGAATGGCTGTTTCATGGAACAGTCATTTCTAGAAAGAGTCATTTGATTCACATAATGACATGTGTAAGTGGCCTGCCTGTGGTTTTGGCTACCCTGATTCTACATTACAATACCTGCTGCTGTTTTCAGTAAGCCAAAACTAGATACTGTTAGTTTTTTTCATTCCTGAAGCTGAAGGAAGAAGTTTATGTTTACAGGCATGTAACCCCTTATTTTCTGTTGTTGTGGACTTAGATTTTCTTGGCTTTTCCAAGGGGAATGCAATTGTGTGAAACTGCTGTTGTGTTTGCCTGTACCCATGAGGTTTTCGCAAAATATTTTTACTTGTCTGTTATCCAAGGAGAAGTATTAAAATGTACTTATGGTCTGTTATCTTTCTTGTATCTTTTAGCAGAGGTAGGTTTATTTCTTCAGATCACTGATTGAGAACTCAGACTCTTGAGGTTTTAAGATTCAGGTTTTCACTGCTAGCCTTGTAGATAGAAAGAGAGGAGAGATTCTAAGTGTTTGGTTTGATTGTGGACTTGAGGACCATGGCTTTAGTCACGTTTGGTCATGCAGAACTCAGAGCTTACACTGACTTGGGCAGAGCAAGAAGTCACAGTTGCAAGATCCCTCATGAAGACAATATACCCATCACATCCTTCACTATGAACTCCTTAGGTAGGAAGAAAACTACTAAAATTTTGTGTGCAGTGTTCCTCACCTTTGCTCTATTTGTGGTGTTTCCTGAACATTGGGTTCTGGGGCAGCCGTGTCTGGCTACCAGGAGGCATAAAACAGGAATAGGTTTTTTTTCTCCACTACAGAAGGAAATTAACTCTGTGATGGCATTTTGTGGTAGATAGGAGCTATGAAGATGTGTTGTCACTCAAAAGTGATGAAGTCCACCAATTTGAAGCCTGACCTGTGCTTCTCATTCATTGTTGCCAAATTTATATGTCTATCCACAACATCTCACAAGATTCTTTGCTGATATTGAAGCCTAATGGAAAGGGTTAAATGGATGATTTTCTTCAGTGTTGACTCACAAGGGAGACAGTAGTTGTTTGGTTTCAGCAGAACCTCAGAAAAGTCCCTGTTAGCCCACCAGTTGTCACCACCCAGGCTTAGCCTCGTCTGCCTCACAGTGCCTTTTGTAAAATAATGCTGGATCCTGCAGGTTTTCTGTAAACCACATAGACTTTCTCCTGAGCCCACGAACAGATGGGAACATGCAGGCCCTTATTATGTTTTTCAAGTGATACCAGTAGGAATGTGTTACCTTGGAGCTAAGTCTGTTTTGTTCCATTTGTGATCTGTTTGCTGGAGTTTCCCCAGTTTGGAAAATCCCACCATTTCCTCCTTTTCTGCTAGTAACTACCTGCTTTGTTATAATTAACATGACACAGTCTGTAACTGTTTCTCAGTGCTCTCCCCCAGTAAAGGGGATACTCAGCTGGGAGATCCAGATGTTGCTCTCTGCTGAACTGCTGGCCTGATTTTGAAGGCTAAACAAATGCCCACAACTTTGTGCATAATTGGTTTGTTTCCCCCATACCCTCTGTGACCTGTGCTTATGTACATGGGGAACTGTCCCTTGTGATACAGCTCTGCAATACAAGATACATTTTCTTTAAGTGCTTGCTCACTCTCCTCCTTTCATAGTTTACTTCATATATGTGATTCAGGCTTTGTCATTTAATAAACATTATGCTCTAAAATAGGTAATGGTTAAAATAAAGCAGGAGATTACTACAGGTGCTTTAATTATGTTTTTCACAGTAGTATGAGCTCTGAAAATACTAGGAGACAGCTTTCACTAGGAAAGATGGTAGTCCTTGTTGCTCTTGAATGTCTGAGAAATATTTTTTTTTCCCTGCCAGGGAATTGAGGAGAAATTCTGTAGCACCATCTGTAGCTCAGGGTTTTGCTTGCAAATATAGATGCATATTACAGCAGAAAGCAATTTGCAGTTTAAATAGATGTCATCTTGAACATTTCAAATGATCTTTATATACACATACAGAAGCTTCAACAAGGGTTCGGACAAGACTCTCAGGCACATGGTGTGACTCTTGAGGTTGTCTTGTGCATGGCCAGGAGTTGGACTCGATGATCCTGATGGATTTCTAACTCAGCATATTCCATGATTCTGTGACATGTATGTGTATAAATTTTGCTCATCTGAAGTTGGTGGCACAACTCCCAGAGGCTTCAGGGGGTCAGAGCCTTTCTTGGTTGTCCCTATTTTACAGGGGATTTTCAGATTTCGGTTTGGCTTTTGACGATGAATTTCCCAGTTTAAAACTCCTGATGAAGGAACTTTGTAGGAAAAACATTTTTCAATTAAAGCTTTTTTCTTTGTTGTTTTATAGTAAACAAAAGAGATAAAATGCTTTATTCTGAAAATAAAAATACAGGAAGTTTTCACACTGTTGAAAAAAAGGAAAAAATCTAACAATAATGAAATCGCTGTGAAATTGATCCAATTTTTTTAGGTGTTCTTGTAGAATAAAGATGTAGGGCTGTCAAAATATTTGTTACCAGCTTTAGATTTCATTCCAGAAATTACATTACTTTTGCTTCATAGGGTTTTTCAGTTTTACTTTCAGATCTTGGAAAATGAAAAATACCACAATAAGTCTTTGTTAATGCAAAGATTCCTGCATAATAACTGAAAAATATTCAAATATTTTAAGTCACAAAAAGCCAAATGACTGCTTGCTGTTCTTTAAAATACTTAGCTTTCCTTTCAGAAATTCTTGCACTATTTTAGGGGTTTCACCCTTTCTGTTATGACTTGCTTATCTTGCTGGGGGAGGAAATATAAACCAAATGAGTTGGGTGACTTTATAGTGAAGTAATTTTTTCAAAGGTCTTTTACCCAGAATGACAGACTGTGTTGCCTATTACCCCTTTACACAGTTTTCAGTTGTTATGATATTGTATATATGCATTAACAAATAAAGGAATGCATCCACAACAATTATGCTCCTCTTCTGCTTGATTTAGTTGTCAGCAGGCATTCACGACTCTGTAAAGTATCTCCTTCACAGCCTTGTCAGACATACCTTTTTCTCCCCATAATGTCAACTCAGTACAGCAGGCAGGCCAGGTGAGCTTGGCTCACTTTCAGGTTTTGTCTGTCTCTTTATCTGAAAATTTTAAAGGGGGATGTCAGAAGAGGTAATTGCCATAAATTACACACTGTCTGTTGTAAATTGTGATGAGAACATAATTGAAAATTGAGCTGAGAGGCACTTCCTGGGTTGGAGCCGTGCGAGAGCCAGAGGACAGCCTCAGCAATTTGCGGGGGGCCTGCAAAGTCATTTTTTCCACCCCTCTCTCCAAAAGTGTAATTGATTGCCGTGCTGTACGATTACAGCCCTGTGTCAAGGGTTGGCCTGAGGGTCCTGGAGAGGGTTATGGAGATGATTCTGTGGGGCTCACACAAATAATTGACTTGTTTCATTTGAGTACTGAGTGAGGGGAATATCAGCTTTTTCCAACAGGAGAAGTGGAGCTTGACTGCTTGTGCAGAGATGTCACCGCTCAGAAAGGGACATTGTTCAAGGTTCCCAGGCATTGTGTGCGTCTCTGTGGAATATTTGTGCCTCTCTCAGGCATTGCTCAGGTGGAGATAAGTAGTAGGGCTGGGGGAGGGGGAGAAGTTAATTTTACTCTTTTTTCCACCCACTTGTCCCTCTTTTCATCTCAGCTAAATAAAAGCATGAAACACTAGAGGACAAATCAACTTAAGACGGTATTATTGTTCACAGAAGAGACTCACAGATAGAAGAGTTGTAACTGAAATGATAAATACAGAAATTCCTACCAGGAGAGGAATGAGTTGAAATTTTCTTTGGTCACTGAACTGTGCTGATGCTGGCCCACTTCAGCATCTTTTTCTTGCCATCCACTGTCACTCCAGCTGGCAAGAGAAGAGGTCATGGATCTGAATTCCTTGGTGTCAAGACGAATGGCAGGGAGCTGACCCACCCAGAATTCACTAGAAAAAACAACTACTTTGTTCATGACAAACCCCAGCCCAGTTTCAAGCTCTGAATTTTTAAGTTTGGCCCCATTTCGTGGAAGCATTTCAGTGTTTCACAAATTCAAACTTTTAAGTACATTTGCATCCTTTCAGATCTGTTTATATATACTATCAACCCAGAACAGCTAAATCTGTGAAAAACAAATCACCCTTCTGTGAGGAAATGTTAATTGTCATATTGCATAAAAGAACTGTGATAAAATGGATTTACTAGAGTCTCTCATCCTGGAGTTATGAAAAGCTGAGGGTACTTCTTTCATACTTGTGGCCCTTGTGAAAATAAATGTGTGTATATGTGTTCATTTAGACAGGAATATTTGCTTTGTATCCGGTGGTTTTCAGCCTCTGCCTCTGAGATTTAAATAAAAATTTTCATTGTGATGGGGAAAAACCCTTCAAGTCTCTGAATCCAGCTCATATTTTGAGTACTTCTCACCCCATTGAAACATTGATAGTGCTATACCAGCCTTTTGTAGGTATAATTTGTTGATGATATTTCCCAAGAGGGACCTTTTTTGTAAAAGCCTCAGGAACCCCTGGCTAGGGAATAAGCAGAAGCAAAGAGAACAACTCTCTGTGCCTGGCATCCTTGGCCCCACACCCCTGGGATAATCTTTATCTAACAGGCTCTTAGAGAATTCCCCTGAAAGCTGACTTGGGAGAAGAGTGAGGCATAGGGGCAAGGCTCAGTGTGAGGACAATACAGTTTTGGACCTGTGCATTCCTAGTTCTTTCTCTCATTTCTTGCAGAACTAGAATTTCAGAGACACAGTGTCTCAGAGCAATCAGGAAATCTATGTATTAGACCATTCTATGAATTTTAATGGGTTGTTTTGCATATTTAGAAACAACATATTTAAAATATTCCCTTCTGTGGCAAAGTTTAGTTCAGTATGAGAAAGGGACAGCTTTACCAATGTTCTTCCTCAAACAAAATAGGCAGCAGGGCTCTGCTGGGCTGAGTGGGTACTTTGAGACAGCAGAGATGAAGGGGTTTTTAGGTGGCTGTAGTTCCTGGTGATTCTCCAAGTTCTTTGTTGGCTACTGCACAGATGTAATAAGTGTTGCTGGTGGGTTACAATACAGACCTGACAAAATGATTGCCTTGGCTGAAAAGCACTGTTTGTAGGAGAGCTGGGTAACTGACTGCATTAAAAAAAAAAAAAAAAAAAAAAAAAAAGAAAANTGGTTTTGTTTTTTTTTTTTTTTAGTTGGATTTTTTTTTCTATTTTTGACCTTTACATCTAATTCTAAAATGAAGAAAAAAAGTACCTGGCTCATATTCCGATGGCTTTGTGTGGGCTGTTGCAAAGGGGGCATGGCCTTGGCCAGTAATGGTATGAGCAGCATTCTGTGCTTATTAGACCTGATAATATCAGGATTTATTCATCCTACTTATTTGATGGGGTTTTTTGCAGTTGTTGAGTTTTGTCATAAATTAAAATATAGCCTGTCAAGGAAAAACACCAAGGCATAGGTTTGAGTCCCTGGGAAATTGTTGAGATGCCAGTGAGACAAGTTTTTGGGTTTCCAAGGACACAATTTTCTTTTTTTGTGGGTTTCAGATGAGTCCCATAAGAACTACTGAACTATTTAAGTTTTGTACAAATAACTGTCATAAATCTGGCATACCCTCAGTTCTCAACTGGAGACTGGAAACAGCAGGTGAATAATTGTGGTACTGAGGTAACAAACAGGAAACCGGCCCTGTCTTATCCTCAGAAGGTTAAATTCTGGGGAAGGGTTGCACTGATGGGTGATCAAATTTTGGGTCAAAGACTTAACAAAGGGGACTTTATGGTTTAAATAGTGGTCAGCATGGTATCTTTTCTGCAAAGTTTCTCTGGATTTAAGCGCTGGTGACATAACTGACTTGCTCTATATTTTGTGTCACTGCAGGTCTGACTGGTTATTTTATTTAATTCAATTGGACTCAAATAGTTTAACAGACAAAGGAGGAGTTAAACTGCCATACTGGAAAATGTGGAAATTACAGTCTTTTGTTTCAGTAAACCAATTGGTTTTCTGAACAGACAATCCCAGCCATCATGTCTTGAAAGCAATACAAAGCAGATTAGATTGTGAAGAAACCTTCATGTCAAATAACCTGCAAAGGAAAAAAATCATCCAAGGACAACTAGAAAATACTCAAGAGTTTTCTTTTACTTTAAATTAGAGTCAACAAAAATATGCAAATAATAAATATTTTAAACATGTTTTATTTGAATGCATGTTCATGGATTACATTCACATTTGGAAAAAAGCCTAAGAAGCTGAGGTTGATGGCAGGGGATACAGGAGTTTTTTCTCTTTATCCACATAGAAAAATACTTTTAGTGATGCTGGAATGCTGCTGAGTAAAGAAATCTTTTCAATGCAGAGGTTTCAACAAACAGATACAAACAGAATAGATATAAAGATTAAAAGAAAAGTGGAAGTAAATGAGGGCATGCAGTTTCCCCTCATCATTTGGTTATGAATAAAGTGATAAAACTCTTTTGCAAAGACAGGAAAAAATGCTACCAAAAATTCCCTGGTCTCGTCTACTTAGCTCATTAGGAGGAAGACTGAGATGAAACTGGATGTGTAGTCATCTTCTTGGAGGACTGCATTCTAGAGCTTGGCTGAAAGAATTTCTCTGCCAAACCCCACTTGATGTGCAACCATTTCTGAGACTTTATAATGTTCAGGTCATACAAAAAGTGTGTCAGGCAGGTAAAAGCCTTTGTTTGTAGTCCAGGTAATTGTTAATGTTCTGGCAACGTTTCAGATTTGGGCTATTTAGAAAGAAACATGACAGGGGTCAATAAAAAAGAGTTGTAGTGGGACAGATACATATGTCAGGAAAAAGGTTTGTGTTTTTTAGTAGCATGGGCAGTTACCTGTTGGCATAAACTCCCAAGAGAAAACTGGGATTTTCTTTTTGGTGAAGATGTGCAATCCAGAAATTTGTTGGCTAAGTAGGAGACTAACTGGATATAATTCCATAGTCTGTGCTGTACAAACTTTATCCCACAGCATGGTAGCTTTTGGCCTTCAAGAGATTTGATTTTTCTCAAAACTGGACTTAAAAACTCAGGTAGCATGATACATGCTCTAAGTTGCTATTGATTATCCCAGTTGTAACCATAAAATCTGGTTATTAAACCAGCTGTAGGAACAACTGGTCTGTCTGGCCCTTCTCTCAACAGGTGAGTTTGATGGTTTAGGTACCATTTTGTCTTTTCAACCACATAAATAACTGGGAATGATAGTTTCAGCTCTAACAAGGTATAACTAGAGCATGAAAAACATATGGTTTTGGTTTATTTTTGACACAGGATTTTAGAGCAATTTTTAAATCCTTTAGCTCCAAAAGCAGCAGGCTTCACTTGCCTTTTTGAGCAGCACTATTAAGAGCCGTGAGTGAAGTGGTCCTAACTTTTCACAGATGTACATGTCACATGGATCAATCTGTATTGCCATTCTCTGTGATCAATACTTCATGGTGCCTTTTCCCATAATACTCTAAAAGCCTTTTTAATATTTGGCTAAGCTTGTGGCATATAGTGTTCACCTCATTGTCTCTTCTATCTCCGGGCATGGAAAATGGTCTCATTTATTCAGGGAGTTTTCCTCTTTAATGATGGAAAGAGTAGTAATGTGTTACAGGTGAGAATAAGCACACAATTAGCACAGTCAGACTCAGGGTTTGTTGCTGCTGACTACTCGTTAATCAGTTGCAATTAACACTAGATGAGTGTTTACTCTCAGTACTCATGTAATTGACCACAATAGCAAATTTATGTCTATACAGGTGCTGAGGTTTTATTGCTATCCAAAAGAGCTCTGAGATTTATAGAACATTTTGTATATTGTGCAGATATCTCAAATAATAAAGCATGAAATAAAATGTAGTAGCTTCAATACAAGCAGAAAGCAGGTATTTAGAAATCAATGCATTTGGTGTGTAAACAGCTTGACAGTTAAATACCTAAGGCCTGTGGCAGAAATTAAGCCTGAAAATTACAAGTTACATAGAACAGAATGGTTGTTAATTGTGGATATTTGGACTGAAATCCTGCTTTGTCACAAAATGTATGAACTTTGGTCATGTGAATGTGTCTTTGTGTCTGTTTCTTTTCTGTTTAAAAAAAAAAAAGTGGGGAAATAGTGCACTATCCTATTTCACATGAAAAGAGATGTTTGCTAAATAAAGAAGCATGTTGAGACCCTGTGGACACAGTAGTACTGAAGGTGGGTAGCACAAGATGAAGAGGTGGATTAAAGATACAGACACAGTGTTCAAACTCCCCTCTACCCCAGCTTAACTGTTGTGGTTTATTTGCAATTTTCCTATTTGAGTTAATTGTTTTAAAAAACTTGTAGGTATGGTTGTAAAGTGAGAATTTGTAAAGAAGATTAAAAATAAGGTAAGAGTTCTTGGTTTCCTTCGTAACAATGAGCAAGTTTTATAGCACGTTTGCCTTCTGTCCTGTCTCTGTGCTGAAGGGCAATTGTAGCTCACTTGTTCTAAGGGGATTATCAAGTGCCTGGGTGGCAATTTTGGGACTGTGAAATCCAGGTGTTATAAGTTATATCTACAACAGCAATAAGAAGATGTTTGGTGCTGGGGACCTGACATCCACACAGTGTGTTTTTGGATAGACTTTGTTAAAAATTCCCTCTAGCCTGGCCATATTTGTCTGAATGTCCATGAACAGTGTGATAAATCTGCATAAAGAATTAAAAATTGAATTGGGAATGATCATGGACCACTCTTCCAGTTCAGTCTCATGTGAAAGAAAGTTTGTGTGCACTAAGGTCAGTGTGTTGGAAACTAAAGCACAGCAAATGAGGCCATCAGGAGTTTTGCTTCCTGAAAATACTCTTGACCTGAAATGCTAATGTAGGTACTGCCACATAACTATTTAGGTTGGAAAGAAGTGATAATACACTGACAGTTAACCTACTCCTCTCAAGGTTATTTTTTTCAATATAAACACTGAAAACAGTATATTTAAATATACTGCAGGACCAAGAAGAACAAAGAAATAGCAGACCACTTTGTGCTAGAACACTAAAATGGTAGTTTGAGAGTGCCTGCCCCAAAGGCTTTCCAGTTTGAGAGGCTGAAGGGGCTGATTCAGTGGAATGAAGTAGGGATTTACAATTTCTAGCCTTGAAAATTACCTTCCCCGCAGCTTTGGTACTTTTAGTTCAGGTCAGTGCTGGTGGGTTTAAATGAAACATGAATAAAGGTTCAGCAACAGAGCTCTACCCTCAAGTCTCTTAGCTTCTAGTCTTGTGGACTATCTACAACAATACAGTGAACACATTTCCTTGTGCTTCTCTCTTTGTGATCTATATTTGGTTTTTTTAGTCCTTGGCTTTTTATTTTATACCTGTAAATAAATGCATAAAGATGGTGTGCAGCAACACTTTTAATATGTGACATGATCATTAGCAAGTAATGGATATCTGAATCTTGTCACTGTGTGTGTAAATGCCTACATTACCATCTGCATGCACTACAACAGCATTAAAAAAGGTTTCAGCCAAGCAAATACAGCAATTCAGAGAGGAAGTAGCAAACAAACACTACCCCTAAGATTTGCCAAGTATAATGCTGTTAGTTTAAGTGCTGCTTGGGAGGCCCAGGGGTCAGAAGCCAACCCCTTTTTGTGCATAGCATGCACAGAGGTGATCAGCAGCTGCCATGGTTCAGGTGGAAATTGCAAACGTTGTCATCTGAAGAAGCAGCTTCAAGATTTTCTTGATCTTCCAGTGCAAAAATTCTGCTTGCTAATTTATAAAGGGATCCTTTCTCTATTCTGTAAAAATGGCCTGTGTCCATAAAACACAGGCAAGAGGCTGCAAGTTCACTTCAGCAGAAAATCAGACCTTGTGTCCTTCAGGAACAGCTGGTTTAAAAGGACTGGATAGAAAGGGAATGATCATAGTGTACCTGGAGCAGGAAGGGGTAGTTATAAGCAGTGATAATTACATGGCAGTTTTTAAAATAGATTTTTTTTTCTCTGTGCACACTGAAGACTTGGAACCTAAATAATCCAGTTTTCATTCCTCAGAAACTGCCAGTATCCTAATTGGTTTCTTGGATATTCTGTCTCTTCACTACTAGCCACCAATGTATCTTGTTGGGTGGTAGCAAATAGCCACAATATCCAGCATTGCTTTTGGGTGGGGATTGGTAGCCACAGTCCTCCATAACAACTGTAGTACAGGGCTGCTGTTCTGGCTCTACATAAGGTACCAGATTTTCCCATCTACTTGTTTTATTATTTGAAATTTATTTGTAACTAAATGTGGAAGCAGATTCATGACATTCACTAATTATCCCTCTCTTTAAATTCAACAGTGTAAAGAAAACAGCAGAAACTGTTTTACCTTCATACAAAAACAAAAATATAGATCTGTTTTTCAAATTAGTTAAGTGTTCAATTTTAATTGATATCTCTTCATGAAAGGCATTTGGTCCATGAAGCCTGGAGTGTATTCTGTGGGCCTATAATTTCTATAATTTGTGGAAGTGTACATTTGTGGAAAAGTAAAAGCAAAAGGCTGCCAGAAGACCTTTCATCTGTACATATTGTCTTGTTTCTCATAAGAAGGGTTTCCCCTCGCTTGTTTTTTGAATGCATGCTTTGTCTTTATAATAAGGATGAATTCTTGTTTCATTTGGTTTAAGAAATTGAATAGAATAAATTGTTTCTGCTTACATGTCTTCTTGACTTTAAAAGTGTTCCATAACCTACTACAATCTGTCAGAAAAACACTGCAGTTAAAATGAGGGTGGAAAAGAGTGTGTTTGGACTTCGTGTAACTTGCATGATTAACTTTTGTGTTTAGCTGTTCTTTTTTATCCCTTTAAACATTCAGTGCCCATGCCTTCAGTGTGAGCACCCAGCTTTGCCCTTGGAGTCACAGAATACGCTGAGTTGGATCATTGAGTCCAACTCCTGGTCCTGTACAGGAGCTCTGGGACTGTAGGAAATCAAGATATTTCTTTCAGCATGTGGCTTAGGGACAGTAATGGTCTGCTGTGTGTGTCTACCCCACAACCAGAAATTACCTCAGTTCCCCCTCCTGGCTGTGGGTCATAGCTGCCTACAGGACTGCCAAGTCCAAGTGCTAAAATATCCATCAGTGGGATTCTGTATCTCTCTGATGGCTTAAAATAGTATAAACTTTTAGTTTATGGTCTTCTCTCTACTCAGATTTCAGTCTGTGGGCTCAACTGTGTTTTTGAGCTTTTCCTGGAAAACGACCCCATTTGAAAATGGAGGTTGAAATTGTTGTTTTTCACTAGTCATGGCTGTAGAAAAATCTCAGCCATTCAGAAACTGTGGTAAAATTTAATGGCTTACTGATACTCTGAAGCCTAGACAAGCTTTGCTGTAAACAAATTTTTATTTGGGGTTGAGATGTTATGGGAATATGTAAAAAGAAATGACATAAAAAGTCCCATAGTGTAACTGCATGGGTTTCTTCTCTCTCATGCTCATGTTCTTCTTCATCAAATAACCATGGTGTATCCAGGCAATTAATATTGTAAGATACACTCAGTGAACAGCATAGTCAGGTCATGGGTGTGTCAGAATAACCACACCATGTAAAACCAAAGATCCCTCTAAGTCAGTACAAATTATCTGTCAATTCATAATGCTGAGAGACCAGATATGAGAAGTTAAATCATAGAGTGGATCTTGTCCTGGTACGGTGTCTCACTGTGTGTCAATCAGCAACTGAGGGATTTCCTCAGACATGGAAGACATCCTAGAATTATGAAATACAAATTATGTTCCTGTAGCACACAGAAATCCTGGGTTGTGAGTCAGAAAGCTATTGTGTTCAGTACTCTGCAGTTGTGAAACAGAGAGCCTGTCCTTGTTGCAATTTTGAATCTGTTGGGTTCACCATAAAATATAATTTGTATAGTCTGATAGAAGCAGATACAGAGCTAGATTATGATTTTGCAAGCCATGACCTGTACATTCAACTGTTTTTAGGGATTAGCCCTGCAGCTTTCACTGGTATTTATGGACAGCTGCAGTCAGAAGGGATATCCCTGGAATCATGTGCAGAATGGATGGGGATTCATCCAGCTCTGATCCTGAAGAAAGGCAATGAGGACGTGGGCACTGTGTCATCTCAGCTTTATTCCTTCTAAATCTATACCCCTTACTTGCTGTGAACACACATTTGTAGCAGGGGAAATAAATAAATGTGAAAACTTTTGGGAATACTTTAAAAAGTAGAGAAAGATAAGGCATTCTGTAGTATTTTTCTGTACAAGGTCTAGGGCTTAAATTTGAATAGGTACCTAAATTATTTATGAAAATGAAAAAAAAAGCCATTTCAGAAATGTGTCTATTCAACTATCATAAAAATAATCAGTGAGAGAACAAATAAGGTTTTTTTTTCCCCATATTTCTATCTGGATGCCATTAAAAATCAGTAATGGTGGTATTTCTGTTGCAGAAATAGTCTTCTATGAATGGTTCTTTGCACTTGAACTGTGTTGATTGAACTAGAGCTTTTTTTTTTCCTCTTTTTTTTTTTTTTTCTTTCT